>CM029474.1:8719457-9286880 GCA_017140325.1 Eucalyptus leucophloia subsp. euroa
TCCCAATGGGGCTGATGCTGTGGTTGTGCGACTCAGTAAAAAAGTCACATTCTTGTGCCTTGCTGTCTTGTGCAGGCTGTGTACCTTATCTGCTTCGATTTACTCACAATGGTTGCTGAAAGATGCTGCAGTTACCTGACCTGAGAAAAGTCAGGTTCTTTGCTCCACAGCCTTAGGTGATCTTTGGTCCTGCTATATTTCTTTGTGAACTCCGGCCTACCCCATTGACGGATCATGAGTAAGTTTGCCCTTCAATGAAACATGCCATCGCCTTTCCTTTGAATTTTTCAGGAACAATAAAAGGACGAGGAGATGACTACAGAGGTTCCTAATAACACCACCGAAGAACTGGTATGCCCCCATTTGAACTGTCATACTAATCCATCACGTGTGCAATAGGCCAAAGGTGACAATGTTGTTTTGTAGGATATTGATGAAAGATTGGACCGGTTGGAATCACGCGTCCACAAAGTTGCGCAGGGTCCTGTCAGATGTTAGAGGATGTAAGAAAGCTGAAAGCGGAGGTATCACGATTGGAGAACTGGAAGGGAAGATGTCAGCACCAGAGCCTTGCTCTAACTGACACTGCATCATCTGCATAACCGTAGATCATAGCCTCAGAAGCTGCGCAGATTCGCAGAAGTCAGCTTCCAATGAACTGTGAGAGGGTCGCCTTGAATGAAAGGGAGTCTCTGTGTTTGTTGTGGGCTTCTTTTTCAGGTCACCGCATGCTTTCTGGCTTCTCATTAGCTGAATTGAACGCCGGGGAAATAACTTGTTGACCTTTAGTCAACTGATGTACAGATGAACTCAGTCTGTCTTTGCACAATGGACGCAGCCATTAAAAATTTGGCGGATTTTATTTCAGAATTGACTTTAGACAGAGAGGTGCATTTCAGGCATGACCCATTTTCTGTGCTTCGTCAAGTATGCTTTTCCATGTCGAACCCGTGATTGAACCAGTCAAGCTCGTGATTCTAACTAGCTTGCTAGGCTGATTGAGTAGTCAAATCTACATATGTCAACTGTTATGCATGCATTTTGAGTTCAAGCTTCACTGGAGAAGATTGGAAGTTACTGTGTATTGAGTCGAGTCTAGTCAAGCTTGTGACCATTACTGCTTAGAGACTATTACAAAGAACATTATGAAGTTTGCACTCACGTCTCAAATATCTATCTCCATTTCAGATTCTGAGTTTTTCACTTTCATGTTAAATTCTATCCTCATAACTCCATGATTTTTTTGACAAAATTGCCATTTTCCCAAAATCCTGCTGTCCCGGGTTGTCACCAACCTCAGACTCAAGGCCGGTGACGGTTGCTGCTGCTTTAGATCTAGTCTGATCGAGGCTGGGCGACCTGATTCGGACCAGATTGGGGCCTGTTCTCCCATGGCCACTGCGAGCTCCACCATGGAGCTCGCTGATCTTATGGCTTGCCGGGCTCGCGACTCATGCCGGCACAAGATGTTCGAGCTCCACTTTCACTTGACGCTGCCTCCAGTGCCTCTTTTTGCAAATATCCATAATCTTTTAACTTAAGCTAGACCACAAAAATGTGTCCAACACATTCTCCTAAATTGCTTAGAAAATTTTTGAAAAATTTGCAAAGTCTATGTAGTCATTTACGACCTTGCCATGTAGCTAACATCCATGATAGCATTCCTGACAAAAAAATGATCAAAGGAACTACATTGGCTATTTATTAAAAGGTTTAGGATTAAATTGGTCAAATTAAAAAGTTTATGATAGAATTGACATTTTACAATATTTTTATGCCCTTTTTGTAATTATCTTATACAAAAAAATAATGTGTTAAGAAAAGACTCACAATTTTGGTTCATCAAGCCATAAGACAATTTATTATTGAGAATTTGATATGTCTCTATCACGACACTTCATAAAACTGATTTTATAGATTTATTTGAATTTCACTTAGCATTACGCAATCTGAAGTTTCTAAGATCGATAGTGAGCCACTCCCCACTCCTTTGGCACTAACCCTATAGCCGCGTCGCTTAAATGCGAGCCGTTAAAATGCCATTAGCTTCGTCTTGTCGCTTTTGAAGTTTGGCAGGCCAAAATTAGGGTTTCTCCATTTAGCAAAAGGGCGAGGCGCACCTCCATTTCCAACTTTCGTGACCGATCTCTCTCTATTCATACATCTTGTATAATTAATCTGGCCGGTTTACTTTATAGATGATCTTCAAATTAGTCTAATATGTTCTTTATAGTATTAAAGTACTGTTCCTTGCCCTATATGGATTTTTCTTTACAACCAGCAAAAAAAATTATCCCAGTTTCCATCTAAGTAATATTGACATCACCCACGACATATGACACAATACAACATAACATACCGACATGCCATTTCTCAAAAAAAATAATTCCTACACGTTGGGATATATTTGTATATTAAATGTTTATTTTTATTTATATTAAGTAAATTATTATTTTTATGATTATTTTAAATAAATTAATTTGATTCAAATTCATAAATAATAATAATAAAAGAATCTAAAATGAATTTATCTTAAAAAATTAATCCACTATTTGTTAACATTATTTATTGTTTCAATTTGACAAATTTAATTCCATTCTAATAATCTATAAAATTTCGAAAAAGAAGAAGCAAACACTTCATATGCTAAACTCGCGTGTCAGAGCGTATTGGAAAAGAAGATAAAAAAAACAAATTTGGGGGTGAATTATATATCACGGGAAGTGAGAGTTGAGAAAGAAGAGAAGACTAAGTTTTTATTTTTCCCTATTTATTATTTATTATATTTTTCATATTTACATTTTGACCCTCATTTATTGATAATTTTTAAAATTGACCTTGCACGAGAGTGTCGAGAGAGTTGATTAGGTATTGCATTTTCCAACACATGTTAATCAAGTGTCGAAGAGTGTCGGAGAATATTGAACATGTGTTTGAGTGTCCGACATGATATGAACTATGAAGACTTCAAGAGAGTATCGATACTTCATAGGGTTTTTGTCACCACCATGGGCCTCAAGTATGCCTCTCTTTGTTTCACTCTCTTGCATGATTAATCTGTTCGGTTTAATTTGTTTGTGATCTTTAAATCAATCTAATATGGGATCCATATAGTATTGAAGCATTCCTTCATGCCCCATATGAACTTGTTGGCCTCTGGCCTCCTTGGCGGTGTCCTTTCCTTCAGCTTCCGATAGACCGCCGCTTAGGCTCCAAATGACTCATTCACCCTTACCTGAGTCGCTTGAGTAGAGAGAGAAACTCTAGGACAGACTAGTTTTTATTGCTCAATCGCTTGAAAAAATACAAATGATGGGAACCTATATATGGTTGAGCCCCTCTTGCTAAGACAACTAATCGCTCATTTGATCCAACAATGGAGATCCAATCTCCCAATCTACTAATTAACCCATTTGAATAAGAATTCTCAAGAACACACACACACACACACACACACACACACACACATATATATACATTTCCTTTAACTCTGTAAGAGTACTCTGGAATTCTCATGAGAACCTTAGACCTCAAGAAGCTTCAAGGCATATCTCGATCATCTTGGCCATCTGCTTAGCCTGCGGAGCCTTGACAACCTTTGATCCATAACACGAGATCAAAACAATGGCGACTCAAGCTTTGTAGCTTGACTATGATTGCTTGAGCTTCATAAAGCTTATGGAATGAAGGAGATTTGGAGCTCGCACCCATGGTAGCTAGAGCTTCTTCGAGTTTGCGTCCATGCCCACTCGAATTTCTGAGCTTGGGGCCATGGTTGCTTGAGCTTCCTAATGTGCCTTGGCTTTTTAATTTTTTTTATAGCTTTTTCCCCCTTAATTCTAATCTTTTTTTTTTTCTTTTATAGTCCTTTTATTGTAGAACCTTTCATTTTTTTTTTTGGAATTTTCAAGTTATTTTTTTAATATGACACTTGGTGGCGCTACATTAGCGGCATGTGTGCTAAATGAAGGAACAAAAAAACCACATCAATGTTTCTCAAAAACCAAATTAAACCAAGAATAACTTAAATTGCACCAATTGGATTGATATGTTTTAGAACTTTATTATATTTTTTTGATTTTTTAAGAATCAATTATATTTTTGATTTTTTTTTTTAAGAATCCGATTGAGGGGATTATCAATTTCCACTTTCCTCGATCCCTCAATCCCAATAAGAACGGCTCGCAATATTAATTCAACAGGCGATATCAAAAACTCTTAGGTTGCGTTTGGTCATCCGAATTTCTAATTATAGCTTGCGTTTGGTAGTTGGGATAAAATTCGAGATATGATATGATTTATCCTATCTTACTTTTGGTGCTCGTTAGGATAGGATAAAGTCGAATATAAGGGGGATATAGGTAGGATAGAATTATCTTATGGGAGAGGTGTGATAAAGATGGATAGGATTTCTAATATCCATAATAGGAAAGTTGTTTTTCTAGAATAATAAACTTATTAAATTAACAAAATTGAAATTATATTTCAATATAAATAATATTTGAATTCTAATTTAAGAAATTAAAAATAAAAAAATAGAAAATTATATTTAATTAATCTTATTTTAATTTATATATTCAACTTTAATTCTATCTTATAATAAACATTCAATCTATAAATTAAATACTTATATTTATTATATATTTTAAGTATTTTTGTACTTTAGGTATATTAGTACAGTTTACTATCTAATAAAATTTTATTAAAGAATGATGAAAGGGGAAAAATAAATAATAAAGAAAATAATATAAACAAGAGGAAAAAATTCTTTACCAAAAAAGAGGAAAAATAAAATAAAATAAAATAAAAATTAAGGAATAGTGTTACGAGAGATTTTCACCATATTTGTTTATGAACATTTAGGTTCATTTATAATGACATGCCATTTATATCAACAAAATATATATGATATGATTGTTTGACAGATATAAAAAAATCGAAGGATTTCATATCTTGTCTCTATCAAATCTTATCCTAATTAGAAATCCGGACACTGGGCTGCGCATGACAACGCTTCTTGGCAAAGGAAGAGTTTTTTTTTTTTTTAAGAAATAGTTCTTTTCTATTTCTATTCGGGGAACAATTTTTGAGTAAACGAACTCGTTTGGTAACTACACCAAATTTCTACTCTTGGAATAGAAAAATAATAGAAATATGTTTGGTAACGCAGCAATTTCTTTTTTGCATTTATTTATTTTTTATTCTTGCTCATGGATCACTGACCGTTGCCGTTCGCTACCGTTGCTACACAACCACCCGTGGCTGACCATCACCGGCGATCGCCATCGCAGCGCCCATCACCGCCGCCTCTTCGTAGCTAGCCGTTGGCGGTCGGTGGTTGGCGTGGCGACGACCGATGGGCTCTGGCAGCGACGGTCGCTGGTGACGGTTGGTTGCGAGAGGTCATGCAGCGGTGACGGTGGCGATGGTTGGCGGGCGGTTGGTAGTGGCTCCAGGCAATTGGAGGAGGCTGCGGCAAGAGAGAGAAACAAAAAAAAAAAAATTGACTTATTTCTAGAAATTATTCCCGGGAACAAGAAGATACTTTTTTTTTTGTTTGTCAAAACTATTCACGGGAACAAAAAATTAGAGAAATTGTTCATGGGAATAAATGTTTTACCAAATAGATTTATATTCTTTTTTTATTAGGGAACAAAATAATAGAAATTGGGAGAAACGGAAACATTACCATGCGCTGCTTAAACCACTTCAGTGTAGTTGTAGTGCTTCCCAGTTTCTATATAGCTTTTCAAGACCATGCAGAAAAATTATTTCTGGTCGGTATGATAGAATGAAGTATCAACATGACATTGCTCAATGCCCCAAAGTATATCATACAGAGGTATAATCATCAAGGCAATCTTCTACACCATGATACATTCATGATTTCGATTTAAAAAAAAAAATGTTGCGATAAGGACGCGTTTGCTTGAGTGAAGCAGTTTCCTGAAAATTAGTTTTATGAATTTTCATGGTCTTGATAAGGATGGGCTTGGCGAGGCCTAGGTGGCCCCGCCTAATGAGCCACTCCGGCAATTCTAGCATGTGGAAAGTTATGAAGGCAACAATGAGTACAATCGAGGGGATTGCTCTAGCGAAAAGCATCACATGCCATGAATATTTGAGGAGGAGTTTGGAAAAGATATAATTTGATACATTGCCAAAAAGAGTGCCAATGCTAATACACACCTAAATGATGGAAACAAAAAAATGAAAAAGATGCCACAAAATTAGAAAGGAAAAAAAAATAAATTAAAATAAATAAGTACCTCAGGAAGGAGATTAGGATGCTACGAGAGAAGGCATGGGAGATCTCGGTCGCATAGACTAGGGCAATGGTCAAGGCAAAGCTTGCGTCGAGGCTGGCCAAGGAGCGGCCGACTAGCAACATGGTAAAATTTTAGGCCGAACCCATAATGACAGGCCCAACGAAATATATGGCCTCCGCCATCACAATTGTCCAACGGCGACCAAACTTCTCACAAATCACTATCGTTGACACCACCCCAAGCAATAAGAACATAGCAATGATGTTCGTCATGAGCTGAAGCTGCAAATCGCTTAGAGCCAGGTCCGTCTTGATATATGGCGCAAACCCGATCATCAGCAATTGAACTACCAAAAATTCAAAATAATAATATACGTGCGATAAATGTGC
This sequence comes from Eucalyptus leucophloia subsp. euroa, assembly GCA_017140325.1. Taxonomy (NCBI): domain Eukaryota; kingdom Viridiplantae; phylum Streptophyta; class Magnoliopsida; order Myrtales; family Myrtaceae; genus Eucalyptus; species Eucalyptus leucophloia. Next base: position 8,726,116 of record CM029474.1, read on the forward strand.
AACATACGTGCGATATAAATGAATTTTTATGGTATTGGTAAGGATGGGCTTGGCGAGGCCTAGGTGGCCCCGTCTAATGAGCCACTCCGGCGATTCTGGCATGTGGAAAGTTATGAAGGCAACCACGAGTACAACCGAGGGGATTGCTCTAGTGAAAAGCATCACACGCCATGCATATTTGAGGAGGAGTTTGGAGAAGATATAAATTAATGGATTGCCAAAAGAGTGCTAACGCTAATACACACCTAAATGATGAAAACAAAAAAATGAAAAAAGATGCCACAAAATTAGAAAGGAAAAAAAGGAAATGAAAATAAATAAGTACATCAGGAAAGGAGATTATGATGCAACGAGAGAAGACAGGGGAGATCTCGGTCACGTAGACTGGGGAATTTGCCAAGGCGAAGCTTGCGCCGATGATGGCCAAGGATCGGCCAACCAGCAACATGACAAACTTTTGGGCCAAACCCATAATAACGGGCCCAATGAAATATATGGTACCCGCTATCACAATTGTCCAACGACGACCAAACTTCTTAGAAATCACCGTTCCGACACCACCCCGAGCAATGAGAACATAGCAAGGATGCTTGTCATGAGCTAAAGCTGCAAATCGCTTAGAGCCAGGTCTGTCTTAATATATGGCGCAAGCCCGGTCATCAGCAATTGAACTGCCAAAATTGAAAATAATAATTTACATGCGATAAACGTGCAACATACGTGCGACAAATGTGTAACGTGCGTGCGATATACGTGTAACATACGTGCGATATAAATGAATTTTCATGGTCTTGGTAAGGATGGGCTTGGCGCGGCGTAGGTGGCCCCACCTAATGAGCCACTTCGACGATTCTAACCTGTGGAAAGCTATGAAGGCAACCACAAGTACAACCAAGGGGATTGCTCCAGTGAAAAGCATCACACGCCATGCATATTTGAGGAGGAGTTTGGAGAAGTTCTACTTTGATAGATTGCCAAAAAGAGTGCCAACGCTAATATAGACCTAAATGATGGAAACAAAAAAATGAAAAATGATGCCACAAAATTAGAGAGGAAAAAAAGGAAATGATAATAAATAAGTACATCAGGAAAGGAGATTAGGATGCCACGAGATAAGGCAGGGGAGATCTCGGTCGTGTAGACTGGGGCAATCGTAAAGGCGAAGCTTGCGTGGAGGCAAGCCAAGGAGCGGCTGACCAGCAACATGGCAAAATTTTGGACCAAACGCATAATGACGGGCCCAACAAAATATATGGCCTCCGCCATCACAATTGTCCAACGGTGACCAAACTTCTCAGAAATCACTGTCGCTGACACCACCCCAAGCAATGAAAACATAGCAATGATGCCCGTCATGAGCTGAAGTTGGAAATCACTTAGAGCCAAGTTCGTCTTGATATAAGATGCAAGCTCCGTTATCAGCAGTTGAACTTCCAAAAATTCAAAATAATAATGTACGTGCAATAAACGTGCAACATACAAGTGATATAAATGAATTTTCATGGTCTTGGTAAGGATGGGCTTGGCGATGCTTAGGTGACCATGCCTAATGAGCCACTCTGGCGATTCTGGCATGTGGAAAGCTATGAAGGCAACCACAAGTACAACTAGGGGGATTGCTCCAGCGAAAAGCATCACACGCCATGCATATTTGAGGAGGAGCTTGAAGAAGATATAACTTGATAGATTACCATAAAGAGTGCCGACGCTAATACACACCTAAATGATGGAAACAAAAAATGAAAAAAGATGCCACAAAATTAGAGAGAAAAAAAGGAAATGATAATAAATAAGTATATTAGGAAAGGAGATTAGGATGCCACAAGATAAGGCAAGGGAGATCTCGGTCGCGTAGACTGGGGCAATCATCAAGGCGAAGCTTGCGCCGAGGCTGGTCAAGGAGCGGCCGATCAACAACATGGCAAAATTTTGGGCCGAACCTATAATGACAGGCCTAACGAAATATATGGCCCCTGCCATCACAATTGTCCAACGGCGACCAAACTTCTCAGAAATCACTGTCACTGACACCACCCCAAGCAATGAGAACATAGCAAGGATGTCCGTCATGAGTTGAAGCTGGAAATTGCTTAGAGCCAAGTCCATCTTGATATATGGCGCAAGCCCAGTCATCAAAAGTTGAACTTCCAAAAATTCAAAATAATAATGTACGTGCGATAAACGTGCAATATGCGTGCAATATAATTGAATTTTCCTAGTCTTGGTAAGGATGGGCTTGGCGCGGCCTAGGTGGCCTTGCTTAATAAGCCACTCTGGCGATTCTGGCATGTGGAAAGTTATGAAGACAACCACAAGTACAACCGATGGGATTGTTCCAGTGAAAAGCATCACATGCCATGCATATTTGATGAGGAGTTTGGAGAAGATATAATTTGATAAATTGCCAAAAAGAGTGCCAATGCTAATACACACCTAAATGATGGAAACAAAAAAATTAAAAAGATGCCACAAATTAGAGAGCAAAAAAGGAAATGATAATAATTAAGTACATCGGGAAAGGAGATTAGGATGCCACGAGATAAGGCGGGGGGTCTCGGTTGCGTAACCGGGGCAATCGTCAAGGTGCAGCTTGCGCCGAGGCTGGCCAAGGAGTGACCGACCAACAACATGGCAAAATTTTGGGCCGAACCCATAATGACGGGCCCAACGAAATATATGGCCCCCGCCATCACAATTGTCCAACGGCGACCAAACTTCTCAGAAATCACTGTCGCTGACACCACCCCAAGCAATGAGAAAATAGCAATGATGCTCGTCATGAGCTGAAGCTGCAAATCGCTTAGAGCCAGGTCCATCTAGATATATGGTGCAAGCCCGGTCATCAGCAGTTGAACTGCCAAAAATTGAAAATAATAATGTACGTGCGATAAACGTGCAACATGCATGCGATAAACGTGCAACATGCGTGCGATATACGTGCAACATACGTGCGATATAGATGAATTTCCATGGTTTTGGTAAGGATGAGCTTGGCGAGGCCTAGGTGGCCCCGCCTAATGAGCCACTCCAGCGATTCTGGCATATGGAAAGCTATTAAGGCAACCACGAGTACAACCGAGGGGATTGCTCTAGCGACAAGCATCACACGCCATGCATATTTGAGGAGGAGTTTGGAGAAGATAAAATTTGATAGATTGCCAAAAAAAAGTGCCAACACTAATACACACTTAAATGATCGAAATAAAAAAAAATGTAAAAGATGCCACAAAATTAGAAAGGAAAAAAAGAAATGAAAAGAAAAAAGTACTTAAGGACAGGAGATTATGATGCAACGAGAGAAGGCGGGGGAATTCTCGATCGCGTCGACTGGGGCAATCGTCAAGGCGAAGCTTGCGCCAAGGCTAGCCAAGGAGCGACCATTTTGCAACATGGCAAAATTTTGGGCCGAACCCATAATGACGGGCCCAATGAAATATATGGCCCACACTATCACAATTGTCCAACGGCGACCAAACTTCTCAGAAATCGCTATCGCTGACACCACTCGAAGTAATGAGAACATAGCAAGGATGCTCGTCATGAGCTAAAACTACAAATCGTTTTGAGCCAGGTTCGTCTAGATATATGGCGCAAACACGGTCATCAGCAATTGAGCTGCCAAAATTCGAAAATAATAATGTACGTGTGATAAACATGCAACATACATGCGATAAACGTGTAACATGCGTGTGATATACGTGTAACATAAGTGCGATATAAATGAATTTTCATGGTTTTGGTAAGGATGAGCTTGGCAAGGCCTAGGTGGCCCTGCCTAATCAGCCACTCCGGTGATTCTAGCATGTGGGAAGCTATGAAGGCAACCACGAGTACAACTGAGGGGATTGCTCTAGCGAAAAGCATCACACGCCATGCATATTTGAGGAGGAGTTTGGAGAAGATATAATTTGATAGAGTGCCAACCCTAATACACACCTAAACGATGGAAATAAAAAAATGAAAAAGATGCCACAAAATTAGAAAGGCAAGAAAGGAAATGAAAATAAGTAAGTACATCGGAAAGGAAATTAGGATGCCACGAGAGAAGGCAGGGGAAATCTCAGTCGCGTAGACTTGGGAAATCGTCAAGGCGAAGCTTGCGCCGATGCTGACCAAGAAGCGGCCGACTAGCAACATGACAAAATTTTAGGCCGAACCCATAATGATGGGCCCAATGAAATATATGGCCCCCGACATCACAATTGTCCATCGGCAACCAAACTTGTCAGAAATTATTGTCACTGACATCTCCCCAAGCAATGAGAACATAGTAAGGATGCCCGTCAAGAGCTGAAGTTGCAAATCGCTTAAAGCCAGGTCCATTTTGATATATGGTGCAAGCCCGGTCATCAACAGTTGAGCTGCCAAAAATTCAAAATAATAATGTACGTGCGATAAACGTGCAACATCCGTGCGATATACGTGCAACATACGTGCGATATAAATGAATTTCATAGTCTTGGTAAGGATGGGCTTGGCGAGGCCTAGGTGGCCCCACCTAATGAGCCACTCCGGTGATTTTGGCATGTGGAAAGCTATGAAGGCAACCTCGAGTACAACCGAGGGGATTGCTCCAGCGAAAAGCATCACACGCCATGCATATTTGAGGAGGAGTTTGGAGAAGATATAATAAGATAGATTGCTAAAAAGAGTGCCAACGCTAATACACACTTAAATATTAGAAACAAAAATATTAAAAAGATGCCACAAAATTAGAAAGGGAAAAAGGGAAATAAAAATAAATAAGTACATCAAGAAAGGAGATGAGAATGCCATGAGAGAAGACAGGGGAAATTTCGGTCGAGTAGACTGGGGTAATCGTCAAGGCGAAGCTTGCGCCAAGTCTGGCCATGGAGTGGCCGACTAGCAATATGACAAAATTTTGGGCCGAAGCTATAATGACGAGCCCAACAAAATATATGGCCTCCGCCATCACAATTGTCCAACGACGACCAAACTTCTCAGCAATCACTATCGCTGACAACAGCCCAAGCAATGATAACATGGTAAGGATGCCCGTCATGAGTGAAGCTGCAATTGCTGAGAGCTAGCTCCGTATTAATATATGGCGCAATCCCGGTCATCAATCGTAGAACTGCCAAAAATTCGAAATCACAATGTACGTGCAATAAACGTGCAAGATACATGCTATAAATGTGCAACATACGTGCGATATAATTGAATTTTCATGGTCTTGGTAAGGTTGGGCTTTGCGAGGCCTAGGTGGCCGCGCCTAATGAGCCACTCCGGCGATTCGATATGTTGAAAGCTATGAAGGCAACCACGAGTACAACCAAGGGGATTGCTCCAGCGAAAAGCATTACACGCCATGCATATTTGAGGAAGAGTTTGGAGAAGATATAATAAGATAGATTGCCAAAAAGAGTGGCAACGCTAATATACACCTAAATACTACAAACCAAAAAATTAACACGATGCCACAAAATTAGAAAGGAAAAAAAGGAAATGAAAATAAATAAGCACATCAGGATAGGAGATTAGGATGCCACGAGAGAAGGCAGGGGAGATCTCTGTCGCATATACTGGGGCAATCGTCAAGGTGAAGCTTGCATCGAGGCTAGCCAATGAGTGGCCCACCAGTAACATGACAAAATTTTAGGCTGAATCCATAATGACGGGCCCAACGAAATATATGGCCCCTGCCATCACAAATGTCCAACGGTGACAAAACTTCTCAGAAATCACTGTTGTTGACACCATCCCAAGCAATAAGAACATAGCAAAGATGCCCGTCATGAGTTGAAGCTGCAAATCGCCTAGAGCCAGCTCTGTCTTGATATATAGCGCAATCCCGGTCATCAGTAGTAGAACTACCAAAAATTCAAGATAATAATGTACGTGCAGTAAACGTGCAACATACGTGCGATAAACGTGCAACACACGTGCGATAAACATGCAACACATGTGTAATATAAATGAAATTTCATGGTCTTAGTAAGGATGGGCTTGGCGAGGCCTAAGTGGCCCCGCCTATTGAGCCACTTTGGCGATTCTGGCATGTGGAAAGTTATGAAGGTAACCACGAGTACAACCGAGAGGATTGCTCTAGTGAAAAGCATCACACGCCATGCATATTTGAGGAGGAGTTTGGAGAAGATATAATTTGATAGATTGCCAAAAAGAGTGCCAACGCTAATACACACATAAATGATGGAAACAAAAAAATGAAAAAGATGTCACAAAATTTGAAAGGAAAAAATGGAAATGAAAATAAATAAGTACATCAGGAAAGGACATTCGGATGCCACAAGAGAAGACAGGCAAGATCTCGATTGCGTAGACTAGGACAATCGTCAAGGTGAAGATTGCGCAGAGGCTAGCCAAGAAGCGGCCGACTAGCAACATGGCAAAATTTTGGGCCGAACCCATAATAACGGAACCAATGAAATATATGGCCCCCGCCATCACAATTGTCTAACGGTGACCAAATTTCTAAAAAATCACTGTCGCTGACACCACCCCAAGCAATGAGAACATAGAAATGATGTTTGTCATGAGCTGAAACTACAAATCACTTAGAGCTAGGTCTATCTTGATATATGGCGCAAGCGTAGTTATCAGTAGTTGAACTGCCAAAAATTGAAAATAATAATGTACGTGCGATAAACGTGTAACATATGTGCGAAAAACATGCAACATGCGTGCGATATACGTGCAACATATGCTCGATATAAATGAATTTTCATGGTCTTAGTAAGGATGGGTTGGCGAGGTCTAGGTGGCCCCGCCTAATGAGCCACTCCGGCAATTCTGGTATGTGGAAAGTTATGAAGGCAACCACGAGTACAACCAAGGGGATTGCTCCGACGAAAAGCAACACATGCCATGCATATTTGAGGAGGAGTTTGGAGAAGTTATAATTTGATAGATTGCTAAAAAGAGTGCCAACGCTAATACACACCTAAATACTAGAAAAAAAATGAAAAAGAAGCCACAAAATTGGAAAGGAAAAAAGGAAATGAAAATAAATACGTACAACAGGACATGAGATTTGGATGCCACGAGAGAAGGCAGGGGAGATCTTAATCGCCTAGACTGGGGCAATCGTCAAGGCGAAGCTGGCACGGAAGCTAGCTAAGGAGTGGCTGAACAATAACATAGCAAAATTTTGGGACGAACCCATAATGACGGGACCAACGAAATATATGGCCCCCGCCATCACAATTGTCCAACGGCGACCAAATTTCTCAAAAATCACTATTACCGACAACACCCCACGCAATGAGAACACAGAAAGGATGCCCGTCATGAACTTAAGCTGCAAATTGCTTAGAGCTAGGTCCGTCTTGATATACGGCGCAAGCCCGGTCATCAGCAGTTGAACTACTAAAAATTCAAAATAATAATGTACGTGCGATAAACGTGCAACATGCGTGCGATATACGTGCAACATACGTGTGATATACGAGCAACATATGTGGATATAAATGAATTTTCATAGTCTTGGTAAGGATGGGTTGGCGAGGTCTAGGTGGCCCCGCCTAATGAGCCACTTCGGCGATTCTGGCATGAGGAAAGCTATGAAGGCAACCACGAGTACAACCGAGGGGATTGCTCCAGCGAAAGGCATCACATGCCAAGCATATTTGAGGAGGAGTTTGGAGAAGTTCTACTTTGATAGATTGCCAAAAAGAGTGCCAATGCTAATATACACCTAAATGATGGAAACAAAAAAAAAAATGAAAAAGATGCCACAAAATTAGAAAGGGAAAAAGGAAATGAAAATAAATACATACATCAGGACATGAGATTTGGATCCCACGAGAGAAGGCAGGGGAGATATCAATCACGTAGACTGAGGCAATCGTCAAGGCGAAGCTTGCGTGGAGGCAAGCTAAGGAGTGGCCGACTAGTAACATAGCAAAATTTTGGGATGAACCCATAACGACGGGACCAACGAAATATATGGCCCTCGCAATCACTATTGTCCAACGGCGACCAAACTTCTCAAAAATCACTGTCGACGACAACACCCCACGCAATGAGAACACAGAAAGGATGCCCGTTATGAGCTAAAGCTGCAAATCGCTTAGAGCTAGGTTTGTCTTGATATATGCCACAAGCCCGGTCATCAGCAGTTGAACTACCAAAAATTCAAAATAATAATGTACGTGCGATAAATGTGCAACATACGTGTGATAAACGTACAACATGCGTGCGATATACGTGCAACATACGCGCGATATACGTGCAACATACGTGGATATAAATGAATTTTCATAGTCTTGGTAAGGATGGGTTGGCGAGGTCTAGGTGGCCCCGCCTAATGAGCCACTTTGGCGATTCTAGCATGAGGAAAGCTATGAAGGCAACCACGAGTACAACCGAGGGGATTGCTCCAGCGAAAGGCATCACACGCCATGCATATTTGAGGAGGAGTTTGGAGAAGTTATACTTTGATAGATTGCCAAAAAGAGTGCCAATGCTAATACACACCTAAATGATGGAAACAAAAAAAATGAAAAAGATGCCACAAAATTAGAAAGGGAAAAAAGGAAATGAAAAAAAATAAGTACTTCAGGAAAGGAGATTAGGATGCCACGAGAGAAGGCAGGGGAGATCTCGGTCACGTAGACTGGAGCAATTGTCAAGGCGAAGCTTGCGCCGAGGCTAGCCAAGGAGCGGCCGACCAGTAACATGGCAAAATTTTGGATCGAACCCATAATGATGGGCCCAACGAAATATATGGCCCCCACCATCACAATTGTCCAACGACGACCAAACTTATCAGAAATCACTGTCGTTGACACCACCTCACGCAATGAGAACATAGAAAGGATGTCCATCATGAGCTGAAGCTGCAAATCTCTTAGAGCTAGCTCCGTCTTGATATATGGCGCAAGCTCGGCATTAGCAGTTGAACCGCCAAAAATTGCAAAATAATAATGTATGTGGATAAACGTGCAACATACGTGCGATATACGTGCAACATACGTGCAATATACGTGCAACATACGTGCAATATACATGCAACATATGCGCGATATAAATGTATTTTCATGGTCTTGGTAAGGGTGGGTTGGCGAGGTGTAGGTGGTCCCGCCTAATGAGCCACTCCGGCGATTCTGGCATGTGGAAAGCTATGAAGGCAACCACAAGTACATCCAAGAGGATTGCACCAGCGAAAAGCATCACACGCCATGCATATTTGAGGAGGAGTTGGGAGAAGTTATAATTTGATAGGTTGCCAAAAATAGTGCCAACGTGAATACACACCTAAATGATGGAAACAAAAAAATGAAAAAGATGCCACAAAATTAGAAAGGAAAAAAAGGAAATGAAAATAAATAAGTACCTTAGGAAAGGAGATTAGGATGCCACGAGAGAAGGCAGGGGAGATCTCGGTCGCGTAGACTGGGGCAATCGTCAAGGGGATGCTTGCGCCGAGGTTGGCCAAGGAGCAGTCGACGAGCAACATGGCAAAATTTTGGGTCGAAGCCATAATGACGGGCCCAACGAAATATATAGCCCCCGCCATCACAATTGTCCAACGGCGACCAAACTTTTCAGAAATCACTGTCGCTGACAACACCCCATGCAATGTGAACATAGAAAGGATGCCTGTTATGAGCTGAAGCTGCAAATCACTTAGAGCTAGGTTTGTCGTGATATATGGTGCAAGCCCCGTCATCAACAGTTGAACTACTAAAAATTCAAAATAATAATGCACGTGCGATAAATGTGCAACATACATGTGATAAACGTGCAACATGCGTGCGATGTACGTGCAACATACGTGCGATATACATGCAACATGTGCGGATATAAATGAATTTTCATAGTCTTGATAAGGATGGGTTGGCGAGGTGTAGGTGGTCCCACCTATTGAGCCACTCCGGCGATTCTGGCATGTGGAAAGTTATGAAGGCAATCACGAGTACAACCAAGGGGATTGCACCAACGAAAAGCATCACACGCCATGCATATTTGAGGAGGAGTTTGGAGAAGTTATAATTGGATTGGTTGCCAAAAAGAGTGCCAACGTGAATACACACCTAAATGATGGAAACAAAAAAACGAAAAAGATGTCACAAAATTAGAAAAGGAAAAAAGGAAATGAAAATAAATATCTCAGGAAAGGAGACTAGGATGCCATGAGAGAAGGCAGGGGAGATCTCGGTCGCGTAGCGGGGCAATCGTCAAGGGGATGCTTGCGCCGAGGTTGGCCAAGGAGCGGTCGACCAGCAACATGCCAAAATTTTGGGCCGAACCCATAATGATGGGCCCAACGAAATATATAGCCCTTGCCATCACAATTGTCCAACGGCGACCAAACTTCTCGAAATCACTGTCGCGACAACACCCCACACAATGAGAACTTAGAAATGATGCCCGTCATGAGCTAAAGTTGTAAATTGCTTAGAGCTAGGTCTATGTTGATATATTGCGTAAGCTCGGTCCTTAGCAGTTGAACTACCAAAAATTCAAAATAATTATGCACGTGCGATAAACGTGCAACATGCGTACGATATACGTGCGATATACGTGCGATATACGTGCAACATACGTGGATAAAAATGAATTTTCATAGTCTTGGTAAGGATGGGTTGGTGAGATCTAGGTGGCCCCGCCTAATTAGCCACTTTGGTGATTCTGGCATGTGGAAAGCTATGAAGGTAACCGCGAGTACAACCGAGGGGATTGCTCCAGCGAAAAGTATCACCCGTCATGCATATTTGAGGAGGAGTTTGGAGAAGTTATACTTTGATAGATTGCCAAAAAGAGTGCCAACGCTAATACACACCTCAATGACGGAAACAAATAATTGAAAAAGATGCCACAAAATTAGAAAAGGAAAAAAAGAAATGAAAATAAATGAGTACCTCGGGATAGGAGATTAGGATGCCACGAGAGAAGGCATGGGAGATCTCGGCCGCATAGACTGGGGCAATCATCAAGGGGAAGCTTGCACCGAGGCTAGCCAAGGAGCGGCCGACCAGTAACATGGCAAAATTTTGGGCCGAACCCATAGTGACAGGCCCAATGAAATATATGGCTCCCGCAATCACAATTGTTCAACGGCGACCAAACTTCTCAGAAATCACTGTCTCTGACACCACCCTAAGTAATGAGAACATGGCGAGGATGCTCGTCATAAGTTGAAGCTACAAATCTCTTAGAGCCTGGTCCATCTTGATATTTAATGCAAGCCCGGTCATCAACACTTGAATTGCTAAAAATTCAAAATAATAATATAGGTGCGCTAAACGTGTAACATGAGTGCGATATACGTGCAATATAAGTGCAAAATAAATGAATTTTCACGGTCTTGGTGAGGATGGGCTTGATGAGGCCTAGGTGGTCCCGCCTAATGAGCCACTTCGGCGATTTTGGCATATGGAAAGCTTTGAAGGCAATCACGAGTACAACCGAGGGGATTGTTCTAGCGAAAAGCATCACACGCCATGCATATTTGAGGAGGAGTTTGGAGAAGATATAATTTGATAGATTGCCAAGAAAAGTACCAACACTAATACACACCTAAATACTGGAAACAAAAAAAAATGAAAAAGAAGTGACAAAATTAGAAAGGAAAAAAAAGAAATAAAAAAAGAAATGAAAAAAAATAAGTACTTTAGGACAGGAGATTATGATACCACGAGAGAAGGCAAGGGAGATTTCGGTTGCGTAGACTTGGGCAATCATCAAGGCGATGCTTGCGCCAAGGCTGGCCAAGGAGCGGTCGACCAGTAATGTGGCAAAATTTTGGGCCAAACCCATAATGACGGGCCCAACGAAATATATGACCCCCGCCATCACAATTGTCCAACGGCGACCAAACTTCTTAGAAATCACTGTCGCTGACACCACCTCACGCAATGAGAACATAGAAAGGATACCTGTCATGCGCTGAAGCTGCAAATCTCTTAGAGCTAGCTCTATCTTGATATATGGCGTAAGCTCGGTCATCAGCAGTTGAACTGCCAAAAATTGCAAAATAATAATGTACGTGCGATAAGCGTGCAACATACGTGCGATATACGTGCAACTTACGTGCGATATATATGTAACATATGCGCGATATAAATGTATTTTCATGGTGTTGGTAAGGATGGGTTGGTGAGGTGTAGGTGGTCCCGCCTAATGAGCCACTCCGGCGATTTTGGCATGTGGAAAGCTATAAAGGCAATCATGAGTACAACCGAGGGGATTGCACCAACGAAAAGCATCACATGCCATGCATATTTGACGAGGAGTTTGGAGAAGTTATAATTTGATAGGTTGCCAAAAATAGTGCCTACGCCAATACACACCTAAATGATGGAAACAAAAAAATGAAAAAGATGCCACAAAATTAGAAAGGGAAAAAAGGAAATGAAAATAAATAAGTACCTCAGGAAAGGAGATTAAGATGCCACGAGAGAAGGCAGGGGAGATCTCGATCGCGTAGATTGGGGCAATCGTCAAGGGGAAGCTTGTGCCGAGGTTGGCCAAGGAGTGGTCAACCAGTAAAATGGCAAAATTTTGGACCGAACCCATAATGACGGGCCCAACGAAATATATGGCCTCCGCCATCACAATTGTCCAACGGTGACCAAACTTCTCAAAAATCACTGTCGCTGACAGCACCCCACGCAATGAGAATAGAGAAAGGATGCTCGTCATGAGCTGAAGCTGCAAATCGCTTAGAGCAAGGTTTGTCTTGATATATGGCGCAAGCCAGGTCGTCAGCAGTTGAACTACCAAAATTTCAAAATAAATGTGCAACATATGTGCGATAAACATGCAACATGCGTGCGATATACATGCAACATGCGTGCGATATACATGCAACATATGCGGATAAAAATGAATTTTCATAGTCTTAGTAAGGATGGGTTGGCGAGGTATAGGTGGCCCCGCCTAATGAGCCACTTCGGCGATTCTGGCATGTGGAAAGCTATGAAGGCAACCACGAGTACAACCGAGGGGATTGCTCCAGTGAAAAGCATTACTCGTCATGCATATTTGAGGAGGAGTTTGGAGAAGTTATACTTTGATAGATTGCCAAAAAGAGTGCCAACGCTAATACACACCTAAATGATGGAAACGAATAATTGAAAAAGATGCCACAAAATTAGAAAGGGAAAAAAGGAAATGAAAATAAATAAGTACCTCAAGAAAGGAGATTAGGATGCCACGAGAGAAGGCATGGGAGATCTCTATCACGTAGACTGGGGCAATCGTCAAGGGGAAGCTTGTGCCGAGGCTGGCTAAGGAGCGGCCGACCAGTAACATGGCAAAATTTTGGGCCGAACCCATAGTGACAGGCCCAACGAAATATATGGCCCCCATAATCACAATTGTTGAACGGCGACCAAACTTCTCAAAAATCACTATTGTTGACACCACCCCAAGCAAAGAGAACATAGTGAGGATGCCCGTCATAAGCTAAAGTTGCAAATCTCTTAGAGCTCGGTCCGTCTTGATATTTAATGCAAGCCCAATCATCAACACTTGAATTGCCAAAAATTCTAAATAATAATGTACGTGCGCTAAACGTGCAAGATGAGTGCGATATACATGCAATATAAGTGCGAATAAATGAATTTTCACGGTCTTGGTAAGGATGGGCTTGGCAAGGCCTAGGTGACCCGCCTAATGAGCCACTCCGGCGATTTTGGCATATGGAAAGCTTTGAAGGCAACCACGAGTACAACCGAGGGGATTGTTCTAGCGAAAAGCATCACACGCCATGCATATTTGAGGAGGAGTTTGGAGAAGATATAATTTGATAGATTGCCAAGAAAAGTACCAACACTAATATGCACCTAAATACTGGAAACAAAAAAATGAAAAAGAAGCAAAAAAATTAGAAAGGAAAAAAAAAGAAATGAAAAAAAATAAGTACTTTAGGATAGGAGATTATGATACCATGAGAGAAGGCAGTGGAGATTTCGGTCGCGTAGACTTGGGCAATCGTCAAGGCGAAGTTTGCGCTAAGGCTGGCCAAGGAGCAGTCGACTAGTAACATGGCAAAATTTTGGGCCGAACCCATAATGACGGGCCCAACGAAATATATGGCTCCCGCCATCACAATTGTCCAACGGCGAGCAAACTTCTCAGAAATCACTGTCGTTGACACCGCTTCACGCAATGAGAACATAGAAATGATGCCGATCATAAGCTAAAGCTGCAAATCTCTTAGAGCTAGCTTCGTCTTGGTATATGGCGTAAGCTTGGTCATCGGCAGTTAAACTACCAAAAATTCAAAATAATAATGTACGTGCGATAAACGTGCAACATACGTGTGATATACGTGCAACATACGTGCAACATACGTGCGATATACATGCAACATATGCGCGATATAAATGTATTTTCATGGTGTTGGTAAAGATGGGTTGGCGAGGTGTAGGTGGTCCCGCCTAATGAGCCACTCCGGCGATTTTGGCATGTGGAAAGCTATGAAGGCAACCACGAGTACAACCGAGGGGATTGCACCAGCGAAAAGCATCACACGCCATGCATATTTGAGGAGGCGTTTGGAGAAGTTATAATTTAATATGTTGTCAAAAAGAGTGCCAATGCGAATACACACCTAAATGATGGAAATAAAAAAATGAAAAAGATGCCACAAAATTAGAAAGGGAAAAAAGGAAATGAAAATAAATAAGTACCTCAGGAAAGGAGATTAAGATGTCACGAGAGAAGGCGGGGGAGATCTCGGTCGCATAGACTGGGGCAATCGTTTAGGCGAAGCTTGCGCCGAGGCTGGCCAAGGAGTGGCCGACTAGCAACATGGCAAAATTTTGGGCCGAACCCATAATAACAAGCCCAACGAAATATATGGCTCCCGCAATCACAATTGTCCAACGGCGACCAAACTTCTCGAAATCACTGTCGCTGACACCATCCCAAGCAATGAGAACTTATTGAGGATGCCCATCATAAGCTGAAGCTGCAAATCTCTTAGAGCTAGGTCCGTCTTGATATTTGGCGCAAGCCCGGTCATTAACAGTTGAACTGCCAAAAATTGAAAATAATAATGTACGTGCGATAAACGTGCAACATGCGTGCGATTTATATGCAACATGCGTGCGATTTTTGTGCAACATACGTACAATATAAATGAATTTTCACGGTCTTGGTAAGGATGGGCTTGGCAAGGCCTGGGTGGCCCCGCCTATTGAGTCACTTCGGCGATTCTGGCATGTGAAATGTTTTGAAGGCAACTACGAGTACAACCGAGAGGATTGCTTCAGCGAAAAAGATCACACGCCATGCATATTTGAGGAGGGGTTTGGAGAAGATATAATTTGATAAATTGCCTAAAAGAGTTTAAACACTAATACACACCTAAATGATAGAAACAAAAAAATGAAAAAGTTGCCACAAACTTTGAAAGGAAAAAAAGAAATTAAAATAAATAAGTATCTTAGAAAATGAGATTAGGATGCCACGAGAGAAGGCGGGGAGATCTCGGTCGCGTAGACGGCGCAATCGTCATGGCAAATCTTGCGCCGAGGCTGGCCAAGGAGCGGCCGACCAGCAATAGGGAAAAATTTTGGGCCGAGCCTATAATGATGGACCAAACGAAATATATGGCCCCCGCCATCACAATTGTCCAACGACGACCAAACTTCTCAAAAATCGCTGTCGCTGACACCACCCCAAGCAATGAGAACATAAAAAGGATGCCCGTCATGAGCTGAAGCTGTAACTTGCTTAGAGCTGGTCTGTCTATATATATGGCGCAAGCCCGGTCATGACGAGTTGAACTGCCAAAAATTTGAAATAATAATGTACGTGTGATAAACGTGCAACACACGTGCCATAAATGTGCAACAAACGTGCGATATAAATAAATTTTCATGGTCTTGGTAAGGATGTGCTTGGCGAGGCTTAGGTGGCCTCGTCTAATGAGCCATTCCGATGATTCTGGCATGTGGAAAATTATGAAGGCAACCACGAGTACAACCGAGGGGATTGCTGCAGCGAAAAACATCACACGGCATGCATATTTGAGGAGGAATTTGGAGAAGATATAATTTGATAGATTGCCAAATAGAGTGCCAACGCTAACACACACCTAAATACTGGAAATAAAAAAATGAAAAAGATGCCACAAAATTAGAAAAGAAAAAAAAGAAATGAAAACAAATAAGTACCTTAGGAAATGAGATTAGTTAGCCATGAGAGAATGTAGGGGAGATCTCAGTCGTGTAGACTGGGGGAATCGTCAAGGCGAAGCTTGCGTCGAGAGTGGCCAAGGAGCAGCTGACCAGCAAAATGGCAAAATTTTCGACCGAACCTACAATGACGGGCTTCACGAAATATATGGCCCCCGCCATCACAATTGTCCAACGGCGACCAAACTTCTCATTAATCACTATCGTTGACACCACCCCAAGTAATGAGAACATAGAAAGGATGCCTGTCAAGCTTCAAATCGCTTAGAGCCAGGTTCATTTTGATATATGGCGCAAGCCCGGTCATCAGCAGTTGAATTGCCAAAAATTGAAAATAATAATGTACGTGTAACAAGCATGCAACATACGTGCGATATACATGCAACATACATGCGATATAAATAAATTTTCGTGGTCTTGGTAAGGATGGGCTTGGCAAGGCTTAGGTGGCCCGGCCTAATGAGCCATTCCGGCGATTCTGGCATGTGGCAAATTATGAAGGTAATCACGAGTACAACCGAGAGGATTGCTCCAGTGAAAAGCATCACAAGCCATGCATATTTGAGGAGGAGTTTGGAGAAGATATAATTTGATAGATTGCCAAAAAGAGTGCCAACACTAATACACACCTAAATGATGGAAACAAAATAATGAAAAAGATGCCACAAAATTAGAAAGGAAAAAAATGAAATGAAAATAAATAAGTACATTAGGAAAGGAGATTAGGATGCCACGAGAGAAGGCAGGGGAGATCTCGATCGCGTAGACTAAGGCAATCGTCAATGCGAAGTTTGCGCCAAGGCTGGCTAAGGAGCGGCCGACTAGCAACATGGCAAAATTTTGGGCCAAACCCATAATGATGGGCTCAACGAAATATATGGCCCCCGCCATTACAATTGTCCAACAGCGACCAAATTTCTCAGAAATTACTATCGCTGACACCACCCCAAGTAATGAGAACATAGAAAGGATGCCCGTCATGAGCTGAAGCTGCAAATCGCTTTGAGCCAAGTTCGTCTTGATGTATAGCGCAAGCTCGGTCATCAACAGTGGAACTGCCAAATATTGAAAATAATAATGAACATGCGATAAATGTGCAACATAAGTGTGATAATCGTGCAACATGCATGTGATATACATGCAACATGCATGTGATATATGAATTTTCATGGTCTTGGTAAGGATGGGCTTGGCGAGGCCTTGGTGGCCCCGCCTAATTAGCCACTCCGGCGATTCTGGCATTTGGAAAGATATGAAGGCAACCGCGAGCACAACAGATGGGATTGTTCCAGCGAAAAGCATCACACGCCATGCCATGCATAGTTGAGGAGGTATTTGGAGAAGATATAATTTGACAAATTGCTAAAAAGAGTGCTAACTCTAATACACACCTAAATGATGGAAACAAAAAAATGAAAAAGATGAGACAAAACTAGAAAGGAAAAAAAGGAAATGAAAATAAATAAGTACATTAGGAAAGGAGATTACGATGCCACGAGAAAAGGTAGGGGAGATCTCGGTCGCATAAACTCGGGCAATCGTCAAGGCGAAGCTTGCGCCGAGGCTGGCCAAGGAGCGGCCGACTAGCAACATGGCAAAATTTTCGATCGAACCCATCATTACGGGCCCAACGAAATGTATGGCCCCCGCCATCACAATTGTCCAATGGCGACCAAACTTCTCAGAAATCACTGTCGCTAACACCACCCCAAGCAATGAGAGCATAGAAAGGATGCCTATCATGAGCTAAACTGCAAATCGCTTAGAGCCAGGTCCGTCTTGATATATGGCGCAAGCCTGGTCATCAGTAGTTGAACTGCCAAAAATTGAAAATAATAATGTACGTGCGATAAACGTGCAACATGCGTGCAATATACGTGCAACATACATGCGATATAAATGAATTTTCATGGTATTGGTAAGGATGGGCTTGACAAGGCCTAAGTGGCCCGCCTAGTGAGCCACTCCGGCGATTTTGGCATGTGGAAAGCTATAAAGGCATCCACGAGTACAACCGAGAGGATTGCTCTGGCGAAAAGCATCACACAGCATGTATATTTGAGGAAGAATTTGGAGAAGATATAATATGATATATTGCCAAAAAGAGTGGAACGCTAATATACACCTAAATACTGGAAAAAAAATGAAAAAGATGCCACAAAATTAGAAAGGAAAAAAATGAAATAAAAATAAATAAATACATTAGGAAATGAGATTAGGATGCCATGACAGAAGGCATGGGAGATCTCGGTCGCATAGACTAGGGCAATCGTCAAGGCGAAGCTTGCACTAAGGCTGGTCAAAGAGCGGCCGACTAGCAACATGGCAAAATTTTCGGCCGAACCCATAATGACGAGTCTAATGAAATATATGGCCCCCGCCATCACAATTGTTCAACGGCGACCAAACTTCTCGAAATCACCGTTGCCGACACCACCCCAAGCAATGAGAACATAGAAATGATGCCTGTCATGGGCTGAAGCTGCAAATCGCTTAGAGCCAAGTTCGTTTTGATATATGGCACAAGCCCGGTCATCAGCAATGGAACAACCAAAAATTCAAAATAATAATGTACGTGCAACAAACGTGCAACATACGTGCGATAAACGTGCAACATGCGTGCAACATACGTGCGATATAAATGAATTTTCATGGTGTTGGTAAAAATGGTCTTTGCAAGGCTTAGGTGGCCCCGACTAATGAGCCGCTCTGGCTATTCTAGCATGTGGAAAAGTATGAAGGCAACCACTAGTACAACCAAAAGGATTGCTCTAGCGAAAAGCATCACACACCATGCATGTTTAAGGAGTAGTTTAGAGAAGATATAATTTGATAGATTGCCAAAAAGAGTGCCAATGTTAATACACACCTAAATGATGGAAAAAAAATGAAAAAGATGCCACAAAATTAGAAGGAAAAAAAGAAATTAAAATAAATAAGTACCTCAGGAAAGAAGATTATGATGCCACGAGAGAAGGCAGGGGAGATCTTGGTCGCGTAGACTGGGGCAATCTTCAAGGCGAAGCTTGCACCAAGGCTGGCCAAGGAGCGGCCTATCAGTAATATGGCAAAATTTTGGCCGAACTCATAATGACAGGCCCAACGAAATATATGGCCCCCGCCATCACAATTGTCCAACGGCGATCAAATTTCTCAGAAATCACCATCGCTGACACCACCCCAAGTAATGAGAACATGGCAAAGATGCCCGTCATGAGCTGAAGCTGCAAATCGCTTAGAGTCAGATCCGTCTTCATATATGGCGCAAGCTCGGTCATGAGCAGTTCAACTGCCAAAAATTCGAAATAATAATTTACCTGCGATAAACGTGCAACATATGTGCGATATAAAGGAATTTTCATGGTCTTGGTAAGGATGGGCTTGGCGAGGCCTAGGTGGCCCCGCCTAATTAGCCACTCCGACGATTCGGGCATTTGGAAAGCTATGAAACAACCACGAGTACAACCGAGGGGCTTGCTCCAACAAAAAGTATCACACGCCATGGATTTTTTAGGAGGTGTTTGGAGAAGATATAATTTGATAGATCTCCAAAAAGAGTGCCAACACTAATACACACTTAAACGATGGAAACAAAAAATGAAAAAAAAATGCCACAACATTAGAAAGGAAAAAAAGGAAATGAAAATAAATAAGTACATCATGAATGGAGATTAGGATGCCACAAGAGAAGGGAGGGGAGATCTCGGTCGCGTAAACGGGGGTAATCGTCAAGGTGAAGCTTGCGTCGAGGCTGGCCAAGGAGCAGTCGACCAGCAACATGGCAAAATTTTGGGCCGAACCCATAATGACGGGCCCAACGAAATATATGGCCCCCGCCATCACAATTGTCCAACGGTGACCAAACTTCTCAAAAATCAGTATCGCTGACACTACCCCAAGTAATGAGAACATAGAAAGGATGTCCATCATAAGTTGAAGCTGCAAATCGCTTAGAGCCGGGTCCGTTTTGATATATGGCGCATGCCCAATCATCAATAGTTGAACTGCCAAAAATTGAAAATAATAAAGTACGTGCGATAAACGTGCAACATGCATGTGATATACGTGCAACATACGTGTGATATACGTGCAACATACGTGTGATATAAATGAATTTTCATGGTCTTGGTAAGGATGGGCTTGGCGAGGCTTAGGTGGCCCCGCCTAATGAACCAGTCCGGCGATTCTGGCATGTGTAAAACTATGAAGGCAACCACAAGTACAACCGGGAGGATTGCTCCAACGAAAAGCATCATATGCCATGCATATTTGAGGAGAAGTTTGAATAAGATATAATTTGATAGATTGCTAAAAATAGTACCAACGCTAATACACACCTAAATGATGGAAACAAAAAAATGAAAAAGATGCCATGATATTAGAAAGGAAAAAAAAGAAATTAAAATAAATAAGTACCTCAGGAAATAAGATTAGGATGCCACGAGAGAAGGCAGGGGAGATCTTGATCGCGTAGACTGGGGCAATGGTCAAGGCGAAGCTTGCGCCGAGGCTGGCCAAGGAGCGGCCAACCAGTAACTTGGAAAAATTTTGCGCCAAACCCATAATGACGGGCCCAACAAAATATATGGCCCACGCAATCACAATTGTCCAGCGACAACCAAACTTCTCAGAAATCACTGTCGCTGACACCACCCCAAGCAATGAGAAAATAGCAATGATGCCCATCATGAGCTGAAGCGGCAAATCGCTTAGAGCCAAGTCCGACTAAATATATGGCGCAAGCCCGGTCATCAGCAGTTAAAATGCCAAAAATTGAAAATAATAATGTACGTGCGATAAATGTGCAACATGCGTGTGATAAACGTGCAACATGTATGCGATATACGTGCAACATATGTGTGTTATAGATAAATTTCCATAGTTTTGGTAAGGATGAGCTTGGCGAGGCCTAGGTGGCCCCGCCTAATGATCCACTCCCACGATTCTAGCATGTGGAAAGCTATGAAGGCAACCACGAGTACAACCGAGGGGATTGTTCCAGTGACAAGCATCACACACCATGCATATTCGAGGAGGAGTTTGGAGAAGATATAATTTGATAGATTGCCAAAAAAAGTGCCAACGCTAATACACACTTAAATGATCGAAATAAAAAAATGTAAAGGACGCCACAAAATTAGAAAGGAAAAAAAGGAAATGAAAATAAATAAGTACATCATGAATGGAGATTAGGATGCCACAAGAGAAGGGAGGGGAGATCTCGGTCGCGTAAACTGGGGTAATCGTCAAGGCGAAGCTTGCGCCGAGGCTGGCCGAGGAGCGGCTGACCAGCAACATGACAAAATTTTGGGCCGAACCCATAATGACGAGCCCAACGAAATATATGGCCCCCGCCATCACAATTGTCCAACGACGACCAAACTTCTCAGAAATCACTGTTGCTGACACCACCCCAAGGGATGCCCGTCATGAGCTGAAGCTGGAAATCGCTTAGTGCCAGGTCCGTCTTGATATATGGCGCAAGCCCGGTCATTAGTAGTTGAATTGCCAAAAATTCGAAATAATAATGTACGTGCGATAAACGTGCAACATACTTGCGATATAAATGAATTTTCATGGTCTTGGTAAGGAAAGGCTTGGCGAGGCCTAGGTGGCACCACCTAATGAGTCACTTCGGCGATTCGGCATGTTGAAACCTATGAAGGCAACCACGAGTACAACCGAGGGCATTGCTCTAGCAAAAAGCATCACACGCCATGCATATTTGAGGAGGAGTTTGGAGAAGATATAATTTGATAGATTGCCAAAAAGAGTGCCAATGCTAATACACACCTAAATACTGGAAACAAAAAAATGAAAAAGATGCCACAAAATTAGAAAGGAAAAAAAGAAATTAAAGCAAATAAGTAGCTCAGGAAAGGAGATTAGGATGCCACGAAAGTAGGTAGGGGAGATCTCGATCGCGTAAACTAGGGCAATCGTCAAGGCGAAGCTTGCGCCGAGACTGGCCAAGGAGCGGCCGACCAGCAACATGGCAAAATTTTGGGCCGAACCCATAATGAGGGGCCCAAAGATATATATGGCCCCTGCCATCACAATTGTCCAACGGCAACCAAACTTCTCAGAAATCATTGTCGCTGACACCACCCCAAGCAATGAGAACATAGCAAGAATGCCTGCCTTGAGCTGAAGTTGGAAATCACTTAGAGTCAGGTCCGTCTTGATATATGGCGCAAGCCCGGTTATCAGCAGTTGAACTACCAAAAATTGAAAATAATAATGTATATGCGATAAACATGCAACATACGTGTGATATAATTCCTCAAAGAAAATGATGGGGTAGATGTGTTAGGAGCCCAAGCATCTTCCCCATCGTCTTCTAGCTCTATCTTTATTCCATGTGCTCCGAAAGCCTCCACATCCTCTTCTTGCTGGTGTCCCAACCCATCTCTTCCATTATCTCCTTCTTCTTTTTCATGGAACATCTGCAACAAAAATGTCTGCTAGCTATCGTCTGGCTCTTCATGTCCTTCGTTGAACATCCGCAACAGAAATTCCCGATAGCTATCATCCATTCCAAATGGCTGACAATCCATTCACTCAAATGTAGAAATGTGTTTGGTGACGCAACGATTTCTTTTTTGCATTTATTCATTTCTTATTCTTGCTCACGGATCGCCAACCGCCGCCGCTCGCTGCCACTACTGCACGACTGCCCGCGGCCGGCGATCGTCGTTGCAGAGCCCATCGACCTCTGCCTCTCGTAGCTGGCCGTTAGCGGTCAACGGCGGCAATGGCTAATGGGCTTTGCGACGACGGTCGCCGGTGACGGTCAGCCGCTGGCAGTCATGCAGTGGTGGCGGTGGCGACGGTTGGCGGGCAGCAAGCAGCGGCGGTCGGCAGTGGTTTTAGGTGATTGGAAGTGGCTGCGGCAAGAGAGAGAAACAAAAGAAAAAAAAAAGAAAATTGACTTATTTCTAGAAATTGTTCCCGAGAAGAAGAAGCTACTTTTTTTTGTTTCTCAAAAATGTTTCCAGGAACAAAAAATTAAAGAAATTGTTCCCGGGAACAAATGTTTTACCAAATAGGTTTTTGTTCTTTTTTTGTTATGGGGAACAAAATAATAGAAATTGGGAGAAATAGAAACTTTACCATGCGCTACCTAAAAGACTTTAGTCTAGTTGTAGTGCTTCCAGCAGTTTCTATATAGCTTATTAAGACCATGCAGAAAAATTATTTCTGGTCAGCATGATAGAATGAAGTATAAGCATGACATTGCTCGATGCCCCAAAGTATATCATACAAAGGTATAATCATCAAAGCAATCTTCTATACCATGATACGTTCATGATTTTTATTTTAAAAAAAAATTGTTGGGATAAGGGCGCGTTTGCTTGAGTGAAGAAGTTTCTTGCAAATTAGTTTTATGAATTTTCATGGTCTTGGTAAGGATGAGCTTGGCGAGGCCTAGGTGGCCTCACCTAATGAGCCACTCTAGCGATTCTGGCATGTGAAAAGCTATGAAGGCAACCACGAGTACAACCGAGGGAATTGCTTCAGCGAAAAGCATCTCACGCCATGTATATTTGAGGAGGAGTTTGGAGAAGATATAACTTTTTAAATTGCCAAAAAGAGTGCTAACGCTAATACACACCTAAATGATTGAAACAAAAAATGAAAAAGATGCCACAAAATTAGAAAGCAAAAAAAGGAAATTAAAAAAAATAAGTACCTCAAGAAAAGGAAATTAGGATGCCACGAGAGAAGCCGGGGAGATCTCGGTCGTGTAGACTGGGGCAATCGTCAAGGGGATGCTTGCGCTGAGGTTGGCCAAGGAGCGGTCGGCCAGCAACATGGCAAAATTTTGGGCCGACCACATAATGACGGGCCCAACAAAATATATGGCCCCCGCCATCGTAATTGTCCAACGGCGACCAAACTTCTCAGAAATCATTATCGCTGACACCACCCCAAGCAATGAGAACATAGCAAGGATGCCTATCATGAGCTGAAGTTGCAAATCGCTTGGAGCCAGGTCCGTCTTGAAATATGGCGCAAGCCTGGTCATCAGCAATTGAACTGCCAAAAATTCAAACTAATAATGTACGTGCGATAAACGTGTAACATACGTGCGATAAATGTGCAACATACATGCGATATACGTGCAATATACGTGCGATATAATTCCTCGTAGAAAATGATGGGTTAAATGTGCCCACGCATCTTCCCCATCATCTTCTAGCTCTATCTCTATCTCGTGTGCTCCGAAAGCCTCCACATCCTCTGATTGCTGGTGTCCCAACCCATCTCTCCCATTCTCTCATTCTTCTCCTTCATGGAACATCTGCAACAAAAATGTCCAGTAGCTATTGTCCGGCTCTTCATCTCTTTCGTTGAACATCCGCAACAGAAATTCCCGATAACTATCATCCATCCCAAATGGCTGGCAATCCATCCATTCAAATGTAGAAATGTGTTTGGTAACGCAACAATTTCTTTTTTGCATTTATTCATTTTTTATTCTTGCTCACGAATCGCTGACCTCTGCCGCCTGCTGCCGCCACTGCACGACCGCCTGTGGCCAACCGTCACCGGCGACCACTATCGAAGAGCCCATCGGCCGCCGCCTCTCGTAGTGTGCCGTCGGCGGCAACGGCCGATGGGCTTTGCAGCGACGGTCGCTGGTGACAGTCGGCCGTGGGCGGTCGTGCGGCGGCAGCAGTGGCAGCAATGGTCGGCAGTGGCTCCAGGCGATTGGAGGTGGCCACGGCAAGAGAGAGAAGCAAAAGAATTTTTTTTTTTTTTTTACTTATTCTAGAAATTGTTCTCGGGAACAAGAAGTTACTTTTTTTTGTTTCTCAAAACTGTTCCGGTGTGGCACCCCTCGACTGCCCCTGAACCGTTAGGGTCGCCACAGTTCGATTACCATTCTCTTGCTTGACCTGAAGGTCTATCAATCATGGGGGTTTACATATTTTAGATCGGTCCCCACGCAGTTTATATGGGGAAAGCACATCCATCAACTCCCTTCCCTATATTCAGAAAACAATGCACACCTACTAAATATTTTTAGGTAAAAGCCGAACACTTTTATTTACTTAAACCAGATGGACATCATTCATCAGTACATCAAAATGCCGTAGTTTTCTATACTCGGCTATACTTCAAAAGATGATAGACATCTTCTCCAACAATCGTATACTTAAAGTCCATCGATTAGTGTCGGCGTCCAAAAGTTTCTTCCTTTGCTATCCTCCTCCTCGCAGTCATATCCAACCACTCGATCCATCTATCGATGGCAGTGGTAGCAGATGTATCTTATCTAGTTTGAAATGTTAGTCCCAAAAAGGGTTAGTATAACCACTCAACGGTAAAGATCCATCAAACTACACAATACAACAAGTAAGACAATCAAGATATCACGAGTAAAGCACATATCATCCATACTATCGAGCATACATCACCATGTAGTCGTGTATATATCGCCATACGGTCATGCATATCTCACCATGCCATCGTGCATATACCACCATGCACTTGTACATATATTATCAGGCAGCCATGCATATCTTACCATGCAACGTGCATATACCACCATGCACTTGTACATATATCATTAAGCAACCATGCATATATCACCATGCAACATGCACATACCACCATGCACTTCATGCTTGCATTTCCATGAGGTTCATCCCATGCCATATGCACATACATACGCATGATTCATATCATTCATGCTATCCCCATGAGATCCATTCAAGCCTTCATGATCGCATCCTCAATGTCAAAAAGCATCAATTTACTTTCATAAGCAAATCATGCGTCATACCATATGCATACACCCATGCACATGATTCAATCTCAATATTTATCTTTCACAAGGATCTCATCATTTTTCTTCCAGGGACCAATGTTTTCATCCCTCAATTTATCGCTCGCACTCAACTTAGCATCGCGAGGAGCCTCCGACACACACCTCTGGGCATCCGGCACACACCTCCGGGCATTTTGCATCCCACCTGGCATCACGAGGAATCTCCAAGGCTCGCCATGAAAATGGTTACCCCTACCCTCCAGGCATGCATCATAATACAATCCCTCACCTTCCGGGCATGTATCATAATACAACCGGGCATCCCGACATTCCCGGGGAAAACCTTTGGGCATGTATTCATAATACAACCAGGCATCCAAAGGGCATTGACTCATTCGAACCTCCAGGCATCTCGACTTCCGGGGCATCGTCGGCTCACACCTCTAACGGTATCATCATTATCACAATGTATATTCACATATATGTCTCATTTTCAACATGGCATTTGATGATACAATATCAAATGTCTAAACTAGCTTTTTGACGTCATGTAACATGCCATATGTCACTACATATGCAGCATAATCAACCACTCAAGACATTATATCACATGGAGCAATTTCATTTATTTTTGAAAATATAACAAAAATTTCGGATAAAAACAGATTGCGCTCCTTTGGTCATAATTCTTGAAAAATTAGTAAATAGCCTTATTAAAATTTTAAAATTTAACATGTTATATATAAGATTTGGAGGAAAATATTTCGTGAAGAACACCAAATCAAAAGAGCATCACACAAATCAGTACAATCCACGCACCACAGTCCTTAAAATTTCAGAATATTGCCATGCACAGTTTTATTCTAAAATTCGGTAAAAATCCTAAATCAGCTCAAAAAATCTAAAAATTTTATATGTTATAGATAAGGTCCAAAAGTAAATATTTCATGCGGAACTCGAAATCAGATTTGTGATAGATTATAAACTATAATCACTGTAGCCGTCTCTAACCCTCGGTAAAAATTCCCAGATCTGACCATTTTAAATAAAATTATTTCACCAACCTAAACTCATCAATTTCCTCTAAAATTTTAGTATGTTACTCATTAACATGTCATCACCAACCTTTATTCAGAACACAAGATCAAATTTTAACCGGAGAATTTTATAAAATTTACAGAATCATACTAGGTCAACATTTCGATTCCAGATCCGACTTCTCCAAAGAAAAATAGTTTCACCGGTCTATACTTGTTCATTTCTTCTGAAATTTTCATATGTTACTCACTAATAAGTTCTCTACAACTTTCATCAAGAAGTCAAAATGAAGTTCCAACTAAAAAGTTGCTTTACAATTCACGAAATTACCAAAGGTCAGCACAACAAATTCCAGATCTAGTTTCTCCAAAGAAAAATCATTTCACTAACCAATACTTGTCCGTTTTACCTCAAATTTTAGTATGTTATTCCTCAAGATGTCCACTACAACTTTTGTTAAGAGATTGAAGTGAGATTCCATCTAAAAAGTCGCATGAAGCTCACAAACTCATGAAGGGTCGGACTGATTTTTCAAGAAAACAGCATGCTAGACCAACAAATTTCTCCCTAAAGCTTCGAAATTTCATCACTTCCACCACAACCAAAGTTTATCATCCCTTACAACACATATCACAACAAGTAAAGGGTAGGTTTTAGGACTCTACTCGTCTCAAATCCGAGCACAAACATAGTGACAAACGGCGGGCAGGGCGGTGAACGAACGGCGGCGACTAGGTGGCGAACGAACTCCTCCTTCTCTCTCGCACGCACGGTCTCCCCTTTCTCTCTTCGTTTCCTCTCTCCACTCTCTCTCTCTCTCTCTGCACCTAGCTTCGACTGCCCCCTTCCCCTTTTCCTTTTGGGTTGAATAAAACCCTTGCATGCTTCCATTTTTGCATGGAGGGACACTTGTCTCCAAGAAGAAGACAAGTGTCTTCCTTGTTGAAGACACATGGAGGATCCTTCGAGCCACTTGTCGATTTTCATGCAAAGAAGATGGGCCTCATTTGGCTGGGCTTGAGCCAGCCTTGGTCAACTACTTCATGGGCTCCTTGGGCCGGGCCTCTTGGCTTACTTTGGGTCCAACACTTTTGGGTCTAAAGTCCAACTTTTAAATGGCCCAAAATAATACTAAATAAGCTCATAATTGCTCTCAACAATTTACTTTAATCCCCACTTAATTTCATAATCTCAAATACTCACATGGCCATAAAATTTTATAATATAAATAAATAAAAATCCAACTTATAAAGTTCATGGCCAAGAATAAAAATTTTCCTATCAATTTATCCTTTAATACAAATCCTTAATCACTCATGGACGTAGGATATATTTCTAACCAAATAATTGTCCATTCAATGTTCGACCTTGTTCTATTGTAATTCATTGGTCTAAATGCCATAACATAATCCAATAGCACTTCCATCACCTTTCCATAGGTTGTAATGCCTCTAGAAATTATCATGAAATTTTGGGGATGCCACATCCGGGAACAAAAAATTAGAGAAATTGTTCCCGTGAACAAATGTTTTACCAAATAAGTTTCTGTTCTTTTTTTGTTCTGGGGAACAAAAAAATAGAAATTGGGAGAAACAGAAATGTTACCATGCGCTGCCTAAACATAGCCTGATATGATTAGATAGGATATGATATGAAATCTATGGTGTTTGCTATATCTTATTTACTGGATTGTGATTATAGTAATAGAGTTGGATATATTCACATTATATTAATATAATTTAATCAAAAATTTTATAAATGAAAATGGTAAAAATATCTTGCGACACTCTTATATGCTTTATTTTTAATTTATTTTCCTCTCTTTTTTAATTAATTAATTATTTATTTATTTCTTCCCCTTCCCTTTTTTTCTAGTAAAATTTTATTAAATAGTAAATTGTACTAATATACCTAAAATACCTAAAATATGTAATAAATAAAAAAATATATTTAATCTTATATATTGAATTTATATTATAGAATAGAATTAAATTCAATTTGTATAAATAAAAATAATATTAAATTAAAATAACTAAATTGTCATTTTTTCTTATTTTGAATCTTATATTAGAATTCAAATATTATTTATATTGAAATATAATTCTAATTCTGTTAATTTAAGAAGTCTGTTATTTAAGAAAAATAACTTTTCTATTATGATTATTAGAAATCATATTCATAGAAATCATATTCATACTTATCACAATTCTTCTATGGAATAATTTTATCTATTTTATATTCCTCTTGTATCCAACTTATCCTATCTAGAATAGACATCATATGTAGAATATTCGGAATTTTATCCTAGCTGCCAACCACAGCTTTCGTGAGTATTTCATATGATCTTGTCACCTCATTTTCTAACCTCTTCAAGGGATGGTGAGCAAAATGGGCTTTTTTCTGGCCCATCTATTTGGTATGTAACTTACAGGCCCAATAATTGCATCCATCAAGCGCCATTAAAGCCCATTTAGCTTCTTCTTCTCCGCTTTTAAGGCTTGGCGATTAGGGTTTCTGCTCTACCCTGCAGAAGCGGCGAGGCAGAACCTCCATCTCCACCACCTCCTGTCGCCGGCGCCATGGTCCTCAAGTAAGTTCCTTTCTCTCCCTGCAATTTCTTTCTGGTCGGCCCGCTTTTTCTGCCGTCGTTGAATCGGTCTGCATGCTGTCATTTCGGTGGTTTATTGTTTAGATGTGATTTGACGGGAATCAGGAGATTCTTCCTGTGTTTTCTTTGGGTTCTGCTGATGCCTGGCGATGGAGCTTTTGTTTGATCGATCGATTGAGTGCCGATTGTTCGGGATTGGGATCGTGCGTGTGTGCGTGTTGTGAAAGATTCTGCTTGCGTCTCTGGAACTGCCGAATATGCAGATTGAATCTTCAGGGCTCGACTTGGCTCTGCTGTTGACGTGAATTTGAGGGGAAAAAAGGAAACTTTTGTGGTTTTTTGGGGAATTAGGAAGAGACTGGATATGGGTTTAGAACCCTTTGAGCCGTAGATGGCGTGGGAAATTGCGGGTGGCGGCGAATGTTCGTGTGCAGCTAAAGCTCTGATGAGATGGAAGATGTCTTTCTGTCTGCTACTGTGCAATTTGTCTTCCTGGGCGATTCTCGCATGTTTCCTTTGTAGTTTGCTGGTGCTAATGTAGCTTATTTGGAATAATTGTTTGGTTTTCTAATGACCTTTTCTTTTGGAATAATAGGACTGAGCTTTGCCGCTTCAGCGGTGCCAAGATTTATCCTGGCAGGGGAATCAGATTTATCCGCTCGGATTCCCAGGTGAGGCTTGTTGCGTGGTTTCTTTGTGGTGGATGGCCTTCTCAGTCGTACCTTTCGTGAATGATTTTCCTTGGCTTTGCATTGGTAGGTTTTCCTCTTCGTCAACTCGAAATGCAAGAGGTACTTCCACAACCGCTTGAAGCCGTCAAAGCTCACATGGACGGCCATGTACCGGAAGCAGCACAAGAAGGTGAAGAAAGCATCAGCCAGAAGGGTTATGGGCTTATGAGGAAATGGCATAATTTTGATATCTTTTTTCTCCTTTATTGATATTGTAGGATATTGCTGCTGAGGCTGTGAAGAAGAAGCGCCGTGCCACCAAGAAGCCGTATTCCAGGTCCATAGTCGGTGCCACCTTGGAAGTCATTCAGAAGAAGAGAGCTGAGAAGCCAGAAGTTCGAGATGCTGCACGTGAGGCTGCTCTGAGGTATATAACTTACAAGCTCTTCTCTTGTCACCACGGAGTGTGTTTGCACTCCCTACTCACCAGCTTTTCATGTCGGTTTCTCACTGCAGGGAAATTAAGGAAAGGATCAAGAAGACGAAGGATGAGAAGAAGGCGAAGAAGGCTGAAACGATGGCCAAATCCTCGAAGTCACAATCCAAGGGAGCCATGCCCAAGGGTGCTGGACCTTCTAAGGGCCCTAAGCTTGGAGGTGGCGGCGGAAAACGTTGAATTCCCGTTTAAACTTCTAGATTACCTACTGTTTGTTTTGATTTCTGTCTCAATTGAGCAGTATATTTTGTCAATCTTTGCGGTATCTTCTGTCGGAACCGCTTAGTTTTTGTTTAGTGCAAGTTTTGACAGTGCTGTAAACTGAATCATCAGTTGAAAGTTTGGGCTTCTGATTTTGCTTATGCTGGTCCACTAAATAATTAGTGTTAGGCTTTTCAGTATGAATTACTTGCTAGTTTCTGAAATGAGGTTTTTGCCTTCGGACGTACGTGTAGGAGCTCGACTCTAAGAGAGAATTTGGATTTTCGAGCTAGAGTTGACGATTCTCCGCTCCAATCAATTTATGAATAAACTCGAGATAGAGCTAAATAAGTTGGAATAGGTTCCCTTTGTATATGAAATTTTAAGGATTTTCTTGTCTATTTTATAGGACTATTAACAAATTAGAATAAAACAGTTTATGCTCGATACCGCTAGATTATATTCCCGAATTTTGTCAAGCCGATTTAGATCTTCGATTGGCACTAGCTTAGGCTGTCAAGTTTGTCAAGCCGATTTAGATCTTCAATTGGCACTAGCTTAATTCAAATTGTGCAAGTCTTTCTTGAATAACAATCGAGGATTTATATTTGAGTTATTTTTATGATCTAAGTATGGTGTTTCGTAGAATAAATTTGGATTGAGTTGTGAGAAAGAGTGGCATTGATCTTACTATCATAATAATGTTGTCACAAACGGAGGCTCTTTTGTATTGTCATTTATATTGTGCTAAGTTTATTTAAAGTTCGGAGTATCTACAAACTTATATACTCAAGAAAATAGAATTGCTAATTTCAAAAGCACCTCAAATAAAAAAGGAAAAGGAAAAGGAAATTCACCATATTTCAAACTTTTGCCTTCAATTGAAATTCTCAAACTCAATCCACATTTTAGGTGCATGGCCAATTAGAGCAATTATTGATTTTTATTGGAAAGAGCATATATAGTATACAACTCCAAGTCTAGTGAGTTTTTAGGATTATCTAAGAAAGAGATTGACAAAAAAGGGAAGATCTCATTTTGATGACTTGGAAATCTTATGATTCCAAATTGAGTAGTTTACTTAAATAAAATCTCTAACCTCATCAAAACCTTAGCATCCAAATGAATCACAAGTCTCTTACTGTAATGAATCGATTTAGCTCAACAAGCCTAATTTAAAAGATAGTGTAAGGGTGATCCGCTACTAAATCACACTTCATGATCTGTAAAAAAAAAAATATTTATTGAAATAATTTAGGAAAATTAATCAAATCGATCAATAGACAGCCAAAGATCCCGACAAGATTATGGATGATCAAAGTCAATGTAGGGAGAAACCGTTATCGGTTACGAGACATCAAGACCAAATTATAAAAAATCGAAAAGTTAAAGAGTAACCCGCGACAAGGATCGGAACTCGGACAGAATGTATTTCGCCATGAAAGCAAGTAATTTCTAATTCTTCTCTGATTTAGACAAAGCAATTTTCCCCTAAAAAAAATTGGGAGGACAAGGACATAACAAGAAAATTCTGATGAAGGCTCCCCCAACCAGACACATTCAGCCACTAATCTCTCAGGAAGACCTGCCGGTAGAGGGTTAGCTAACCTCGTCCACCAAGAGCCGACTCGTTGACCCCCCAACTCAGCGCGCCGACTCAGCGTGTCGACTCACCGAGTCCATTTTCTCTCTCTATCGCCCTCTTTCTCCTTCGTTTCCGCCTGAGCGGATTGGGTTGTTCCACAGCAATCCATCAAAACCCCCCTCTCCCCAACCCACAACCCTTTCTCTCTCTACACCGACCCATCTCTCTAGAGAGAGAAAGTCGCCACCTTGAGGCGAAACCCACCTCCAGAACCGCCATGGATTCTCACTGAGCCAGAGAGGAAGAAGAACCATCCATCATCTCTCTCCAATTCTCCCTCTCTCTTTCTCTCTCTTGCCCGCTCGCGGAGGAGGAAGCCCAAGAGAAGTTTCGGCGTGAAAGATGTCGTTCCCGGTGTTCCGGACGGCGCAGATCATGCCGCTGAGCTCGCAAGCTCAGGTGGCCGCCGCGAAGAACCCCGCCTTGCCTTGCCCGTTCCTGAAGCCCGTGCTGCCCGCCCCGAAGCTCGGCGGCCCGCCGTCGCCTCCGGTTTTCGGGAAGGCGGTTCGGAGAGCTGGCGTCGCGGTTAGGTGCTCTTCGGCTCCCGCTTATGAGTCTGCTGCGCTTGACGGGAGCTCCGGAGGAGGGAGGCGAGGGCTCTCCTGGAGAAGTGCTTCCGGGCGCCGAGCTCGGGCGGCGGTGGTTCGGACGGTTGCGGCCCGGTCATGAAGGGGGGGCAGTTCGGGGCGTTCGGCGCGGTGACGCTCGAGAAGGGGAAGCTCGACATGACGCAGAAGCAGACCACGTCTAGCCCCGAGGTCTGTCCTTTTCTGTCTCGGTTGCAATTTGCGATTTACGAGTTTCCTGCGGTGTGTTTCTCGCGGAATTCGTCGTGGTTTTGTTGTTGTTGTTGTCCGTTAGGAGACGGAAAGGAGAAGTAGGAAATTAAATTGTACCCGGACAACTGTGGACGTCGGAGAATTGGAATTCATGGACAGAACAGTAGAGTTTCGGTCTATCTGCAGAGGAAATTAAACTTGTGGTATGGGCAGTGTCTGGTTTGGTGGATGTTGTACTGCCTTTGCATTTGAAAGGGAAAAGAAGGAAGAAAGACTGAATAAGATAACATGTGAAAGAAGGATACTCATAACCATTGGAGTTGATGTTCTCACTACCGTCATGCAGTCGTAACTAGACATCTTAACCCTAAAATCGAGGGAAGGACCGTAAAGAGTATTCTATTTTATAAGACTGAAATTTCAATAGGACTATCTGAAGAGGCTATTGGTGGATCTTTTCCAAAGATTTTAGTTAGCTGGAGTACTGTGTTTTTTGGTGCATAAAATTGGACAATTTGACTTAGAAGCTGCAATTTATTCTGCTTTAACTTCATCCCAAACTCCTTTGAAGCTTGAGCAATAAATAAAAACCATATAGCATCGATTGCTGAAGCATGAAAACCCTCATTTCTATCCATTTACATTAAGAAGACATGCTTGTTTCTTCTTTGTTAACGATGGACATGGAAAAGTTACATGACATGATGTAAGAAGTCTTTGGATATGGAATTTTATGGGCTCACAGACTAGACTATTCATTTCATGGTTGAGTGGATGTTAATCGTCGGTGTATGAACTTAGTACCCTAAAGTTTTTTTGGGGAATTTTGGGGGGGGGGGGGGGGGAGATACTTGCTAAGGGCAGTTGGTGCATTGCGTGAAGTTATGTCATTATGCAATTTTCAACTTCAACTCCTGAGTGTTGAATTGTTTTATCCACATCGATGCCATAGATCAATACAAACTCTGAGTGACCTTCACCTATGCTCGCTGAAATTAATGTTGCTTTATGGTTTAGATTTTTAACATGTTGCTCTTGTAATTTGTTATGGCTGGGATTAACCTTCGAGGGGAGTCATTTTGCGGTTTAGATTAAGCTTAGAGGTGAGTCATTTTATGGTATAGATTATTCTTCCAGTAGTCATTTTAGTAATATGTTTCTTTCAAACACACAAACTGAAAGACCCTCACCAAAGCCCAAAGTTTTTGTTATTCAAGTAGAAATTCACAATGAGGCACCAAGACAGTGCCAACCCATCCACAAAAGGAGCTTGATGCACAAGAGCTCAAAGCCGACATAATAAGGGGCTCATTAATGAGTTAGGGAATCTACAATGTAAATCAAAGTATTTACATCTTAAATAAAACCCAATATACCAAAGGTGGAAAATTTAAACCAATTTTGAATAATCTTGAACAGAAAACTCTTTTTCCTTTAAAAGCTTTCTTGTTCTGCCTTTCCCAAGCCAACCAACCCAGAAATGGAAAGAGGAACTGTGGCTATCCACTTTGTCTTATGGCAAGGGATAAGAATACCTTGCCATGCCCATAGTGCTTGCTATAAACCCACAATGCCCCCATACAGGCATAACGGGTTAGCCCAAAAAGTTGTCGTCCCAAGACAAAGAAGAAGTGTGACACGGTAACTAATCCCAGCATCGAAGTATAGAAAAAACTCGTAAGCAAGAAACTTCTACATATCCTTGATCACTAGAAACATAATTGTCAACTATAAACCAAAACTGAAATTCTGCCTTAAAGTAGCTCTGTTGCATTATATTTAATCTACGTTACAACTCCGTTCATTTAGTGTTATTTGGTGTCATTGAGCAAAGAGATATCATTTGTCATGTGTATCTTCTAATTTTATGTATGGATAGTTAAAGGATTAATCATATAACAATCTAGATTTGGAAATAGAAAAATGTGAGGCTTGTGATGATTTGGAAATCTTCTATACTAGGTAATCAAGTTCCTAGTATACTTTTGCAAGAAAATAATTAAGTTGGCTGTTTTGAATGGATTCTTTCATGGATTTATATCAATAGTCATATTTCGTGCTAGTAACTGTCAGTTCTTGACTTCTATAAGATGATTAGGAAATTCTTTAAGTTTACTCAACAAACTGAGAAATAACTCTAGCAATTTTGCATGGATAATTCCTTAATACAACTTTTTATTTTCTTTGGCTTTTTATTCTTTGCCCTGATGTAGGCTTGTTAGTTTGCTTAAAATTCACGATTAGTGCTGAATTTTTTTTTACAGCTTGCGACAGGAGGAGGTGGTGGTGATATTGGAAAGAGGATCAGTCATGGGGGAGGTGACGGAGGTGATGACGATGGCGATGATGATGATTATTTTGACGACTTCGATGATGGCGATGAAGGTGATGATGGAGGGCTATTTAGAAGGAGGATGTTTCTTGAAGAGGTTTGCATTTATGCTAACACGCATTCTTATACTTCAGAAAATGTCAATATATCTTATGCACTGGCCTGATATATTGTTTTCTTTCTCCCAGCTATTCGATCGCAAGTTCATTAATGCAGTATTAAACGAATGGCAGAAGACGATGATGGATTTGCCTGCTGGCTTTCGGCAAGCATGTGAAATGGTGTGGATTCTTCCTCTCTATGTTTTTCCAACTGTTTACATATCCAAGAGAATACTGAAAATGGCTTGCAGGGTTTGGTCAGCTCCGCTCAAATGGTTAAGTTTCTGGCAATCAATGCTAGACCAACAACTGCCAGGCTTATATCGCGATCGATACCGGAGGCCATGTCTAGGGCATTTATTGGCAGGTAATGGTGACAAATAACTTCCTTATGCTGTAGCTGGTCAGAAACAGTTCCAGCTTTAGTTTTTAAATCTTTGGATGAACTGCTATGTGTGTGAGCAGACAGCGATTTTGGGGATTGTGCAGCTATGAATCTTAGACCAAGTGACCTTGTTGCTTCTCGGGAGAGCAGCGATTTGTTCAAAGTTCTAGTTATCTTTATAATAGTGAAGAAAATTTTTAGTAAACATTCTGAGCGCCAGATCTTAGTAGATGTTCGTTTCCCCACTTTGACAGTAAGGGGTGATGGGAAGCTGCTTCAACCATGGTAGGTATGATGCCTTCCTTCGATGGATCTTGTTGCCAAGGTTGAAGAGCCAGATTCCCATGTACCCTAGATATCTGAAGGGTCTAGATTCATAATTGGGGATGGTTTCCACTTCTTAATAGATTTTTCCCCACCTCTCGATTTCCTTGAGAAAGGACGCCCATTTAGCTGTTTCAGAAATGAAAAAGCTCCTCAGACCATTGCTGTTTATCCAGCCAAATTATTTGAGGACCATCACAGCCCATTTAGCTATCGATAGACTTTCTTTTTTCTCTTTCAAGAAGAAAGTGCAAGATGCATAGTTCAGTTTTTGCACGTGCACTTGCTTGTGATTGCCAACAAACTTACTCTTGTCTGTTGCATTTTTTGATAGGATGATTGCAGATCCTGCATTTCTATATAAGCTTCTCCTAGAGCAGGCTGCCACCATTGGTTTTGCTGTTTCATGGGAAATGAGGAATCGTAAAGAGAGGTTTGTGCCTCTCTCTTTTATTACAGGATATGCAGGAGTAATTGATGTGCTCCTTGGATATGCACAAATGACTTCTTTCTACTTGTTACAGGATAAAGCAGGAGTGGGATTTGGCGCTTATAAATGTTCTCACGGCATCTCTGTGCAATGCTGTTGTTGTTTGGTCACTCGCCCCATGTCGTTCATATGGGGACACATTCCGGTTTGATCTACAAAATACATTGCAGAAGCTTCCCAACAATATATTTGAGAAGAGTTACCCAATGAGAGAGTTTGACCTGCAAAAGAGGGTCCAATCTTTTTGTTTCAGAGCTGCAGAGCTGTGTATGGTTGGGTTGACTGCGGGGGCAGTGCAAGGTTCTTTGTCCAATTTCCTAGCAAGTAAAAAGAAGGAAAGGTAAGCATTTTTCTGAGGCAACTTTTTCCTGGTGTGGTGATGCTGCTTTGAAAAGATAATAAATAACAAGAATAAGGTTCCATCTTGCAATGGAAGAAAGTCCTAAGATTTATTTGCTGACCTAGAAATAATTGACAGGTTATCGGTGACAATACCCTCAGTGAGCACAAATGCACTTGGTTATGGTGCTTTCCTGGGCATATATGCGAACTTGAGTTATCAGCTTCTATGTGGATCTGATAGATTGTTGACTAATCATTTTGATGTTATTGGAGTGGCCCTGTTCTTTGGAACTGCTCTGAGGTACTCTCTCTCTCTCTCTCTCTCTCTCTCTCTCTCTCTCTCTCTCTCTCTCTCTCTCTCAAGCTTGTCAGGATACTTTCATCAGGCACTTCCTCGGCTAGTTATCAGCTATTTTGTGGTGGTGAATTCATGGAAGCTGAAAGTGCCGTGTGATTGTTTGATTGACTTTGAACTTGCCTTACATGGCTTTGGTCCTAAATTCATCTTTTATTTTATGTAGGATTATGAATGACAATGGAGGACAGACATTGAGGCATGCCTGGCTTGGCATGGAGCCTGATCCACTGGCTCATTCAGATAGCCTTCTGAAGGCTTATAATAGGCCTGAAGAAGTTGTACCTAAGTCCTCTCCCAATTGGTTGATATCGAAAAATGCCATTGTTTCTGGTCTTGGACTTTTTGGTAGCAAGGAAGGTAACGCAGATACTGTTAATGGGGAAGCACCGCCTCCAAAGGCAAGGAGGAAGAGGATAGTCAGGAAGAAGGTGACAACAAGTTGAGCATAGATTTGTTGTACTTAAGCCGTGCCTCCAATTTTGCCTTCTAATGGAGATATATGACCTTACATTCTTTGCTCAATTAACCTCGAAGATCGTGAATTAGTGGGGCCCGTTGCCCGTCCAGAGCTGAAGTCTGAACACATGAGCTATGGCTGAAAAGATGGGTTGTTTTTTTTCTCTTCCTTTTCTCTTCCTTTTTAGATACATGGGTTCGGGGAGGGTTGAATCTTAAGCATCATCTTTCCCTTATTGATTTGTTTTTGACAGTGGGATAACTTTCTATATGTTACTTGAAATACTCATTGTAATTTCTTTAGAATAAGAGGTGATACTTTGATACCCGCGTTGGGGATTCATGCAGGGAGACATTGAATTTACCGTCTTCACATCAAACTGGTGTTTGACATTGTCTTGTACATTTCGAATCATCTGAATCAGGGGTTATATTGTCATGCACTGTTTCTTTCTTTGTTGTGCTCGTCTTGGATCGTATAAGCAAAGTTACACAGATACTATCAGTTTTATCCGCGAGCATCTGGACTTTTTAGTGTGGTTACCATTGGGTTAATTATTGGGAAAAGTTGATAGGAGAGGGATGGTAAAACCAGGGCAAAAAACCTGAGAATCTCAAAATAAGATGCTTTTGTATTTTTCCGTGCCCAGAGAGGCTGGGGTTTGCTTTTGCACAGATTGCTTGTTTACGTGAGAATGGGTAGGAGTAAGCAAAATGGACTGATCGAACTGGAGACCGCCAGGGCTAGATTGGACCGGTTGGTTCAATCAGCATCATCTTCTGCTTCCCATTTCCATAAAATTGGAATCGGAGTCATTGAGAGAGACAAACCGACTCGTGAGTGTCTTTATGTCATGTCTAGGCAGTCTGGTTCCTGGTTCCGAGTTATTTTAAAGATTAGAGCTCATCCTGTGAAGTCATACCATTGTTTTTTGCCCTACTGGTAATGTTATTTACAGGTGGGACGTTCACAGCATAGAGATGTCCGAAAGGCGGCTTGTCTCCCTCAGTGATATTTTGTTCATCCATGATCATCGTGAGATCAACCTCGTAGAGAAAGATTCAAGGACTGCTGTTTTGTCTTTGTGCAATGTTTAGATTGTACAAGGATGGCCGGCCTGATTATCGAATGTAGGCAAAGAAGTCGGATATGCATATATATATAACAATGTCTGCCCCGAAACTTGCCTCTAAACTTTAAGACTGGATATTTAGAAATGCCCTTTTATTGTACGAGGTGAATTTGCTGTATTTTCCACATAAAAAGGCTGCCACCCGAGCCAATATATTTTACGCTGCAAATTCATTGTCCGCCATAAATTTTCAATTTTTCATTTTTTTGCTTTGACCTTTAGCTCCAAAGTTCAAAGTTGCAATTACTACTCTCTTTATTTGTGGGAAAAAACACTAAAAAAATATTAAATTCATTAAGTTGATATCAATTTAGTCATAAATCTTTCAATGAACCAATTTAATCATATACTTTTTCATGTTTGTACCAATTAAGTTTATCTGATTAATTTAGATCGAAAGTTTTTTATGTAGATGTCGACTGTCATACGTGATATGACTAGCGATTAATGTTAATATTTTTTAAATATTTTTTTATAATTGTTTTAGTTTTTTTAAATGTCTAATTTTTTTCTTTGCTCCAATTTCCTTTTTTTTTTTTTTTTTTCTATTGTGGTCAGGAAGAGTCACCGAAGCTTGTAGGTCATTGAACAAGGGCCCAAAGCCCTTCTTGGCCATTGGCAAAGCCAGCCTCACTATGGCTTAGCCGGTTGCAAGCAAAGGCAACCTCACCTATGGTTGGGAAGGCCATGGGCCATGGCCACCTTTGCTTGCAGTTGGTGAGGTTGGTCTCACCCAAATTTGGGTGAGGGGGCCTTGCTTTTGGTTGCTTGGCAAGCCGTCGTGAGGTGACTAGGGCCTCATTGATAGTGGGTGAAGGCAGTCATGGCCTTGCTAGTCATGAGCAAGGTTACCGTCACCTGTGGTCGGCTAGGCCATGGCAAAAATGGCCTCACTTGTGGCTGCTTGGGCCTTGCCCACATTTGGGTGAGGCTGAGCAAGAGCTGCTAGCATTGCTTGGTTCTGGGCGAAGGTGCAACCCTCGCTTGTGGTTGGTGAGGGTGCGGAGGCCCTCACCTATGTCCGACAAGGATAGGGACGCCCTTGCTTAGTTTAGGCAAGGGTTAGGAAAAAAAAAGGAAAAAGAACAAAAAATAAAAACATAAAAGAATTGAAAAAATAATATCAAAATATTATTAAAAATTATCCATGTTAGTGCTAGCGGTGCTACATAAGAACCTGATGTCCACGTGAATAATTTCTACCTAAAGTTGGTCTAATGAACTCAATTGGTAAAATGTAAAAATGTTTAAAGATTCAATTAGTAAAATTGAAAGGTTTGGAATCAAATTGAAAATTGATAAAATTACAATAGATTATGAAGTGATACCATTGCATGAAGTTCTTTTAAGTGATGAAAACTACAAATGGGGTTATGGATATAATCTGAAGTCTGATTTTGTCTGGCATGAACCAGAATAAACTCACTTTTCATGGATTTCATGAAAAGTTGTGGTCAAGTAGGGGACAGTTTTGAAGGACAAGATCATTGATCTACAACCTGTCTCTTCTTTTATCTTTCCTTGCCTTCTAAGTAAAAGGGCACAACTAGCGATATTACATGCATAAAGGTACGACAAGCATACAACGCGAGAACAGAGATCCTAAATCCTTTATCCATACGTAGATAATATAATATAATATAATATAATATAATATAATATATTTATATGAATTATGACATGGAAATTCCAATTCGAAAGATGAAAGAAGGGTTCCGCTCCAGAGTTTGGAGGACATAGGAGTACTTTTGCAAAATGGGTTGTCCCATGTTTATTCTAGAAATGACAAAACACACTGCGCATAAATATTATAGTTCTAAAAGTGAAAAGGTATGGTAATGGATTACATGCAAAAACCAGCTGAAGATGAGTTAGGAGCAAGGTATCTTGTCGATCATTGAACTAAGCAAGGAACCCACTCTTTATTCTATGCTGTCTTAGCTCCCTCTGTTCATAGATTCACTCTCCTTCGCACGCATTCTTCTTCTTTTTCCGACGTTGGCTGGTCATATAAACACAGGCATACACACATCATGCACGTCTAAGTGTAGCTCCCATCGGCGACAGAGGACGACAGGCCAAAGAGAAATGGCTTTTCACGCCAGTCTGCTCCTCAAAGTCTTGCTCCTACTCGGCATAGCCGCAACAGGTAAGATGTCGCAGTGTGAACCTCACTAGTTATTCACAACAATTTTATCCAGTGAAAAGCTTCGGAACTAACTTTTCTCACATGGGTTTCGACAGTTGAGATGATTGAGGCACTGAAAGGCAGTGTATCTTCGTCAGAACTAGGCAATGTAAATCATGGGTATTTGCTTAGTTAGGACAACATGCTTGCTTTGAACCCAACTGTTAAAGTTTAATTCTCGGCGCGTTTAGCTAATAGTTATCATTCTTTTTGGCCAAGGACAAATGACATTGTTCGTTGCTTTATGTCGCCGTTGATTGCATGATTCTAGTGGATGATTTCCGATTTTTAGTACTTGCCGTAGTTGCATGTTCTTCAATGTTGGATCCTTATTGGCTTAGGTTCATAGTACGTGAAGCATAAAATATTTTCTTTTCCTTCTTTTTTGGTTTTGTGTAATCAGAAGTAGCCTCTCAAGGGACCAGAAAGTTTACTATACAAAACAACTGCAAAGAGACTGTATGGCCCGGGATAACAAATGGTGAAAGTTTCAACCGCAGTGGCTTTGAATTGAAACCGGGCCAATCTGCCGTCTACAGTCCATCGGCGACTTGGTCCGGGCGGATCTGGGGCCGAACCAGCTGCAAATTTGATAAGAACGGCAACGGCGCGTGCCAAACTGGTGCGTGCGGCAATTCCTTGAGCTGCCTTGGGCCTGGGAGCCCGCCTGTTTCGGTTGCCGAGTTCACCCTCGGAGATCCAGATTATTATGACGTTAGCCTTGTGAGCGGCTTCAATTTGCCCATAGTGATAAAGCCCGTGAATGCTAAGGTAAATTGCAGCACCGCCGGGTGCGACGGAGATTTGAGATCGAATTGTCCCTCGGAGCTCACCGTTAAGTCCCATGGGAAGGTGATTGCTTGCGACAGCGCATGCGATAGGTTCAACACGGATGAGTACTGTTGCAGGGGCGCTTTTGGTACTGCAGATTCTTGCCAGCCAAGTAACTATTCAAAGGCTTTCAAGTCCTTCTGCCCAGATGCTTATAGCTACGCGAAAGACGACCCGACGAGCCTCAAAACATGCTCTAGCCCAGAATACGTCGTGAGCTTCTGCTCGTCGAGGTAATTCTCGACATCTATTCTCTTTTCCTTGTTTTGATATGATCGCCGGTGCTTCATTATCACCTACCGGAGAACATTGAGAAGTCGTAAGACTGCCATTTTCCGAGGCCTGAACCTCACAGCATCTGATATAATTCAAGTCTACACCATAAGTTAGTGTAAACCTTTCAGAAAAATGAAATGCTTAAATTATGCAGATTCGACGATACTGTTTATCGATAAATCCTAGATTATCATAAGGGCTCGACATGCTGTTATACCGATTCATCGAACATATGTTGCATCTTGAATACAGGAATGGAACGGTATGCTCTGTTCATGACGGTACATTGAAATGCAGTGGATCAACTGATCTGAGGGCACCCTCCTACGGATGGTGGTTTCTGGCGATCGTGCTGCCCATGATCGTCGGCAGCCATCAGTTTTTGGGGTTCATTATGTGAATCGACTTTTTGAATCTGTATATTGACGCGATCGCAATGATTCGCGACTATAATTTGGTGGTTTTTCTGATTTCCAAACAACGCGTGTGATTT
This sequence comes from Eucalyptus leucophloia subsp. euroa, assembly GCA_017140325.1. NCBI lineage: Eukaryota > Viridiplantae > Streptophyta > Magnoliopsida > Myrtales > Myrtaceae > Eucalyptus > Eucalyptus leucophloia. The sequence goes on from CM029474.1 coordinate 8,769,174, forward strand.
TAAACAGTGAGAGCTATATGCACAAAGAAGTACAAGAACATGTAAATGAAAGGAAAGAAGTGCGTGTACATACAGTGATCCTTTATTCTTGATTTAAGGGAGGCTTTTATTTAACGGATTTTCATTAGGTCCGCTGTCAAGATTAAAGACATAGTCGCACATTCACCGCTAAATCACTGAAATAAACAGTGATTTGTAAATGTTTTTTTTTTTACAATATCGGTAATCCTAATGCACTTTTGGGCCAGGAATGTATGTTTGTTCTTCCAATGTGGTCTTTGCATTTGTAGTTTGTGCAATCCAACATATGCAATTCTACAACTTCGGCGAAGAATTCATCCATTTTCTATGGATGCCGAATTAAAAATCTTGAAGGGGGAAAAATTTATTGAAAATTTGCTTGATCTTATCTTGGACGAGTGCTTCATGCAAAATTGATTCTGTCTTTTTTACTGAAAGCGTCGGAAGGAAATGCCACCTTATATGGTAAAAGAGAGGTAAGAGCTTAGTCTAGCAATTAGTCACAGGCAAATAAAAGTTATCCGAGAAGAAAATAAGAAAGAAACCCCGGAAGAAAAAGAAAAAGAAAAAGAAAAAGAAAAAGAGAGAGATGCATCGGTCGGCCATCGACATTAGAGCTCCTACAATACATGAATCATCGTCATGTGATATTCATGACGACCTAAACTGATTGTTTGTCCTCCTAAGAATGTCTATATCAGTAATTTGTTCGGTCAACAAAGCAATAAGAGTGTATAGATCGCATAAATGACTTGTGCTTAGGGTGCGTTTAGTTGGACTTTCGGGAAAGTCTTTTGGAAAAATGTAAAGAATTTTAAGTTAAAGGAGTTTTTCAAAATGCTAATTGTATTTGTTAAATTATAGTTTGAAAGTCCATTGTCAAATCCGTTTGAGTAAAATAGTGTTTGGAGAGATTATATTTACAAAGGACTTTAGTGATTAAAAAAAAGAAAAAAAATTATCAAAAATAAAATAAAAAAGTTGGCTGGTGAGGTAGGTAGCCGTCGGCAGCCTTAGGCAACCCTCGAAGACGACCGCGAGGGCCGCCTATGGGTTTGCCAGAGATCATGTGACCTCCAACAGACCCAGATCTAGGTTGTGCCTGAGGTCGCGTGACCCAGAGCTAGGTTACAGTGACGCGACTCGTGGGTGGTCCCTGCGACTCGCCGGGGTCACGCCACCAGCTGGTGACAGTCACCGTGACCTTGCCGGCCTCAGCTATGACCTCACTGGCCTATCTCACACTCCTCGCTGACCAGCCACACGCCACTAGAGAAGAAGATAAATGGTAGACATGGGGCTTTCAAGAATGCTAAAAGCCCAAGATAGTCTTGGGCTTTCAGCATTTTCAAGGCAAACTTTGCCTCAAGGTGGGTTTCAAAAAGGAAACCAAACACCAAATATTTGGCCTAAAGATTCTTGGAAGCCCAAAGGCCTTTCCCAAAGCGAATTCCAAACGGCACTGCTACAAAAGATCAAAAGACTTAAACAACCTACAAAGTAGATGAGTTGATGAGCAAATTGTCAACTCGAAACTAGCAAGCTTTCCAGTCAAAGATGGTCGTCACCAGCCTCGAAAATTTCAAAAGATGAAACCGATTCTAGACCAAGAAATGATCCTCAAAGAATAGGCCGTGATCAAAACCGAAATGTCCGAGCTCTTGGCAGACGCAAAAGGAGCACTCATGTTCAGACAAGCAACGAGAACGACTGTATTCTCTGTGCTGCATATGCAGAACATATGGCCATGACACTAAATTTGTTGCCGTTTCAGATGCAGAAGATGTAGAAATCCTAATCACTCCCAAAGAGAATTGCTGCCACACGAGTGTACCGAGAGAGTTCTCGTCCGTACATGTCACCAACTATGCAGAGACTCACCCAAGGCCAAACAAGAGATTATGTGAATCTGGTTGGCGATGGAATGAGCCAAGATTGTCTTTGCCACATTCAGGTGGTCAAAATGAATAGCTGCAACTGATGAATTGGCACAGATACCTTGCTGTCCACTTCTTACAATCTCCAAATCACAACTAAATAAGGTTGAGCAATAGCTTCTGTGATTTCATAATTAAACTGTTCATATTTGGGATCTCTTTGGGCTCAGGCAAATATTTGCAACTTTCATTTTTTGAGTAAGGATGAAAAATCACCAAAGTTCTATTTTCAACTTAAAGAAACATAATTTTTACTTCTAAATAAATTTGAACATGTTCTTTTCTAAGTTAAGTTGCATGCCTTCACCCTAGCTCTTTTAGAATGAGAATTTCCAACCATACTTCGCCTTTTTTTTTTTTTTTTTTTTTTTCCAGTTTACAGTCATAAATTGAAATTGGTTTGCCTCTGTATTAGCTTGAAAATTGTTTTCACTATGAGTTGATAACCTATGCTTATTGTTGTTTTCGTTTTAGACAGAAGACAAAAACAGAATCAAAATTAGAGTTTTGGGAACTCCAACGCGAGAAGAGAATGTCATCTAATCAAATCTTAACAACCCCATGCAAATTGTTTCGGGCCGAGAGTACTTAGGCTAAAATACAAGGACTTAACCGATTTATGCATTTTGCATGGTTGTTTTATGGACTTCCAAGTAATCAGATCTCTCTACGTGTGCCCTTAAAAAATATAAAATATAAAAAAGGGTATCTGTTTCATGCTACTTTCACAAGAATATCCACTTGATCGTAATCACGATAATCAGAGCACCGCCGATTTTTAGGGTTTCTTCCGCAAGTCAATTTTGCATTTGGACATCTGCCTTGCTCAATTTTTGCTTAATTCTGTTTCTGGTTTCAGAACTTCTCATGAGTTCTAGACAGCGCCAAGAATAAAACAGAACTTCCAGGTTCATTCCAGTGTTTACGGAGTCCTAGTGATTTCTGGGCACTAAGTGTATTAGCAAGTATTGTAAGGACAAAAAAAGCAAAAATGCATGTATACACGATGAACTGACGAACGGCGAGCCATAACGCTTTATTATTATTATTATTTCTTTTTATTTTGTGTTTTTTTTTAGAAGAGAGAAGAAAAGGTCCTAACAATCAGATACGTTCCAAAAATACTTTATGTACATGAATTAAGAATAAATAGCAGGGAAAGTTCACCACTTATAGCCGATTGCCGCCTCTCAGCTTGCCTTGCGATCTTTCTTGTTGTCAATTGTCATTCCTCCACTGGGCGACCCGGACTCTTCATTTTGGTAAGGCAAAACTACGACGGGTGCGGCTGGTACCATTTCCCAACGCTCCTTTAGCAAGCTCATGAACCTCTTAACCATTTCTTTCCGGAAGTCCAGTTCCCGTGTGAAGAGGTCAAACAGAAGAAAACTTAAGATATATTTGAACGAGAAAAGAAGCATGATTGTCGCCGAAGACAACAGAACCAGGGCAACCTCTGTTGTTATCTGTAAAGAGGACAGAATTAGACATGTGCTTTTCGGACACATATTTTGGGAAATGGTCCATGCATGTATACTCATGAGAGAGAGAGAGAGAGAGAGAGAGAAGGGGGAACGGTCAAGCATCAAATGTAGATATATCGAGAGACTAATGTCATAGAGAACCAGAAAGGCAATAAGCAAAATACTACAGAAAGCATTTCTTTCCCAAGATCTTGATATAATTCTTTATTTATGTATATATCTTGGTATGGCACTGCCCCATATGTTAACTAGGTAGAAGGTAGAGCGTTAGAGAAGTCATTGGCCACACATATACTATAGTTTTGCTACCCAAGAGTTGAAGACTAAGTTATACCGAGAAACCAGCAAAATATCAATCCTGCAGAAAGAATGTGACCATACAAAAATTGAAAGTAATGACAGAAGCATGGTTGTCAATCCGTTGTGGCTCGAGACACAACCTTTATATAACAGTAGATGACAGTAGATGAGATAAAACCAGGTCCGTCAAGTGTTACCGATAGGGACAGCAGCAGTCATCTAAGTTGCAGGCAGGATGGTATTAAGTACTGACGTTATTATCTTAGATAACTAATGATGGAAACCTGCGGCCATGTTGCAGATGGAAAAGCACAATTAAAGATTCAAGAATACATGTTGATAAAAGATTTAGAATTATGAAATTCATCTTTGCCTCACAGGATTGACCCCGTATATTATTGGGAGTTTAGTATAAGTAATGGAGGGTCATACTCATCTGTGGCCTATCCTGAGAGTTCATACATATGTGAATTTGGTGAAGACAAGTTATTGTGTGCCATAAAGCTAGAGCTTCTCAAGTTAATTGGTCCAGAATTTTCCTAAAAATATGACCTGGAAACTAGAAGTTGCCATAACTTTAGCATAAGTTGCGGGACACCTCCTGAGTATTAGCCAAATTATAGTGACAACCTTGTGTTTATAGAAACTAGACAAACACCTCTGATCAGTGAAGAATTTAAAATTATAGAATTTTCTTTGCTTTTTGTTTATGCCTTTTATTAATCCAACTGAAAAGTGCTGATATGGATGCAATGAGTCTTTGTACAAAAAACCATAACAACTCAGAGCATTGTGCCCATAGGATAGACTGCTTGCCCAAAAGGAAATAGAACCTAACATGTGTCCTATGCAAAAACCAGAGCAAAGCACCTGCATAGTGGGTTGAGTCTATTTCATTTTAAGCAAGTTTTCAAGCCAATGAAATGATACCACATGCTATTATGAGCTGTATAACAGAATAGATTACATCACAATTTCAGTTAACTTGGATGAAAAGACAGACAAATTTATTAATTTTTTTTCTTGGTCTAATAAGAGGTTTCAGCTTAGTTATCAAAATGCAATGGTTTCAATCTAGTTAAAACAAACTCAGAATGTGCCACGGTAACTTTAATATGAAATATGCAATTTCTAATAACTGATAAAGTAGACAATATGTTAACGGAACCGAATCCACTAACCTGAATAGATAAAACAAGGCTCCATTTTTTTCGAGTAAATTGAATGATTTTGAAAACATTTCTAGAAATAATTAAAGGTGTCACTTGAAACAATTAGTCAATAAAAAATATTTTCATTATCAATAATAATTTATATCTAAATATTTTCATTGACGATGAAAATATTCTTTATTAATTCATTTTTATAAGCGATACAAGTGATCGCTTTTAGGAAAAAGTTTTCTAAATCATTTATTTTCCATGAAACAATTGCACCCCACGTTTAACTTTTTTCAAGGAAATGTGTTGACGAGGACTCACTCTCTTCCAGTTTTAGATCTCCACTCCCCCTCTAGTAAGGTAGAAACTATAATACCAAATGCACCCAAGAAATGACAGGAACTAATTGTTCGTATCTTCAATTTTTTTCCTTAAGGTGGAACTATATACAGTAATATGCACTTTAATGTGATAGGGAAAAAATGCATCACATTACATACTATATCAGAAGAAAAGTTACTAAATGGACTCACAAAAATTACCAGACACAAATGAGATTTACGTAAAATGGCAGAGACATAACATTACAATTAAGATGCAAGTGAAAAGGCCCAAATGAAATGAACAGAGTTCTTTGAAAATGAAGAAAGATCTTGAGTACCATTAGAGAGGACATTGTACATGATAGAGTGCAATGGAACAAAATGATCTATTGGCAGCTGTTGTTTTTCTTATAGAAGCCAAAAAAAGGATGTTCAGGAATATGACAAAATGCTTCAAAAAAAGAACATCTATTAGTCAGTCATGTCAATGTACCTGAGGATGACCAGCAAGCACAATTGTTCGTACTTTTAGAAGTAAAATATTCACATTCTGGAGATAGTTCTCAACATCACGCATGGCATCCTTCACAGCTATGATTTTTTGAATGGTATTCGAAGGTGGCTGATCACGAATTGTAACTGATCCAAAAGATCTTCCAAGGCGGCCCTGCTCCTTTAACCCTTTTAATGTCAGCATACCGGCTGCAAGAATAATTAATGCCGATGGAAATACATATGGCCATAAATTCCTGCAATGCATTACATCATGTCGCCAATGAGTGCTGAAAGTTAAAGACTACTTGAAAAATCATCAAAAATGAAGGAATGCTAAAAGTAAAAGACTACTGGAGTAATCATAAAACCAAGTGTCATCTTCTAATCTCCAAGATACAGAAGGCAAATTTTAAACTTTTGATTTTTTTGGCATCACAAGCTGCATGTCCTAGGTGACATATGAAGGATGTTTACAACAACTTTGTCCACCTTACAAGTTGAAAGTAGGCATAAATGATTTAAGAATCAGTTCAAAGTACTAAATTCAGCGAAAAAACACTCTGTCAATATGAAACATATTAATCCCAACTTAAATTATAGTTTCAAACCATCTAATTGCAATGCATGTTTTGTTCTCTAAATCAAGTATCAACTTCGGAATGGTTAGATCTTACCAAAAAAAAAAAAAAAGACTTTGGAATGGTTAGAAGAAAACTTTGAAGGTTTCTCTCCACGACTAGGACTAGAGGATGATGACAATGACCGCATGTCAAAAGCCTACCTGAAAATCAAGGTATATGCACATGCAAGAAATGAGACTGTGAGGTGAGGCTCCTCCCAGCGTCTGAGCCTTTCAAAACTTTTGATAGCCATTGTCAAAGGAAATATAACTTCCTGCAATATGAAAAGATTTTAACTGAAAAAACAATAGTTTGAAGATCTTCAAATACCACAACAAGAAGCATCAAGTTAGCTTTTGTTGATCAATACAAGGGAATCCCATCAGCACCAAGAAAAAGAGAACAAAAAAAAAAAATAAAAAAGAAAAGAAAAACACAAGCAGCTTGCCCTATATACAAAAATAATTGACAGGCAATTGCAACCAACAAGTGAGATCATTTTCATCAAGTCTCCTTTGATGATTGCCATAAGTGCAATGACTGTGGAAAAGGAGTAAATGGTTTGCGAAGCCAATTGAAATAGGACAAAATGGACACAACGTATTCACATGTTACCTTGACACGGAAGGTGGCAACTAGAGTCTCTAAAGGCACCTACTCAAGGCTTGAGAGACAACCGGGTCACACATTATCAATATACTAGTGATGCCAAAGTCTGCATTTGCAACTTAGTTCTTTCAAGCAAGTAAAATGCACTAAGTGCCATTGGCACCAAGATTTACTTGCATTCTCATGTCCAGCACACTGAGCACCTAACCATACTACATGTCTTGTGTTTATGATTTGGAGCTTAATTATGTTTATTGCTTCCTCTCTGCCCTTTTCAATGTTAATCTTGATGGTTCAGTGGAGACAAACTTCTTTGAAGTCTCCTTCTGTTGGGCTGCTTCTTGGTATAGACTTCAGCTTATCTTAGAAAATGAAATTTTATTTTAATTGATTGGTGTGGCATGAGGCATCTAGGGAATTCACAAAGCATTTATTTCTTCACTCTGATATTGTTCAGTAATTCTGGCATTTCATTGCCAACAGTTGTTTCAGTGCTGCAACTCTTCTTACTCTTGCTCTCACCAATTTAAAAATCTCAGCCTGTTGGCTCCACTTTGTCTCATGTGGTGCACTGGGAATAAGAACAATTTGAAGAATTTGAATCTTCTTCTCTTTTGCTTAGGTATCCAGACCTGGGGCTCGATTGATCTCAAGTGTTGCAATCAAATTGCCCCACCACATGAATTGGTTAAGGCTAAGGGCACAAAGATTACTGTGAGTGGAGACCTAAGAACTGGACCGTTAAGCCAAACTGTTCAGGGTTAGGATCTGAATCAGTCTTCACAAAATTGTATTTTGTTGATTTTCACTTCTTGCTCTGATCTTACAATGACTATGTGTGGTCTTCTCAGTTTTTTTTTTTTTTTTCAACCTGTTCTTGTGATGAATTCTCAATAAAAATCTACTTACAAAGATCACAGTTTTAACTCCTGCGGTAAACAATTCATATTGGCACTCAACTCAAACAGTGAAAATGATCACAAAAAATAAAAAGTAACTGCTATTCATCCAAATTCCCTTTTTCGAACTTTTATCATTTTGAGCTATCCCTCCTGAAAAGTTGTATCACCAAGCCTCTTTCTTCCTGATCCATTTTGATCTATTCAAAGATAAAAGGAATGGTGTCACGGCACATACGTGTGGGGATTTTTCTTTTGGCCAGAACATTCGTTTATATTCACTACCTTAGTTATGTTCCATCTATCTTGTGCAATGCCGGGGCTTTCTACTCTATGATTTGCAGTCATGTTGTTCATCCTTCAAAATAAGTTATAATAGTTGGTCACTAACCCGGAACCCATTTCTTTTAAGGTACAAAAAAGGTTTTTGTTTTCCTATTACTTTAAAAGGCTGCACACAGATTGTAAATCTCTTCATCAGTTCATGCATGAAAACTCATTTCCTGTTAAAATGTGAAGTTGGTAACTTCTAACTTAATTGCACTATTGTTTGTTCTTTTTTTTCTTGTAATCATGTGTTTATCACTAAAAAACATTGACCTGGTTAGACATCAGAAAAACCAAAATTTTTGTTGATCTATCTTGAAGTGATGCATTAAGTGCTTTTAGCGCAAAATGACAATCTTTGTAGTTGTCTTTCTATGGTTTGATATCCCCTCCAATTTCCTTCCCTCCCTCCATTCCCTTTCATCCTCCAAACAAACAAACAAAACAAATCCAAAGTATGAACTACTTAATTATAGTTGACCAAGAGATATGAGAAAGGAAAGGACAAAAGAAAATTATACCTTGAAAAGGTCTATGTTATTGGGGATTCCCTTCAGCATTGCAGCATCTATTGTCGCTTGTGTTTTTTCAACCATCTCGCCTTTCTTTCTGCATATAGTTGCTGCTTTTTCTACCAGGCTTGCATCAGCCACAACAAGATTTTTACTTAATACAAGACCTTGTTTTATTGATGCATTCCTCCAAAAAGTGGCAGAAGAGCTGGAAACCCAAGATGGAGATCTCATCCATTTTCTCAAGTATATGCTTCCATCTATGTCATAAATATGACCGGTATTTTCTGATATTTCATCAGAAGGCAATGATTCTTGATCTGATGGAGCGCCTGCTTCTGTATACCTTGTAACTAGCTGTCCACCCCAAAATTTCAAAGCCAGAGCTTGGCAAACAACACTACCATAGGGTGAACTTTGTAGGTACGAAAACTGAACAAGTTTAAGGGGATTATCCAACAACCTACGCATAAATTGAAGAGCCTGAAGTCTAGCTATGCTATTAATGGCGCTCATGATTGCTCGTTCCTTTCCTTTATGGGCTCCATATACATGAGAGATAGATTGATCATTGTCTTCAGGACCATACTCACGGATGAACTTGTGCAAAGCTATAACTTCACATATGAAAGCATGCCAGACATCTCTTCTCATCTCGCCTCCCAAATCAACAAATTCCAAAACCCATGTCTCTGACCTGCACGCAGTTGCACAGAAATTTTATGACTACGTACATTGCTGTTTTGAGCGGAATTTACAGACAAAGCAAAAGAACAATCAATGAGGATCAATGCAGATAAACCAATAGAACACATTCAAGCCTTGCAATGAAACCACTCCCGCTTTGAGAAATTTCGGTTGCATTATACGGACAATTTTTTTACATAATATAAGTGTACTCCATGTGCTGATAAAGTTCTGTTCCTACAATAGCTACACTTGCAAGTGAATATGTTTTATAAGAAAAATACACTAAAATCACTCATAATGTCAGTCAAGTTCTACTTGCCAACCTGTGTGCTTTAAACTCGCAGTTAACCCATCAGTGGTCGCAAGTCATTGTTGACTAATCCATTAGGGCTTATTTGAAAATCTCCAGAAGCGAGGAACAATGAATTGTAAATTTCAGCTCTTAAATGAAGCTTGTAAGCTCATTTTCCTGTTGCTCCTTGAAGATTTGACAGTCCAAACCTTCAGATTCAATCCCTTATCATTTAGGTTTTAGCTATCTGTAACCATTTTTTGTTTTAGGCAATCACCTATTATATTTAAACAAATGAAACGTGAAAGTAATCAGTTTTCCTATTTACATTGTGACCAAATTGGACAAGACAAAACCTCTCCGTGACAATATATAGTTGGTATTTCGTTTAACAAGAAATCTGATTGGAAAACATAGAAGAACAACATATGGTTTAGCTTTGAAATTTTTTTACGAAAAACAAACATTTTTTTTTAAAACTATTCAGATTTTGGAAGATTTTTGATATAGGTTTAAAGGTTTGTTTAGCTTTGACAATCTTGTTAACAAAGCAGTTTAGAAATAGAGGTGGGTGATATGCAATGGTGGAAACAACACAGTTAACAAGTAGAATGTAGGCTATACCACTAACTGCTTGAGTTTAATTTTCTCACTATTAATGGAAGCTTTCATCGTTTTGCAATAGATCTACAGCAGCAACATGATCAGCAAGGGCTTGTGAGATAATCTTGCAACATGTCCACTTATTGTACCCTCAAATGCTCTACAGCAAGTCTAGAGGAGAGATAAATCCCAAAGCAAAGTGACCACTCGTGTATAATTGAGACTAATTCATTAATCTACAGCATATAATTTATCTTGCTTTCTGTCTCGTTAGAACAGCTTCAATAATCTACGCCCTAAGAGTGGTATTTCTAGATTTGTCTCGAATGGTCGAACTTGGGAAGTAAAACAAATGAGTATACTATAATAAATGCAATACATCATTCCAGAATAATCATCAGATAAACGCATGGGAAATCCATCTGAATATGACCAATAGCACCAAAAGTGCTTCAACAAGAATTTAATGTGCCAATTTGACCTACTCAAAGATATAGTTCTATATGCTACCCTATACCATCTTTCCTAAGTGTACAGATCATGGCGTCAAATATCTGCACTATCTTTGTATTAACAATTACATTCAGCTAAACCAGACATGCTGATTCCTTCATTACTCTATCATAGTGAAATGTGTTTGAAGAGGTTAGCAGGTTTAAGAAAAATGCAAAAGACTGCTGTTTCTGTAAACATGGACCATCTTCATCCATATACATGAATTTCTCTGAACAGTCGATCTTCAACTACTATCCCATAAGCAACTGAAGAACAACTAAATTAGAAAATACACAACTGAGACTGACAACAGAAGCTTACTCACTGAGGACCACAAGAAATAGAGATAGCAGAGTCAAAAAGAAGAGATCCCAAAGGTCCAACTTTTGCTTTTTCCACACCTGCTCCAGGTATTGTAAGATCCAGCATTGCTGAATCTTTGCGTCCCATTAAACCAACTGCCTACAGTACAGGGGTCAATGAATTGAAATGTTATAAGCAAGAATTTCTCATACAAAGTTAACATCAGAATTTGTGAAGCTCTCATTTTGTTAACGGAGTTGTATTGTACAATTTCCTCTCGGTGGGACCAACAGCTTTGGCAAATATAATCGGGACAATTCATCATCCTTAGGGTCCTTTGTATGAGTCGAAAAGGTCCATGAACATCTAGAAGATCTGGTATTAGATGGAGAGGACTTCTAACCTAGATTCAAGCTGAAGTCCAGAGGAACAACAATTCAGAGATGGAAATTACAAACTTCATTTCCATCTTTATATTTTCTCTCTTAAATTCTATTTCTAATGCCTTTGTCATTTCTTTGGTATATTATCACAGCTTTTCTATTTTAATTGCCGACATTGCTTTTGCACATGCACATGGTCTATACAGCCCCTCTGTGATTCTCAACATCTTTGTTGTATGTAAAGTATGCGGAGTTTCCTTGCATTTCTCTGATTTTCACCATTAATGAAAGTGGGCTACTTTTCAAAACAGTGAAGCCGACTTCATTACTTCATCTGGTTCATTACTCTTAATATGCTAGTGAATCATAATACTTTGGGACATTATGGTTCACCCTGTTCTTCTAAGGAAAGAAAACAGTAAACCAAACAAACCAGAAATGTAGCATGACCTTATGAACCATCACTGATGCATGACACCCCAGTATATTATTACCTCGAAATAGATTGCTTTATCTGTCAAGATAACATTTCCTGGCCATCCCATATTATTGTCCCATTTAAGCACAGGCCTTTTCCTGCTAGAGCCAATACATAAGACCTGCTCCAGAGAGATCTTTGTACCTTCTCGAGCCTGATAAGATTTTCGTCCTTCATGTACCCTTCATTGCAACAGTACAAATTCCAATTATCATCTGCTAAGGGATAGTTGGGGCCATTGAAAATGCTAGCAACATGCATTTGCATACATGGGAGTCAATTTAACTGGAGGGAAAATGTCTCAAAATAAACTATATGCAATAAGTAGTAACACTCTTGTAAGAGAGTCAGAATAGCTCAACACCAAAGTTCTAAAATTTAGCAAGGGTTCTAAATAGTTTTTTTCTTATTTAATATGTTTCTTCAATAAAAGAAATTCGCACATTTAGCTGTAAGCCTTTAACTTTAGTGGGAAAGGGCATCACATACTGGAAGGCTAAAGATGCAAAATTATATACCATGTGACAAACATATAAAAACCAAATAATTCAATACTTAATTTGAAAGAAACATTTTCAACATCACAGCAAAATAATACAATTTCCTGGTAACTTTAATCGTAATGATAGAAAATCCTACAAAGTTGATCGTATGTGTTTCTACAAGCATAATCTGAGATTAAATCCTAAGCGATACTTACTTGAGAAGCTCGTCTACGTAAGTTAACCATGAGCTCAAGGAGATGCCATTATCATCAGCAAGGGCCTTAAATAGATTATGCACTGTCGATGAATCAGCCACTCCATGGACAGCAGGAGCAATTCGGGTAAAAGCCTCTTCGCCTACAAGCTTACTCTAGAAAAACAAGGCAAAGCAAGTCTTAGCTTTAAGCGAATCTTAGTCTGAATTATTGACCAACACTTTACACATCAGCAAAAGCAACTCCATTCAACTATCTCATGCCTTTAACAGTACAAAGAAGCATTATCAACAGAGTAAAATTCCACACACAATAAATGATAAAAAAGCAACACAACAACAGAAGATGAAGCAAATTCTAGGATCTAATAAGACATTTGGACTATAGTTATATGAGGCAGATCTAAAGGTAGATCCAAAATGTCAACTTCCAATTAACATCACTTTCTCAACATGGAAAAAAAAAAATCAAATATAATTTAAGATTCACCCGGGAGTCTGGGCTGGAGTTATCTGTGTAAGGGCAGCTGTGAATTAGTACACTTCATACGTCGGACATAACAATGTTTGGAATTCAGTTTTAAACACATGCATGAACTTTATGAAAGGAAGCTTGACCAAGGACATTTAAACTTCCATTTATTTGCCCATCACTAAGTTGTGAAAACAAATGCACATAGGTCTTATGCCAGTCAGCAATTTAGATTTTATTGGACCAACAATAAGTAAATAATCAAGTTCATGCAATCTAATGTGGCAGAGATGACACAATCTAGTGCCTCTACACGGATTGATCTGCTTCATTGCAATCACATTTAGTTTCTTCAAAGCCATTTCACAGAGGCTTCTATGAAAATCTGGTGAGTTAAGCCTAGAAACAATCAACAAAATTGAGATTATTAACCTTGACAACTTAATGTTACTTGTCCATGAAACCTTTTCGTCAGTAATTAGAGACAAAAATATAACTGCTTCCTCAAATAGACTGAAGAAAACGCTAAATATTGTGATGGTTTAAAGGCATAAATATACTAAATGTCTTCTACACAATTGTCAATAAGGCAGTAGAGAGGCCCCCAATTAATCAGCTCAACCACATTTAACAAGAGAAACGTTTCCTTCTTTGAAGCCCTAAGTTTGCATATCTTCAACATTTGCTAGTCAGGATGAAATAACGAGACTAAAGCCATGTTAAATTACACTTTTTTTCTGGATTATCCTGAAAAGAACCTGAAAGGAAGCTCTCTCCACAGCATCCTGGTTGGCATCTCCACAGTGGGGATTCCCCCAAGCTAGCATCGTTATGAAGATTAGCTTCTGGAATGCAGGTTCCTGAAAACAAGTAATAAAAGCATCCAGAGATCACACCATGCCAAAAGATAAGCTATCCATTTAGAGAAAATACTTTAAGGATGCCTAACAAATAACCTTGACGATGAAAATGAGAACAAGAATATTCTAAGAGAGAGGTTAGGAAAATAGATCTTTCCTCTGTCCCTGTAGCACATACAACAGGTCCGTAGTAATTCCTACAGATATTATTCCACCACCATAACTATCAAAAGCAGCATCCAAAACAACATCAACAGCAAGGATAAAACCTTGCCCATCAGCATGAAACAGGAGGCTGATGTGAAAGATTCAGACATATTAGCCTCGTGGATGGTCCACAATTGGAAAAGATAACCATGATATGACTACCACAGCAGAACTACAAGACCAACAAGTAGTGGCCCTATGCACTGTTCTAGACAGATCCAGGATTTGAAGATATACTTCTTGCCTTCTTTAGTGATGATGGTGTCCTAGGTGTTGTGCATCATTGGATCAAACCGTCTCATAGAGTTGCTTAAAATAAGAAAAGCACAATTGCTTTTACTTGATTTTAAAGAGGACACTTCAGAGAATCATCAAACTTTGCAGTAGGATGATGTCAACGAAATCTAAAAGTCAAATGGTCCATTACCGCCCTTCAGAACCTTGACATTCTTCATGTGCAAATACATTAGGCATCCTTGTACTTAATATCGAGCACAGAGCATTACATGGTCTACATGATCGTGGATAGAGAAAAAAATATAATTGTCATAAACCCATGTTAAGCTTACAAACCTTAAGGCAAGGATGAAAATGGGAATCGTCCCTTGACAAGAATCTGAAGCAGCAGTACTCCACCAAGTTCCTTGCATCGTTATACACAGACTCAGGGACCAGGGCTTTGAATATCTTTTGCATTTTCTGACCAGTCAATCCATTCATCCTGCATATCTTAACTTCACAAAGTCAAACACATTTCCTTCATTAGTCTGACAAATACAAAACATAAAAGAAAAATTCAAACAGACACGAAAAGGCAACTCAGTCAACCCCTTCATCCTGCATTAAAAAGGTACGTACATGCCTTGTGGATAAGTTAAAATACAAATGCAAATGAAGCACGCCATGGATGATTAAAAAAGAAAAATAAGAAGCGAACTGCCTCTTTCAAGAACGACTAAACTCCGACCGTCGTCAATCGAGGCGCTCACCTGCTGAATTGCTCTATCGCCAAAACAGCCTCCCAGGACAGCACCCCGTTCGGCATCCTCCGCTCCACCGTCCGCTCGCCTTCGAAGATCTCCCCCATGTCCCGAGCGATCGAGACATTCCCCGAGTCAGGCCTTTTGCCCTGACCGCTCTTCACCAGCGGAGACGTCGCTTCCTCAGAAAGCTCTGCGTCTTCGAAAGCCACGAAGTCACCTGCTCCTGCACCGCACCTGCCAAGAGCAACAACGACAACATCAACACCGGATTCCGCCGAATCTCACTAAATGCACGCCGCGAACGAACATAACCATCAGGTAATCGAGCTGTCGACAATCCAGCAGCAGCATCCGTACACATCCACAGCAACAGCATCACTTACACCGAACAACCAGAGAGAGAGAGAGAGAGAGAGAGAGAGAGAGCTCACTGGCGTCGATGTTGCTCAGCTTGCACCGAACAACTAGAGAGAGAGAGAGAGAGCTCACCGGCGTCGATGTCGCTCAGCTTCCAATTGTCGCCGAGAGACTGGCGCACGAGCTTCAGCCGCGGGGCCCGCCGGGAGCGCGCGGCCGGACCGCCGCCGGAGAAGAGGGAGCCTACGGGATAATACGGCGGCGGCGGCGGCGGCGGCGGCGACGGAGCCGGCCGCGGCTTCGGCGGGGCGAGCGAGAGCTTCGACTGCATCATCTTCCCCTCACTTCAGCAGCGACTCGCGATTCGCGTTCTCATCGTCGGCGAGAGAGAGAGAGAGAGAGAGAAGAGGCGTGCGGGATAAAGCGACTTCGCAATTCCTGGACGGTGCGTGTCCCTGTCGGGCGGGGGCAAAATGGTCAAATGATAGTGATCTACCTCGGGCTTTGCGAGGCGAGGATTTTGGCTCGAAGCGAGCATTTGTTTATCATTTTTTAAAAATATATATACTTTTTATAGAAATAATGACGTAAAGAGCCGCTAAACCTTAGTTCAATGTGCAATTTGATCCGTAAAATTCAGTCTAACGTGCAATATGATCCTTCAAATTTGGCGTCCATGGATTGTACAAAATATTAGACCGAATTGAACAAATTAAAAATTCAGAACTAAAATTGTACGTTGAATTAAAGTTTAAGAACCGTTTATGTCATTTTATTTATTTATTATATATTTGGGTTGTAATAAAAAATGTACACCTACAAAGTGACTTTTCATATGAAAAATGAAATAAATAATAAAAAAGACGAGATCCCACCAAAAAGTTTGAACGTTATCCACCTTAACACAACGAATGCAAAAGTATCTTTCTGTAGGATCGTCTCTCGAATGACCCGTAAATATCAGATGTGACGATGTGAGTAGACAACAAAAGGCAAACGAAGCAGCATGGATTAGTTTCTTAAAAAAAATCTAGATTTAACCTACCTTTCTAAGTGATCAATATCTCCAAACTCATAAAGTTGATCTAAAAGTACAATTTCCTCTAAGACAACAATCAATGATTCGTGCCTTGTGGGAATGATGATAGATAAACAAAGTTAAAGTGACTTTAGTTATGTCGAAAGCGACGCTACTTTATATCACTTCGAGGGATTTAAAATTTGCCAATGAGATACTAGTTATCGTGGAGGTTTTTTAATCTCTCTTTTTCTCTTCATTGATTGAGGGGTAAAATTGTAATTTGGATGGTTTATTGATGGCAAGATTGGAGTAGATGAAAATTTGTTAACCCACTCGTGTTGCTTTTCAAAAATGCTCAAAGCCAAAACAGGTGGGTACTTCTCGAGTTTTAGGTTTTAAAAAGGCAATTTGGGGTTCAAAGTGAGCATAATTCCCTAAAGAACCTTGAATTTTGGATTTAGCTACAATTCTACCCTAAACTTTTCAAAAAATCTTTAACTTTCACTTTAGTCTAAATCTACCATTGTTAATCATCCATGCAAAAGCTCTATTAGTTGTTTAATGTAGCATTTTCATGTCAGCAATGAATTTTTGTCAGATGCTTATGTGAATTTTTTGTCATTGTTCATCATGCTTATTTGTTTCATCTTCTTTATTCCTTGCAACCTCTGTTAACAAAGGTTCTCAAGCATGGAGCCTAGATCATTCATTTTGACTGAAACATACTCTATTTATTTTTTGGAAAATGAATGACAACAATTTCCTAAAAATAATTGCTCGCGTCGCTCATAATAATTAATCAATAAAAATATTTTTATTATCGATAATAACTTATATCTAAATACTTTCATGAACAATAAATGTATTTTTCATTAATTCATTTTTGTAGGCGATACAAATAATTATTTTTAAGAAAATGCTTTTCAAATCGTTAGTTTTTCACGAAATAAATAAAGCCTAACTTTTCAAAGGCAAATTCTTCCCCCTCTTTTTTCCCTCTCACCCAATTAGTAACCAAATATATTAGCACATTGATGAGTGAACCCCACAGCACAGCACCTCCAGATATGGTGCCCTCTTTTTTGGCTCTCACTCAACTAGTAACCGAGTCACTGCATTTGCGTGCTCCATAGGCTTTTTAATCTTGATATGGTGCTCTCTTTTTTCTCTGAGAATGGTGCCATACCTTATTGTATCCAACTCCAAGTACGAATGGAACTTTTCTGGACAAGGCATATAAAGCCATTGGTGTGATGTCATTTCTTGCTATGCCGGCTCCTTTTCCAGCCAATTATGATTGTTAAAGCAAAGTTAGTGGGGACGGTGCTCTGCCCTGCTCTTTGCTTTATGAAGTCTCTGGCATCTCTCCTTTGAGACAATCGGCTTTTGTTTAGACTTCTGTTGATGTCTGCTCGAGTTCGCGACGGTTTGTCTGTTAGCCCATACAGCTGTGGAAGTGAATGAAATGGAGCAACCGCATCCGAAGAAGTCGACTCCATGGAAGATTAAGAGATGAGGATACTGGTTCTTCAAGAAGCACAGGCCCAGGATTTAATGCAAATAATTGTAGTTCTGAATCTTAGGATGCATTTGATTCAGCTTTCTTAAAGGGCTTTTAGCTTCTAAAATCTCCTAGGGAAATATTGAAGTGTTCGGCAAGTATTTTGAAGTAACTTTTAACCAAATTCTAGCCTTAAAAATATTGAAAGTCAAAAGCTGAACCTATCCAGCATTATGGAGTAGCATTGAATGAATTTTGAAACTAAAATTAAAATTACTATTTGGTTTTACGATTTTGCCCCTTTTGTTATTGTTCATCTTCTTCATCAAATTCTTTAGTTTGGCCGGCAATGAGGAACCGACGAAGCAAAATTTGGCCATCGAAAGGCTAATGACCTAGATGACTGCCACTAGAGGTTGCTCGACCGTGTATGACCGCTGCCTAGGTCACGATTGCTAGGAGTCGCATGACTCTTGCAAGACCCAGATGAGGGCTGCTTGTGTTGCGTGTTAGGATAGCAAATTTTTAAAAATCAGACTGAATACACATGCAATGTACGTGCGATATACGTGCAACATATGTGCGATATAATTCCTCGAAGAAAATGATAGGGTAGATGTGTTAGGAGCCCACGCACAAGCGATTTTAAGAGAACAATGCTGCAAAAAAAAAAAAATCGAGATTATTTCCTTTTTATTTTCACGAATTTTGTTTTAAATGACGATAATATCCAAACAAGGGTCCAACGTAATTCACATAAGTGCAGCACTGTCATAATTCGAATGAAGCATAGAAATGAAAAACATCAGCATTACGCAAATAAGTCCAGCCACAATACTCCAGTAGCACATGCCGAGTGAAGATGAGTTTCCTATCCTACAAGAGACCCCAAATGGAATCTTGATTTAGCTACACAGTTGAACGAGGATGGCCGCACAGCAAAATGTGTGCTGCTTTTATTACCAAGCGTCCCTTTTTTTATTTTTTGCTCTATGGTGGATTACATGAAAATGAAAGGAGTCCAAAAACAATTCCAGGCCCCGTTAATCAATTTTGAAATGATTATTTAAAATATATAGAAGAAAAAAACGGAGGGACAAGACGGATTACCCGGATCCACAGTCACTGGGCTTCTTTTTTTGGAGGGAATGGGTTGGGCTCAAATCCTATTTTCACGCCGCCTCGTCTATACAGTCGGCAACGCTCTCTCTGCGCTCCAGAACGCCGCTCCAGAACGCTCCAAAACTCTCTAGGTCGCCGCTGATTTCAGGCGTAATATTCTCCTGCTAATCGGAAGTCGCATTCGCCAGAGAAAAGCTCCTCCAGAGAAACCCTAAAACCCTCTCTCTCTCCAGCGCGTGGTCCGCTTCCGGCGAGCCCTCGCCGCCCCCTCGCCGCGCTCCCCCCGACCCCCGCGCCGCCTCGCGGTTAAGCCGACGCCCGAGGAGAAGACCAGTGACCGCTTGCGTTGAGTTTATTAGCCCTCCAGCAATGCATGAAGCTTTGGAGTCATCCGCTGAGCAAGTTGTTGCGACCCTCAAAGCGGTTCATCCTGAGTCTGTAGGGTTTTTCACTCCAACAGCACAAAAACTAATTGAAGAGCAAGGTGTAAATGTTCTAGCTGATGCTTTGGCTCATTTGAGTGGTTTTTCGCAATCTCCTACAGCTCGGTCTCTTACAGATCATGAGCAGGTAAATTAGAGACGTCTGTGGCAATTTTGTTCGTCATCTGTGCTTCGATAAAACCTACCTTTTAATGGAATTACTTCAAGATTTAGGCAAAGTGGTTGCTTTTAATAGAATTATTTCAAGATTTAGGAAAAGAAGTGGTTGATTATTGGAGCATGGATCATTTACGTTGAGAAAATAATTTGTTGATCCTGTCAAATTTTGCGATAAATGTGCAACATACGTGCGATATAATTCCTCGAAGAAAATGATAGGGTAGATGTGTTAGGAGTCCTCGCACAAGCGATTTTAAGAGAACAATGCTGCAAAAAAAATTGAGATTATTTCCTTTTTATTTTCACGAATTTTGTTTTAAATGACGATAATATCCAAACAAGGGTCCAACGTAATTCACATAAGTGCAGCACTGTCATAATTCGAATGAAGCATAGAAATGAAAAACATCTGCATCACGCAAATAAGTCCAGCCACAATACTCCAGTAGCACATGCGAGTGAAGATGAGTTTCCTATCCTACAAGAGACCCCAAATGGGAATCTTGATTTAGCTACACAGTTGAACGAGGATGGCCGCACAGCAAAATGTGTGCTGTTTTTATTACCAAGCGTCCCTTTTTTTATTTTTTGCTCTATGGTGGATTACATGAAAATGAAAGGAGTCCAAAAACAATTCCAGGCCCCGTTAATCAATTTTGAAATGATTATTTAAAATATATAGAAGAAAAAAACGGAGGGATAAGATGGATTACCCGGATCCACAGTCACTGGGCTTCCTTTTTTGGGGGGAATGGGCTGGGCTCAATTCCTATTTTCACGCCGCCTCGTCTATATAGTCGGCAACGCTCTCTCTGCGCTCCAGAATGCCACTCCAGAACGCTCCAAAACTCTCTAGGTCGCCGAAGATACGCTGCTAGGGGCACGTATAACAACCATTCCATTTCAGAATTAGTTTCTGAAACATAAATATATTTTTTATTTACATTTTAGAAGAGTTTTTAAGCAAAAATAACTTAGTTTGATAATGATCAAAATTTCTACTCTAAAAATGGAAATTCATTTAATAACGACACAAAATTTCTTTCTTTTGGATGGCGGTGGACCAGCGGATAGCGGTGACGGATGGCGGCTGGCAATCGGTGGCGGCAGCGACCGGCAGTGGTGGCGATCGATGGCAATCGGTGGCGCATTAGCGACAGTAGCGATCGGCGGTGGTAACGGCTAGCTACCATGGCGGCGGGCGGGCGGCAACCGATGGACGGTGGTCGCGGCAATGGATGAAAAACCGGTTAACGAACAATTGGAAAATTTTTTATTTCTCATTTCTATTTCAGAAATAGAGAAATAGAAAATTTCTACTTCTGATTTTTATTCCAAACCTATTTCTACGGAATAAAAATTTATTCTAGAAATATAAAAATGGAATAAGTTTATCAAATGGATTTTATTCTAGAAACAAGTCGAAATAGAAAAATTGATTAGAACAGAAATAGGTAGTTGTCATACACCCGCTAGGTCGCCGAAGGTATGGCGCTCGTCCGTTGCTAGGTCGCCGAAGGTACGCCGCTCATCGCTGCTAGGTCACCGAAGGTATGCCGCCCCCTCGCCGTGCTCCCCCCGCAGCAACCACACTGTGGCCTCCGTCCTCATTGGTGACGGCGGCGGCGTCGCTGTTCTTCTCATGGTCGCTGGCCTACAACGTCGGCGGCTACAACGACAGCAACAAGACCGATTCGGACATGGTGCTAGCTCCTCCAAAAAAACCCCTAAAACCTCTCTCTCTTCAACGGTAGCCTTGGCGATGCGCTTGGTTCGCTTCAGTTCGGCTTTAGTTCGTGCGAGTTGTCCAGTTCGTGCGTGTTTTCTTTCTTGTACCTAGAGTACCGCTTCTCTTAGAGCTAGGGCTTCGGCGATCCACATGGACGAAGCAGAGATTGCCTTCGTGAAGCGTGAAGGAGAACGCCGGCTTCATTTCTGCAGACTCCAGCTACTGATCCGACCTTGGACGATTCGCACCAGGAGTAGTCGACGTTAATTTTTATCTCGTTTACTGAAGGTGGGTTCCAGTTCAGCTCTGTTCGTGGGACTTCTGGTGATTCTCTTCCACCTTTCTTCCCCCGCAGGTTCCATCTCTTGAAGAGTGCTGCTGTGATGGTTGTTTCTTCGTGAGCTGTGGATGGGTCAGGCTTTTGCCCTTGGAAGACCAAAGCATTTCAACTTTTCCAGATCTGCCACAGAGTAGCAGCAAACAAGACTTTTCGAGTGTTGATCTTCCCAATTCTTTTGTATCTCTCTTGGTGGTTGTGTCATTCTCTAACATCTTATTTGGCGGGCTGTTCTATGTCATTGGATGAGAAGATCGGATGTGATCATTATTATGGTTGTGTATATGATGTACGTGCGATAAACGTGCAACGTACGTGCACGATTGAAGAAAATGATGGGGAAGATGTGTTTGGAGTAGTCGATAAAATGGGTTGGAAAATGGGTTGGAATAGATTTCTATTCGAGAAATAGAAAAAACGGAATAAGTTTATTAAACGGATTTCTATTCCAAAAACAGGTATGGAATAGAAAAATTGTTTCTGAAATAAAAATAGACAGTTGTCTCGCCGAAGGTACGATGCTCATCCGCTGCTAGGTCGCCGAAGGTACGCCACTCGTCGCTGCTAGGTCACCAAAGGTACGCCGCCCCCTCGTCGCGCTCCCCCCACAGCAACCGCGCTGCGGCCTCCATCCTCGTGGTCGCTGGCCTACAACGCCGGCAGCTAATTGATCCGGACATGGTGAACCCAAGCCCACGCCCAAGGAGAAGATCGCACGCCCAAGGAGAAGACCGCTTGCGTTGTTTCTTTCCGCATAGTGACCGCTTGTGTTGAGTGTGATTGTGTCGGAAATGCTGCTTCTTCACCGGAGTTAAGCAACATTTGGCTAGAGGTTGCTCGACCTTGTATGACCGCTGCCTAGGTCACGATTGCTAGGAGTCGCATGACCATTGCAAGACCCAAATGAGGGCTACTTGTGTTGCGTGTTAGGATAGCAAATTTTTAAAAATCAGACTGAATACACATGCAATGTACGTGCGATAAATGTGCAACATACGTGCAATATACATTCAACATACATGCAATATAATTCCTTGAAGAAAGTGGGGAAATGGTCATTGCAAATGGCAACCTCATGACCTAAAAGGCTAAGTTTTTATTTTTCTCGGTTGGTTCCCACCTATCTGCTCCATGTCAGCGGCGGCGGCGACGTCGCTGTTCTTCTCGAGGTCGCTGGCCTACAACGCCGGCGGCTACAACGACGGCCACAAGGTCAATTCAGACACAGCGTTAGCTCCTCCCAAAAAAACCCCTAAAACCCTCTCTCTCTTCAACGGCAGCCTTGGCGATGCGCTTGGTCCGCTTCAGTTCAGCTTCAGTTCGTGCGAGTTGTCCAGTTCGTGCGTGTTTTCTTTCCTGTACCTAGAGTACCGCTTCTCTTAGAGCTAGGGCTTCGGCGATCCACATGGACGAAGTAGAGATTGCCTTCGCGAAGCCGTGAAGGAGAACGCCGGCTTCATTTCTGCAGACTCCAGCTACTGATTCGACTTTAAACGATTCGCACCAGGAGCAGTCGACGTTAATTTTTATCTCATTTGCTGAAGGTGGGTTCCAATTCAGCTCTGTTCATGGGACTTCTGGTGATTCTCTTCCACCTTTCTTCCCTCGCAGGTTCCATCTCTTGAAGAGTGCTGCTGTGATGGTTGTTTCTTCGTGAGCTGTGGATGGGTCGGGCTTTCGCCCTTGGAAGACCGAAGCATTTCGACTTTTCCAGATCTACCACAGAGTAGCGGCAAACAGGGCTTTTCGAGTGTTGATCTTCCTAATTCTTTTGTATCTCTCTTGGTGGTTGTGTCATTCTCTAACATCTTATTTGGCGGGTTGTTCTATGTCATTGGATGAGAAGATTGGACGTGATCATTATTATGGCTGTGTATATGATGTACGTGCGATAAACGTGCAAAGTACGTGCACGATTGAAGAAAATGATGGGGAAGATGTGTTTGGAGTAGTCGATAAAATGGGTTGGAATAGATTTCTATTCGAGAAAAAGAAAAAATGGAATCAGTTTATTAAACGGATTTCTATTCCAGAAACAGATATGGAATAGAAAAATTGTTTCTGGAACAGAAATAGACAGTTGTCATGCACTCCTTAGGTCGCCGAAGGTATGGCGCTCGTCCGCTGCTAGGTCGCCGAAGGTATGCTGCTCGTCGTTGATAGGTCGCCAAAGGTACGCCGCCCCCTCGTCGTGCTCCCCCCACAGCAACCGCGCTGCGGCCTCTGTCCTCGTGGTCGCTAGCCTACAACGCCGGCGGCTAATCGATTCGGACACGGTGAACCCAAGCCCACGCCCGAGGAGAAGACCGCTTGCGTAGTTTCTTTCCGCGCAGTGACCGCTTGCGTTGAGTGTGATTGTGTCAGAAATGCTGCTTCTTCACCGGAGTTAAGCAACATTTGGCTATGGCTAATTGTGGTAAAAGTTTCAAACTTTTTGCTTGAGGCACATTCGTAACACATGTTTTTTTTTTGGTCGGAAATAGTAACACATGTTCATTGCGTAGCTGTTAATACTATGTCGATGACACATTTCTACAAAACAACTTAAAGCATAACTTGCTTTTTGGTCAAGTGGTCCTTTCCAATTTGCCATTAGTGGTTTCCTTTTTTTTTTTTATCATCATGTTATATCTTGATTTCAACAAATTTGACAGATCAAGAGCCTCTTGGGAACAAATGTTGAGTGGATGTACTATATTCTCGAGGCATTTAATGCTGGTAATTTGCAACGCAATCAAGAACTATGTCATGTACACAATGCTGCTCTCAATGCACAACCTAGTTTGGTTGAAAATGAGAAAAAACTATTGGAGAAAATCAACATTCTCTGCCTAATGGAAATCATATTCAGGTCCCGCTTCCTATTCTTTTTCCTATCTCCATTTCTGTCATACTTAGTATTTCATATTTTGCATTATAAGCATATATTCCTCCCCATATAAAGTATACAATTTTATCCTTGCAGCCGTGCATCAGAAGACAGGACAATTCCACCGAGTGTTATTGCTGAATGCACAAAGCTTTGTGTAGCTTATGTTGAGCACCTTCTCATGAAGAGCCTTTCTGTAAGTCTTCCCAATTCTTTTGTATCTCTCTTTGTGGTTGTGTCATTCTGTAACATCTTATTTGGCGGGCTATTCTATGTCATTGGATGAGAAGATTGGACGTGATCATTATTATGGCTGTGTATATGATGTACATGTGATAAACGTGCAACGTACGTGCACAATTGAAAAAAATGATGGGGAAGATGTGTTTGGAGTAGTCGATAAATGGGTTGGAAAATGGCAAAGAGATGTCCTAGTCAAATGCTTGAATAGAGAGACCGCCTGATGTAGAATCTAAATCAAAGGTCTGCATTGGTAAAGTTGCTATATTTATGCTTCTCGAAAAAGCGAGGGGCGAAGAGCATCATGGTGTCTATTCTACATGCCTATTGGACAAACTAGATCACAACAGCGCACACTAGCATGTAACGGACACATTCGGTTGGATAGAAGATGTCCCATCATGCACCAATGTTGCGGTTGGTGTTCACAATGTCATCGTCGCACTCGTTAGGTGTGCCAGCATCGTTCTTGATTTGGGCCAGCCGAAGTGCAGCCTCCTCCCCAGATATGGAGGTCTTGGTGAGGATGGGCTTGACAAGGCCTAGGCGGCTACGCATGATGAGACGCATGATGAGCCTATTAGGCGATTCTAGCATGTGGAGAAATATGAAAGCAAGCACAAGTATAGCCGAAGCGATTGCTTCCGAAATAAGCATTCAATGCCACACATGGTTGAGGCGGAGATTGGAGAGAATATAATTGGATAGATTGCCAAATAGGGTACCAATGCTAATATACACCTAAACCGTGGAAACAAAAAATGAAAAGATGCCAGAATTTCAAGGAAAAATAAATTATTACCTTAGTTAGGGCGTCAAGATGCCATTAGGCAATATATTTATTAAAAAAATAAATTGAAGAAAGTGGAGAAATGATCATTGCAAATGGCAACCTCATGACCTAAAAGGCTAAGTTTTTATTTTTCTCAGCTGGTTCCCACCTATCTGCTCCATCGCCGCCCCCTCTATTCCCCCTCCCCCCCCCTTACCAAAAAAATAAAACCCTTCATTTTCTTGCCCTCTCTCGGCGTGATCACTTTTGCACATCATTAGTTTCGATTTTCAAAATAAATGTTGACATAGCAAATTTTTAAAATCAGACTGAATACACATGCATTGTACGTGCAATACACTTGCAACATACGTGCGATAGTAAATCTATGAAGTTACACATGCTTATTATTAACTAAGGATGAAAATATATCAAACTGTCGAATAGCTTGAAGATATTGACAACCGTCCTATTAATCAAGAAATAACTAATGGTAGCTGTGAAGAAGATTAACTGCATCGTGAAAAAAATTGTAGAAAGGGAAGATACATAACACATTCCACAACGAGGCTAATGAACTTCAATTTCAAGATCTCAGCAACTGAACCATCCGACAGTTCTTCTTGAGCTGTTTCACAGACACTACAAAGCATGAAGGATCAAAGCAGAACTTGTACAAAGAAAGGAAACTCACAGTTCCTTCTAGCATTTTCAGTAATGCCTGTCGAACACCCTCCCCAGAAACATCTCAGCCAATATCTACGTACTCCTGCACAAAAGTTCCACTTTAGATAAGCAAATATGTTATAATAATGATGGAATATCTATAACTTAAATCTGGATATCTAATTGCAATACACAACTCGAACAAGATTAGAAAGGGCAAAAAAGCCCAAAATCTTGATTACCAAGAAGATGAATAACGCTCAACTCGAGATTCTCATCCTTAGCTCGCAGATATATGTTTTGGCTTTGTCAATAACATCTTGTGGCACCAGAACCCTGTGATGATTCAGGCTTTTTTCCCCCTGTAGCCGGTGAACCCTCCCCAATGTTCCCACACTCGGATCTGGAAAAGCACTACACAAGTGCCTGATTTTTTGATGCACAAGTGCCATCGCACACCTTAAACAAAACGAGATGCAACAGAAAAGCTCTATATCAGGTAATTCATCACTCTATTTCAGAAAATCTACAACTCTTAACGCTTGTTTGATTGCAAAAGGTGGGAGAGGAGAAAGATAAGACTTAATGCATGCCTGGCGCCTTAAAAATAGTGATTTCAATCAACTAAGCAACCCTTCGTCTCTATAGTTGCGATTCATTAGCAGCCATTACGCATGATGAGGATCGCATGTTCAGTTATTCCTTAAGAGTAACTTCTCTGGTTTACATATGACCCAAAACTTGATTTATATGTTTAAATGAGCTTTTGACCTGTTTTCCAAAATACATAAAGTACACAACTCAGACTTTTGGTTCACCATTCTGGGAAGATTACAAACCAGCTTCTTAGATGATAGTTTAGTAATTATTTCATACTCACATGTCCAAGCTTGTGATGCCAGAGATATGCTTCATCTTGAATTGATATAAGACATTGAGAGCTCTCTGGACTTATGTCCAGAAGATAAATATTACCATGTCTTCGCTCAGTGAAAGATTGAGAGAAGTCTTGACTAACTAGAGAGCAAACATTTTCTTGGAAATTGATTCTAAATCTTGTATCATATAGCCAGCTTATGCTCAGAAGACTATAATTCAAACTTTTCACCAGAAAAACATTGTTGATGATCAAACTTCCAATTCTTACTATTCCATATCAAATAATTTTTCTTTTGATGTTCCCACTAAACGAAACATTTCCTACTTTTTGTTTTTCTAATTTTACGAAACTACTTGAATCTCTAGTCATATGTATAGAATAGCCACTGATCAAGTATCATTTGCTTTTCCTTTTAATGGTAACCTACAATCAAAAAGAAATCTCAAATCTCAAATTTTCTCGGATCTTGGTGAGTTAGTTTTAAAAGCAGCCCTTTGCCCAATCTTTCTTAACAGGTTTCCAAATTTTAGGATATTCATTTTCAAAATGTTCAGAATTGTTACACTTGGAATATTGAAGAGCATTCCAACCAACAAGTTTTACAAAAACTTTTTGAAAATGATTTTTGTAAGATTTTGGAAGTTTTTGTCTAAGTCTCTCATTAACTTTAGGAAAACCAATCAAAAAAGTACTTTCTTTACTCATACCCAAACCATATTTGTTGAAATAGGTATTTGAGTTGAAAGGATTTTCTCTAAAGTTTTTTATCATTTAGAATACTTTGTAGAAATATCCGAAATCTTATTTTTCAAACATTAATTTTCTTTTAAAAGAGAATTAGTATATTATTTCAAATCATCAAAATCTTTTTTTAGATTCTCAAACTTTTCTCTCCAAGAATTATCTTGTTGCCTGAGTTTTGAATTTTCTTTCTTTAATTCGGAGATCCTTTTAAAAGAAGATTTGAGTTTAAGCAAAGTTCATATTATATTTAGAAACTTTAATTATAATTTTTGAATGACTTACTTCAATTTCCTTGTTAGATTCGAGTCGATCGAGTCGACTCGATTATGAATCGATTCGAATAAGCCATTAAACAAATATTTGCAAACTCCTCTTCACTTTCCTCGCATTTTGTGTCACTCTAGGTTTTCCCTTTTAGGTTTTGTTGTATTTTTCATACTTTCATTTCATTTCTTTTTTTTAGCAAAGGACAATTAGGCTTGATGTGCGGGATAAAGTGACTTCGCCTTTCCTGGATGGTGCGTCCTATCCGGCGAGGGCAAAATGGTCAAAGGATAGTGATATACCTTGTGCATTGCGAGGTGAGGATTTTGGCTCGAAGCAAGTATTTGTTTATCATTTTTTAATATATATTATAGAGATAATGACGTAGAGAGCTGTTGAATCTTGATTCAATGTGCAATTTGATCCCCAATATTCAGTTCAAGATGCAATATAATCTCTCCGGATTGAACAAATTAAAAATTTAGAGATAAAATTGTTTAAGAACTGTTTGTGTTATTTTTTTTAATTGTATATTTGGGTTGTAATAAAAAAATGTACAGACTTTTCAGATGAGAAATAAAATGAATAATAAAAGGACAAGATTCCACCAAGAAGCTTGAACGTTGTCCACCTTAACACTAACAAGCGCGAAAGTATCTTCTTGCATGATTGCCTCTCGAATGACCCCTAAAAATCAGATGTGACGATGTGAGTGGACAACAAAAGGCAAACGAAGCTGCGTGGATTAGTTTCATAAAAAAAATCTAGATTTTCCCTACTTTTCTAAGTGATCAATATCTCCAAACTCATACAGTTGATTTAAAAGTACATTTCCTCCAAGACAACAATCAATGATTCGTGCCTTGTGTGAATGATGATAGACAAACGAAGTTAAAGTGACTTTAGTTATGTCAAAAGCAACGCTACTTTATATCGCTTACAGGAATTTAAAAATTGCCAACGAGACGTTATCGTGTGGAGGGGCAAAATCTAATTTCGGATGGTTTAGTGATGGCAAGATTGGAATAGACAAAAATGTGTTAACCCGCTCGTGTTCCCCTTCAAAAATGCTCAAAGCCAAAACAGGTGGGTACTTTTGAAGTTTTAGGTTTTAAAAAGGTTTTAAAAAGGCAGTTTGGAGTCCAAACTGAGCATAATTCCTTAGAAAACCTCAAATTTTAAATTTAGCCACAATTCTATCCTAAACTTTTTGTATCCTAAAAAGACTTCTAACTTTCATTTTAGTCACAAATCTACCATTGTTAATCATCCATGCAAAAGCTCTATTAATTGTCTAACGTAGCATTTTCATGTCAACAATGAATTTTTGTCCTATGCTCATGTGGATTTTTTGTCATTGTTCATCGTGTTTATTTGCTTCATCTTATTTACTCCTTGCAACCTCCGTTAACAAAGGTGCTCAAGCATGGAGCCCAAATCATTCATTTTGACTTAAACATGCTCTTATTTATTTATTTTGCACCCCTAGTTTGAGTGCATAATTCCTTAAAAACTCAAATTTTAGATTTAGGAAGTAGCATTTTCATGTTAGCAATGAATTTGTGTCATATGCTCATGTGGATTTTTTGTCATTGTTCATTGTGCTTATTTGCTTCATCTTATTTACTCCTTGCAACCTCCGTTAACAAAGGTGCTCAAGCATGGAGAATAACTATTTATTTTGCGGGAAATGAATAACGACAATTTCCTATTGCTCGCATCGCTTGAAATAATTAATTAATAAAAAATATTTTTATTATTGATAATAACTTATATCTAAATATTTTCATGAACAATAAATGTATTTTTCGTTAATTCATTTTTGTAGACAATACAAACTATTATTTTTAAGAAAATATTTTTCAAATCGTTTGTTTTTTGCGAAAAAAATAAAGCCTAACTTTTCGAAGGCAAATTGTTCCCCCTGTTTTTTCCCTCTCACTCAACTAGCAACCGAATATATTAGCACATTGATGAGTGAACCCCACAGCACCTCCAGTTATGGTGCCCTTTTTTTTTGCTCTCACTCAACTAGTAACCGAGTCACTGCATTTGCATGCTCCATAGGCTTTTTAATCTTGATATGGTGCTCTCTTTTTTCTCTGAGAATGGTGCCATATCTTATTGTATCCAACTCCAAGTACGAATGGAACTTTTCTGGACAAGGCATATAAAGCCATTTGTGTGATGTCATTTCTTGCTATCCCGGCCCCTTTTCCTGCCAATTTTGATTGTTTAAGCAAAGTTAGTGGGGACTGTGCTCTGCCCTGCTCTTTGCTTTATGAAGTCTCTGGCATCTCTCCTTTGTAACAATTAGCTTTTGTTTAGAGTTCTGTCGATGTCTGCTCGAGTTCGGGACGGTTTGTCTACTAGCCCATACAGCTGGGGAAGTGAATGAAATGGAGCAACTGCATCCGAAGGAGTGGGCTTGAACTGTAGAGCTGGAAAAAGGGGTTATAAACCCATATTATGACCCATTTTTAGTTAAATGAATCATATATAAGTCAAGTGAAGTTAAAATATGGGTTAAAAATGAGTCGAGTGGAAGTTAAATATGAGTTAGAAATTGGTCAAGTGAAAATTATATATGGGTCTAAATGAGTTATTAGGAAAACACTTTAAATTTTAAATCCATGACCTTTTTTAACTTTATAAAAATATTTTTTTATAAAAAATCGAAATTATAATTATTTTTCATATTTTAATTTTTCTTTTCTTTTCTTTTTTTTTTTTTTTTCTTCTTTCTTCTTTCTTCTTTCTTTTTCTTCCTTCCTTAGCCCGGATTGGTAGGGCGACGGACGGCCGCCGGCCAAGCGAGGCTTGACCTTGCCAACAGGCCACCGACTAAGGAAGTTGGTTTGTTAGCATGTTTGTGTGTGGTTCTGTTGTGGTTCTTGGTGGATACTTGCTCCAAGTTGTTGGATATGTGTCTTCATGTGAACCGGCAAAATGGGTCATAAATCCATATTATGACCCATTTTTAGTTAAATGTATCATATATAGGTCAAATGAAGTTAAATATAGATTAAAAATGGGTCAAGTGAAAGTTAAATATGGATTAAAAATGGATCAAGTAAAAATTAAATATGGGTCTAAATGAGTTATTAGGAAACCACTTTAAATTTTAAATCCATGACCTTTTTTAACTTTATAAAAAATCGAAATTATAATTATTTTTCATATTTTAATTTTTCTTTTCTTTTTTCCTTTTCTTTCTTCTTTCTTTTTCTTCCTTCCTTAGCCGGCGACCGGCCGGGCGACAGGTCAATCGGCGAAAAACAGAACCGCACACAAACGTGCAAAAGACTTGTTCCACTTCCTAAAATATAGCTAACAAACCAACTGCCTAACAAATAAACTTGACTGAATTAGAAAAAAAAAAAAAAAAAACAACAGAATATCAGCAGCACACGGAGACACATCTCCAACAACTTGGAGCAAGTATCCACCAAGAACGATGCCTTCATCACTGGTGAGGTGGCTTAGCCTCGTGGCCTTGATCTGGCTCTAGACCATCGCTGGGACGAACACCAACTTTCCGGCCTACTCGTCGCAGCTCAAGCAAGTCCTCTCCATCTCCCAGGTCCAGCTCAATTTCACAAAATAAAATAAAAGCAGTATATCCTAACTCGCATAGAAGAGTGGATTTGCTCGGTTAGTTAATATCGTAACTCGTATAGGAGAGTGGATTTGCTCAGTTAGCTACTACCTCTCTATACTTCTTGAATAAAACTTGCGCGTACGCGCGTACAAGACTAGAGCTAGGACAGTCCCGAGTAAGCAAAGACATCCCCAGATGACAGAACGTTGCGCGTTGGGAACGGCACACCTCCCTCTCTAGGTGGTCCTCCTGGTCGGCGCGCTGCTCGGACTCGTCGGGAACGGCGTCCAGTACCTCTTCGTGGCCGACAAGGTCGCCTCGGTCTCGTAGCCAGGGATGTTTCTCCTCGCCTTCCTCGCCGGGAACAGCATCTGTTGGATCAACAGAGTCTGTTATGTTGTGGCGATCAACAACTTCCCGCTCCACCGCCAGGTTGCCGTCGGGCTCACCACCAGCTACCAAGGGCTGAGCGCCGGTGTCTACACGGATATTGTTGACGCCGCTGATGGCAGTGCTTACGTAAAGTGCCCATGTGGCGGGGCTGAGGAGCAGGAAGTAAGCGCCGACCATGGGCGCCATCAATGCGGCCATTGATGCCGGTCTCGACGCCACGTACTTCCTCCTGAAAGAAACAAAGAAAACGTTCACTCCATGACTTAAACTTTTGGACCATGACTTAAATTCTTAGGACGCTTTGAGAACGTTGTCCTAACAGCTCGTGTCCGTTCAAACGTAGCAGACATTGATCCGCGCTCCAACATTGGAACAAAAGAGCCCACTTTTTTCACCTAAAAGTCGACGCACAAAATGCAGGAAAGCGATATAAATGGGACGAATTTCTTCGCGTAACGGAGATATCATGTCATCCGACGCAAGCGCAGACGTGAGAACAGCTTCTTATAATCGACAATGCACTAAACAGATATCTTCTATGCAATTGCATAGAAGTCTCCTATCTAGAACGTGCCTAACATCGCGTAGAGAGACTGGAGACGGCGCTCCATTGTCAGTGTTTTGACTAGTTAGGGAATAAGGACAATTAATGCTGAAGACATTTACGTGCAAATGCCATGGTTGTTCGTCCACTTCAAACTCTGGAGTAATTATTGAACTCCACGCTTAGCTATCAATCTAAAGGCACTAATCGAAACATTGACAAAAGGAGGAAATGGCGGTCGTAATTACCTTTCGAAGAGGTAGTCGAAGAGAGACGGCCGTCCGAAGAACCTGAACGATGACGAAAGAGAGACCAGCGACGTCGTCTTTGAGCTCCCCCGGGACTCGGCGATCTGCCCCAGGTTGTTGAGGAACACGAGCCCGAGCGTCGCCCCGAGCAGGGTACACGAAGAAGTAGAGCCAGAACTCAACTCGCTTCACCATCTCTTTGGCTCCAACCTCCTCTCTAACACCATTAATTGTCGCTTCCTCGCTTGAGGGAACCACAGCAACCACCTCTTCCTGGTCGCCAACCTGGGATGGTCCTCCCACTTGATCCCACTCTTGTCTAGGCCTTCGCCGTGCTCTTGCTCGGTCACCACGTCGTGTACCTTCATCTTGGTGTGGACAAGGACGTGCTTGAGGCATATGGCAAGCGGTACAACGATGGGGCTCAGGAGGAAGATGCCCATCCCCATCGCATTGTACCCCGCCGGTAAGGCGCCCGACACCGACCCCATACTACTCACCACTGCATAAACTCTGGTTGCGATTGTTATGATGAATAGGATTATGAACCCGGCATGCGCATTCTTGCTTGCCCCTGGACTGTCCGCACCGATGACGCGAACAAAAGGGGTGGTTGCTAGTGAGACGGCCATTGGCAGGACTGAACTGATCCAACAGATGCTGTTCCCAGCAAGGAAGGCGAGAAGAAACATCCCTGGCTACGAGACCGAGGTGACCTTGTCGGCCACGAAGAGGTACTGGACGCCGTTCCCGATGAGCTCGAGCAGCGCGCCGACCAGGAGGACCACCCAGAGAGGGAGGTGTGCCGTACGCGCGCAACGTTCTGTCGTCTGGGGATGTCTTTGCTTACTCGGGACTGTCCTAGCTCTAGTCTTGTACGAGCGTACGCGCAAGTTTTATTCAAGAAGTATAGAGAGGTAGTAGCTAACTGAGCAAATCCACTCTCCTATACGAGTTACGATATTAACTAACCGAGCAAATCCACTCTCCTATACGAGTTAGGATATACGGCTTTTATTTTATTTTGTGAAATTGAGCTGGACCTGGGAGATGGAGAGGACTTGCTTGAGCTGCGATGAGTAGGCCGGAAAGTTGGTGTTCGTCCCAGCGATGGTCTGGAGCCAGATCAAGGCCACGAGGCTAAGCCACCTCACCAGTGATGAAGGCATCGTTCTTGGTGGATACGTTTGAGATGTGTGCTGCTGATATTCTGCTGACATTCTGTTGTTTTTTTAAGTTGTTAGGCAGATGGTTTGTTAGCTATATTTTAGGAAGTGGAACAAGTCTTTTACACGTTTGTGTGCGGTTCTGTTGCGGTTCTGTTTTTGCATGTTTGTGTGCCATTCTGTTGCGGTTCTGTTTTTGCATGTTTGTGTGCCGTTCTGTTGCGGTTCTGTTTTTGCGCGTTTGTGTGTGGTTTTGTTTTGTACGTTTGTGTGCAGTTCCAAAATAGGTTCTCATGTAGCATGACCTTATGAACCATCAATAATGCATGACACCCCAGTATATTATTACCTCGAAATAGATTGCTTTGTCTGTCAAGATAACATTTCCCGGCCATCCCATATTATTGTCCCATTTAAGCACAGGCCTTTTCCTGCTAGAGCCAATACATAAGACCTGCTCCAGAGATATCTTTGTACCTTCTCGAGCCTGATAAGATTTTCGTCCTTCATGTACCCTTCATTGCAACAGTACAAATTCCAATTATCATCTGCTAAGGGATAGTTGGGGCCATTGAAAAAGATATCAACATGCATTTGCATACGTGGGAGTCAATTTAACTAGAGGGAAAATGTCTCAGAATAAACTATACACAATAAGTAGTAACACTCTTGTAAGAGAGTCAGAATAGCTCAACACCAAAGTTCTAAAATTTAGCAAGGGTTCTAAACAGTTTTTTCTTATTTAATATATTTCTTCACTAAAAGAAATTCGCACATTTAGCTGTAAGCCGTTAACTTTAATGGGAAAGGGCATCAGATACTGGAAGGCTAAAGATGCAAAATTATATACCATGTGACAAACATATAAAAACCAAATAATTCAATACTTAATTTGAAAGAAACATTTTCAACATCACAGCAAAATAATACAATTTCCTGGTAACTTCAATCCTAATGATAGAAAATCCTACAAAGTTGATCGTATGCGTTTCTACAAGCATAATCTGAGATTAAATCCTAAGCAATACTTACTTGAGAAGCTCGTCTATGTAAGTTAACCATGAGCTCAAGGAGATGCCATTATCATCAGCAAGTGCCTTAAATAGATTATGCACTGTTGGAACCATGAATGTCACAAGCAACCAAGAAAACTCTCAAAATGGGCAACTTCCGTATTGTACACCCGCCTTTGTAAGTGCTGCATGCAAGTCCCAGTGTGCTATTCATCTGCACATGAAAGGTTGTGAGAAGCTTCAGCACGTGCTTCTTCCAGTTTCATCACGAGTTCTCTCACAAACTCTGTATTCGTCCCGTGAGTAACGCGCAGTATGTCAACTGCCTTGGTCAGTGATTTGATAGCATTTACTGTGTCACCAAGTAACCTGCAGCATGTTAAACAGCAAGCTTGAAACAAAGGGAAATGCTGAGTACATTCCATCAAGGGTGGGGGCAAATTCTGAGGCCATTTTCATGCATGAAGTGACATTAAAATGACCAAGCAAGTCCTCCAAGCAGATTATGTATTTTTACTTCCACAAGAAACAACAGACGGATGAACAGTTACAAATTTCAAACAAGAGGATTCCAATGAAGTCATGTTTTCAACTTCAGAAGAGAGCAGGAGAGGGCTTACAACTAAGAAAATGTGATAAACCTTGTTACAACTAAAACAATTCTTGCTGCTGCAAGAACGCAATGATTGCGTTAAGATTGCCTAATTTTTTGATGACACAAGTCACCGTTATAGTTAAAACAGTTCTTGTGGTTGCAAATTTTTGGACAATACAAGCTATGGTTATACATTCATCCTGTAAAGCTGGTTTTCCATGTCCTAAAAAACCTCTCTATTTCAGGTGATGCTTTGTTAGCATTGCTCTTTGAAATAACATCGCTAAAACAAATAACAAATTGGTGACTGAGCACACCAATAGATCTGCAACAGATCGCACATTGCTTGGTCTCAAATCTGTCATAATTGCATGTAGCATGAATTTATGTGAGCAACTTCTCCAACAAAGTTAAGGTGAGGGATATACGTCATTGAAAAATCAATGACTGATGTGAATTTCAACAGCCTAGCGTTAAAATATCAAATGTGGGAGAGGAAAAGGAAAACGCAAGGGAAATGGAAGGAAAAAAAAAAACACAGACCATTCAAGTTTTCCGCTGGTATAGTATTGCAACCCAAGCAAAGGATGGTACCCTGGATAGACTCCTGCAGCATGAAGTCAAAGTCAGAGTTTCAGAGGAAAAATAACAAAAAACCAGAAAAATCATTTCAGCACTTCCTTTAGATCAAATAAAGACAAAAAAAAATCTAGCAAATATCTTTTGCAGACAATGAAGCATTATTAGTCACACAAACACCGGCACAATGATGGAGTGCCCCCGCATTATATGGATCAAATTCTGTTTAAGTTTAGTTACCTTAAGCTCATTGCTGTATGTTTGCTCTGATGATTATTATTAATATTAGTACACATCAGAAGCATCACTCCAGGCAGCACAAGTTGAAGAAAAACCGCACATCCTTAACCAAAATAGTGGGCAATGCTTGATATGGCTCCCATTAATGTTTTCAATACTGACAAGGACTAAAGAGCAAAAGAACAGTCCTCCGTCAATCAAATTCACTCATGGATCAAATGAATGTGACTTCATGTGACAAAAGCTCCTGCCATATGGTTGGATAAAATGGGAGAAAAACTACCAAGCTAATTATTCAACACTGGACCACATGCAATCAAATGATTTTACTTCCAAAGTTTCCAACCAAATTACAGCTTAATGGTCTCAGTTGAAAATACTCTATCACCCTTATTTTAAAGGATCTATCAAAAATCTAGTATGACACTTTAACCACAAGCCACATGATATAACTTGTTGGTTTTGGCCGTTCCTCGAGATTTTTCGAAGAAAAGCTAATAGGAACCTAATTTCAAATAACCTGATTAACATTCTTAAATAGAGAGACGTGATCGCTTACAATGAGCTTTTAGATTAAGGGGAAATGAAGATAGGTGGAAACCAAGCTTACAAACAAAAACTCTTGCCAACGGAAAAGAGGATTGCTCAGCAGAACTTGTTGTAGTGAAGCTCAATTGCTATTCTACTCAATTAACTCAAAGATGAATGGTGTTGCTATTTCTCATCCACTTATTTCTAACTTATATGTGAGCATCAATCAAGAATGACATGCAAACTTGACAAATATCTGTATTATGAATCTATAATTTGTGAACCCTGAATTGCTCAAAAAATTCTGACAATTCCCATAAAATTAAAAATAAAAATGGCATACTTTCATAAACTGGAATAGTTAGCTTGCAGTACACCAGAGCTTCCTTCCAATCTTGCAGATCCATCAACATCTGCAGTTCACAAATGCTTTAAGTGTTAAGCAACTAACACGAGGACAAGTCAGATCACAATTTGGAACCACGTGAAGATTACAGACACTTTCATTCTTCATGAAAGGATCAGATAACACCAAGCTACAATTCACAGAAGCTAGCCCTCTACAGAGAAAACATAAGAACAAGGAGGAAAATCAATGCAGCCTATCCGATACAAATTCGTTTGCAGACCACTCTTGAGAAAAATGGAAACTGGAATCATTCAAAAGTGTAGAAAGACATTTCCCACTACATGGAAATTTGAATACCACAAAATTTGACAAATCATATGTTTCTTAGTTTGCGGAAACTAGTTCTCCACCACACACTTCTATAAAATGGCATATCTCCTAGTTTTTTAGGGTCAAGAGAATTCACTTCTGGTAGACGGACAGCACTAAAACAAAATACCTTTCAAAAGTAAAACTGTTCACAACAACAGGGCTGCAGATGCTTTTAAAATTCTATTAATGAGGGATAGAAGCTATAATAGGATTAATGAGAAAAAGAAACTACCTTCAATATCTTTTCTCGGGTTTGCAACAAGATGATTGAAGAAGGATGATATAGTTTCCCTTGGAGATTCTCAATCATCTTATAGGTGGAAACAGCTTCTTTATGTATTATAGCAAGTCAAGTTTAAACTTTTCTCAAATATGCAGCCAAATGGATGACTTGTTATGAAATGGGAAAACTGACAAAAAGGAAGTAATTCTAAGTGAACTTTTACACCATTGAAATGCAGCGAGAGAGATTCAGGTAATACAGACGATACATCAACATGCCACCAAAATTAGTTAGCAATATGGCTGTGAAGAAAGGATACGACCAGGGGATGTAGACGATGACGTCCTCTCTGACATCAATTTAATTTCACTAGCAATGCCTCTTATCTCTTCTTTGTTTCTTACATGTCCACACTGTTGGCACACAAATCCTTGTTTCTCTGCATATGCAAGGAAAACCATGTGAAAAACTTCAGCTATTCAATAAAAGTGCCGATCTTGACCCACATACCAGAGTCACGGAGCAGGAAACCAGAGCATCTGTCATCTTCACATCTGTAGCCTTCCAAAATTGCACTTTCTTTGATATCATCAGGTTGCCCCTTAACAATTAATTTACATTTGTTAACCCAAACAGCAAAAAAAAAAAAAAAATGCACATTCTCAAAACTCAACAGAAAAGATGCAACACGAGCAATCACAATCAAACTCTTAATGTAGAAAGTTACCAATTTGGCACAGCGAGGGCATGCACAAGCAAAGTGGTATTGTTCTCTAAGAGACTTCAGTCTAGTGGTAGTGCTTCCAGCAGTTTCTATATAGCTTATCAAGACCTAGCAGAAAAATTATTTCTGGTCAGCATGATGGAATGAAGTATGAGCATGATATTGCTCGATGCCCCAAAGTATATCATACAGAGGTATAATCATCAAAGGAATCTTCTACACCATGATATGTTGGAGTAATGGGAAAGAAAAACACGAAATATATCTCAAAACAAACAGCCTCAAAATTTTGATTCATTATTATCCTACAACAAGAAGGTTGTGAACAGGCAATTTGACCAGATTTATGTGAATTAGCGCTACATAATCCACGATAAGCAATTAAATGCTTATATCGATACACTGACCGGAGCATCGCAGCTGGTTTGGTGTAGAGGTTTAGGTTCAGGGTCTTAAAGTCACCATCACTTAAAGTTCAGTGGTTGAAAGTTTCAGCACTCATTTTGCAGCTTCATCCAGCAACCTTTAGTTAGGCAATGATGATGAAAAGAAGGTAAGAGATACCACAGCTAATTAACATCAATTGGCTAGAAGGGTGGCTTCTCTTTATCCATCCATTGGAGAAGCACGATCCACTAACAAGAATCTGCTGATAAAACTCAATAGTGAAATGCACAATGAATACCTTTCATCTGGGAAAACATTTACAATTCCTTTTTTCCAACCTTAATTCTTCTGAAAGCTTATCATGGTGTCCAGCATTTGTTTCAGTTCCACAACATATTCAATAAAATTCTGCTGGATTGTACTATCAAATTTTGAACTCATAAAATGTCCAAAGCATAAAATTTTCTATTGTAAAAGGTCCAAGTCGAGATTCCACATCGAGGCTTTGCATC
This sequence comes from Eucalyptus leucophloia subsp. euroa, assembly GCA_017140325.1. Taxonomy (NCBI): domain Eukaryota; kingdom Viridiplantae; phylum Streptophyta; class Magnoliopsida; order Myrtales; family Myrtaceae; genus Eucalyptus; species Eucalyptus leucophloia. Next base: position 8,808,907 of record CM029474.1, read on the forward strand.
TACAAAACCATGAACCATGTTTGACGACTGATCGGAAGCAGTAATTTTTCCTGAATCAGATTTTTTTATATATTCCTAAATTAGATAAGATATAGCTGAGTGCCAAGAATTCCCCATTAATCTATAAAAGATCACAGATTTCTGCAGCCTGACATCTAAAATTTCATGCAGCATAATATAATTCAACATTAAATTATTGGGAGTTGGACAGACTAGAAGACGCATAAGCAATGGTTATCACCATGTTGGAATACTGGAAACAAAGTTTTCCGTCATTAATCCTGGATGTCATGTTAAAGTTCTGCTGAAAAACTTTACCAAAAAAAGTTCTGCTGAAATTCCACCAGCTACCCTATCATTAAGTAGGAATTCCAGCAGTGAACTGAAAAATGATGAGTCAGTCTCCATTTCATTTCAAGAGAGTAGCAGGGGAACCAAGGAAAAAAAAAAGCATAGACTACCTCCGAACCTTGCGGTATATGTTGTACAGCACGAACCACAGCCGTCCTTCCCTCGAATAGCAATACTGCATTTGGCAAACAGCTATACAAGCAAGTCAGCAGCAATATATTGGAATGGCAAGCATAGAAGATGTCAGACCAATGTGGCAGCTACCTGTGATTGATTATAGAGATGACAGGATAGAGTCCAGTTCCTAGCAGTCTCAGCTCACTGTCACAGATTGTATGTGCATTACATGAAAGCTGCATATTAGCTGGGTTTTTAGCGCATCAGCAGGTTAACCAACTTCAAAACTAAAATGATATTTCCAAATGTCACTGATTACAATTGCTTTGATGCACATTGCAAATATAGAAAAGATAACAACAGTACGCCGGCTAGTCTACATGCTACATTAGACATAAAGACACAAGAAGCCTTATGTGTCCAAAATCATGGTTTGCCCACTGCTTTAAGGGACAAAAATATAAGATACAGAAAGCTCTCTAGAGAGCAGCACTCAAGCAATTTGAAAGCAATTGTATTTATGCTCTTAACAAACATCTATGCTTATGTGGCAAAGACAGTGGGCATGAAGTTTTAAAAATGGACCTTGGAAAAGTTCTCTGCAACTTCTTTGATGTTGATCTCAGGCCACTGGAGTATTATATTAATGAGGTTAGCCATTTGGGCATATAGCACCAGCTGCTTCTCATCAATTTCCGACATGTCTTATCAGAGAAGGTTCAGTGAAAACAGTTAAGTGGATAATCAATAATGGGTAAAAACTATTTAACTATGACCAATGACTACACCAAAGAAGCCTAAAAAGGATACGAGACACCAATGCATCCACCAGACTATAATTGTCCATTGCAGTAGTCGAAATGATCTGCACAGAAGCAAACAAATCATTGATTAATGATGTGCTCGCCTGGATGGATGCCAGAAGTTATTCTGCATACTGACCAATCAATTTTGCAAGCATTCTCTCTCCAGAGAAGAACATCATAAGAACTGAAACTCAAACAGTTTACACGAGAATACAGTTGATATTGATGCTAGGCACAATATTGCAAAGACACGAATCTTACCAGGTCCAAAAAGTGGGAATCCATACCTTCTGTTTCAGTAAAGCAAGACACATCCATTGGAAGTAGAAATAAATATTATCTCACCTCTCTACTGTCATTAACAGCAGCAACATTGACAGCAAACTATGGATGCTTGTCAACTTACAGGAAATTTTTAAAATTAACAGACAGACATGTGCATCTATGCTGACTACATCAGCAAAAACGAAAATTAAAATTATTTGACTTCTAGTTAACTAGAGATAGAGGTTCAACTTAAGAAACCTTCAAATGTCTATAACATCTCTCTAACCATGAATAAATAATCTGCTCAGTAACAAATAGATAAACTAAAGTGAAGTGCAAAGGGTGATTGCATTGATCATATCCTCCTGATAATATGGTTCATGATCTCCATCAAAAATACATCAGATCTCATTTGTCCTTTGTAAATATTTGACTTCTCTAATTTTTCTAGTTAAAGTTTATAGCAAGAGGTGCATAAACTATCCAAGAGGTAGTACAACAGAATAAGAACAATCATTTTATCTGTAGGAACAACGCAAAAAACTTCCTCCAGAAGCATCTTCAAACAAAGACCGAGATTAAGGATACAAATTGCCAGCAAGACAGAAGTATAGCAAGTCAATAGCCAAGTCTTCGACCAAAAACCAAAAAATAGCCAAGTCAAAAGCAAGCAAAAATCAACAAATTCAATGGATGAAAAATGAAGTCTAATGAAATTGGAAACTACTGGGGAAGAACATAGGGGGAAAAGAACCTTCTCATCTTGCAGCTTTCTTCGTATGTAGAGTTTAATCATCAAACGTATGGAAGGAGTAACAGATTTCCTCTTCTCCTTATCGAGCCTCGCTAGCGCCATGCATTCAAGCCGATGCATCTTCCACTCTGATTTCTGCACACATTAGTGAACAGCAACTCAACTCAATCATCCACTACACTCAACTCAAATTCAGGACTTGCGAACTGATCACTATCCACTCTCCAGAAACTTCTCTCCCTGATTCTTTATAGCTCCAAAGATCAAACCTTCACTCACAAGCAAAGTACCGCATAGATGAATTTCACTACACCACCAGCTGATTGCCCCCAAAAGATTTCTACTTGAGCATAATGCTAATGAGAAACAATGTCAAGACAGAGCAACTTCACCAAACCCACCATCTCCGTGCCACAATACCTGACAAGAGCTCCTGCAGTACCACCCAGCCCGACAACCCAAGCACTTCCTTGGCAAGCCGAGGTGAAACAGCAGTTGCAACTCCGGCTCTGCCCAGTCAGGCAGGAAAACATAATGCTAACACAAATTCGGGACTCACGGACCAATCACTACCCACTCCCAAGAAACTTCTCACCCTGATTCTTTCTAGCTCCAAAGATCAATCCATCACTCAAAAGCAAACCACCGCATAGATGCATTTCACCCTACCATCACGCGATTGCCCCCTAAAAGAGATTTCTATTCGACCATAACGCCAATGAGAGACAAACGTCAGGACTGCATACCTGGCAAGAGCTACCGCAGTACCACACCGCCTGACAAGCCGAGCACTTCCTAAGCCGAGCCGAGGTAGCAAAGCAGCCGTCGCACCTCGGCTCGGCCGCGTTGGGCGCGAAGACATACGGCTCTTGGCTGAGAATCACTTGCCCTGCATCATCCAACAACCGACATTAACGCCTCCGCAACCGAACCCCCCCCCTCCCCAAAAAAAAAAAAACTAGGCAGACAGACAGGACAAGTTCCCTTGGCTAGAGAGAGAGAGAGAGAGAGAGAGAGAGAGAGACCTGGGTGGAAGTCTGTGGCGGCGAGGAGGGAGCGGCCTTTCTCCGGAAGGGAGGCGACGGTGAGGCACCGGTCGCGGAGGGCGGCCTTCAGGTCCTCCATGGACACGAAAGCTCTGGGATGGGGCGGCGGGATTCGGCGGGAAATTTAGTGGAGACGCGAAACGGATTTGTCGGAAGTAGGGGTGACCTCCTGGAGCTCGAGCTTCAGTCATTCCATGGAAGTGTTAGAGAGAGAGAGAGAGAGAGAGAGAGTGGTGTTTCGTGGGTTGCCTCGAAACTTCGACGGGGCTCGAAGGGGAGACCGTCGGACACGGGCGCGTCGCGGGGTCCCGCCCGTTTGAGGTTTTGGTGCGGATTAGGGACGAGAAAAACGTCCGGACCGGACCTAACGAGCCGGTTTAGTCTTATTCTGAAGAGAGTCAGTCCCATTCTTGATTCTCGAAAGTAGAACCGATAATCTACATATTTTCACTCGATATCCCATTTCGTCAAGCTTTTCGATTCGACGGTACGATTTGGTCCCTTGAACTATTGATAAAATATCCAGATTTAGTCGCGAAGCTTTTCGAATATTTCGATTTGGTCGCGAACTATTAATAAAATGTCCGTCTAGTCCGAACTTTCGATCGCTCAAATTGATCTGAACTATGATGAAATGTCAAATCTAATCTTCGTTAGGATTAGATTTGGCTCTTGATTTTGAGGGGAAAGTGGACCGGATCAAATGGATTATATGTACTTCGTTTATTATTTTCATTTGTTAGAAAAATTAGTCTCGATTGTACAATAAAATATTTGGAGCATAGGATTTATCACAAAATTTTAAATTTATTTGCTTTGGATAATAAAACATTTTGCTAACATGGAAACGATGATTGATTCTATTTTTTGTTTCTTGGAATAAAATAAAATAAAAATATGTAATTCCATTTGGAACAAAATCAACAATTAAATAAAAGTTGTTTCTTTATTCTCACAAACAATTCCATTAATCAAATCACCAAAAAAAAAAGTCACAAAAAAAGAATTAAGGATCAGATCAAATGATTTCGGATACTTAGTAATTTCTTCAGAGAACAAAATACAAAAATTCTAAGCAAAAAATCGTTAAGAATAAAAATCACAAAAATAGTTGAAAGATATCCATATGGAAATATAAAAAAAAAATGGTAAACATTTTATTGTTTTGAATTAGAACTAGATTAGAATCAAACTGAGCCAATTTTTTTTTTTTTGAACCGGTCCAATTTTAAGAAGTGATCCTCCTGATCGGATTCCCAATTACAATGGAATTGAAAAATCGGATCGAGAACCAATGACCCCCAGTGCAAATCAACCTCGCCTCGAGCGATCTCGCCGGACCTGGCCCATGGCCAATGGGCCATGAAAACGTTAGAACTCCTCCAAAAGAAGCATCACTCGTTCCCATCCTTTCAACATGCACTTCAATCTCCATTCGATGCAAAAAGTCATTCCCTCCCACAGCAGCAAGCAAAGCATAGGCCAACGCGACGTCCTTCGCGCTGCCCTCCATGTCGAATCCGCGCGAACCCGAGAAGGAGAAGAAGAAGAGGACGAACCCCATCGCCGTCTTCATGGCCTTCGGCACGAAAGGCGACGTCTTTCCCATCGCCGTAATTATCCCCGCCCTCCCCTGTCGCGGCTCCATTAGTCCTTAATATGTTCTTGTAATCTTGCGGAGTATTGAATTGTTCTTGATTTTCAAATTTTGTTCATTGCCATCTCCAGGCGATCGCCGCTGCATTCGGCGGTGAAATGAAGGACTACAGAGTGTTCTTCGTCACTCATTCCGCGCACCAGGTAACTTTTCTTTTATCTCTTATGCTTGTCGATTAGTTCTGGGCATGAATTTGTCGGAAAGTTCGAATCTTGTTGCTGTTTCTTGCAGAGCTTGAGTGCCCATTTGGCCAAAAGTGCGGTGACCCATGTGCCGGTTTCGTCGCCGCCCGTTCTTGCCGTTCGGGAGGACAGCGGCCCCGCAGGTTTTGGTCGCTTCACTTCATTGTTAATGGATTCAAGAGAAAGGGACACATGGTTTATCTGAAGTTCTCTAATTGATTTATTTAGGATCGTCGGAACCGTCGTTTTCTGTACAGAAGAGGAACGTTACCGATGCGCACAGACAAGAATGCTTATTGGCAGTCGAGAGCATCTTCGGACCTGAAGAAGTCATCGCCGGGGACTTTATTTTGATCAACTTCTTTGCTCTGGTACTTGTATTTTACGCATGGAAGATGCATTTGTCTGGCCGAAAGCTGTAACTGTTGCTGTTGATATGGAACATGCTCTTATAAGTTTCCAAAAGCAGCACTATGCTGTACAAAAATACGACTTCATGTCGACTTTTGAAGATAATTCCTGTTTATTGCAGCATATCATGATCCAATTGGAAAGAAAAAAAAAAAGAAAAAAAGAAAGGAAGAATGCCCGTCTTTTTTATCTGCTTTAAGCTTTCTAGCTATTATAGAGCAATTACTATAGTTAACTGGTGTAGCATTCTAGTCATTTGTCATTCCTGAAAAGGTTGTAGATTATGGGAAGTGCTTATGCACCTGAAACTGAAAGAATTACTTTCCCTGACAATATAGGAGGGATGGAACCTTGCAGAGCTTTTTCAGGTCCACTGTGTGGTTGCTGCTCCATATGTCGTTCCTTATAGGTAATGGTGAAAAATACAGTAATTATACTCTATCTTGAAATTTTAGTATCACTTTTATAGCTCTTTGCTGTTGTCGTTGCTGACATTGCCATTTCCATATGATTTGTTTGAGTCAACCTCGTGCTTAATTCTTTCCTGACTTGTGAGAATTTTCAATCTCAACACAACTACTTAAGCTATAAGGGGTTGTGGGAATATGTCATTCAACTTTTAATAATGCGGGTAGTGTGTCAAACCTTTTCATTTTCCTTGAGATATTGCCTTTCCATTTCCGCTTAAGAAAATTTCTTATGCATCCTGGTTATTATTGTGAAGGGTTCTTAAATTTATAGCTTCATCTTTCTTTCTTCATGTTGTCTTGCTTCACAGTACCTATTACATCCTCTATAAACTTAAAAGTCATCAACTTGGCTGGTATTGTCATGCCACACTTTTGCATCAAAAAAATTGCGTATAGTATTTCTGAATGTCTGTTCACTATTTGATATTATAAATATGTGTTCGACTTTATTTATTCTTCCCTGCATATTGCTGTCCTCTATGATAGGTGATTAAACATCTAAGTTTGTCCATAGAAAGGTTCAACTCAAAGTTGTTACTCTACTCTTGAATGTTGCTGCTACCTGAACTTATGGCTAAGTGATCAAGTTACTCTCGATCTCAGAAGACCTAAAGCAAGTAGTATGGCTTTCTTTATGAGACATGAGTGTAGAACTCGGATTTTCCACCATAAATCTAATTGGTTTCAGCATACTGGGATTGTGGGAGATTTTACATCAGGACAGGAACCTCTAAGTAGCATTTTCCCATTGTTCTATGAGAATCAGCATGAGATTTTTTAGGGATACAAAATGTAGTGGTCCTGTTTCTCGCTTTTCTTTCAGCATCCCTTTTCAGGAAGTATTTTGAAGTAGTTTTAATTCCATATTCTACTGGCACCTATCCGAGAGTGAATATTCATCTGCCAATTTGTCATCTGTTGTATAGTGCTCCTTCATCATTTGAGCGTCGCTTCAGGAAGGAATTTCCCTTGCTGTACGATTATCTCCAAAAAGCTCCCAGTGGCAAGGTATCCTTATCATGGTAACTTATAAATTGATGTTACAAAATATTTCTAATTTTTTTCTTTAATAAACCTTGATATAGGTTGTTACTGACGTGAGCAAAGGTTTTACAAAATTTACCTACTTCCTATATTGATTTCTCGCCCCTTTCAAGTTCATAGGTCTGCTGGAAAGATGTGATGCATTGGATGTGGCCACTCTTTGCTGAAAGTTGGGGCTATTGGAGAAGTGATGTCTTACATTTAAGTTCCATTCCTTTTACAGTCAGTGCTCTCAACACTTGCAAACTCTTTCATGCTTTTATTATTGGCTTCCACATTTTTGTGAATAAGCAACGATACCTTTTGGCTTGGATGCTGTGTGAACCTCTTGGCAATATGACTTCTGTTCGACGGTGCAGGACCCAGTGACGAGTCTTCCAAAGTGGCACGAGAGAGATCCATCTCCTCTACTCTTGTAAGTTTTCAGGCTTTTTCCATTTGAAAACTATATTATAGGCACTTTAGTAATTAAGCAAGAACGATTTTCTGGATCTGAATGGAATATCTCTTTCTGGAAGATTTCTTTTTTTTTTTTTTTTTTTTGGGGGGGGGGGGGGGGGGGGGGGTGAAGCTCCTTTTATACTTATCACTAGATTAATGCTATCAAGATCATTGTATGCATCCAGGATTAGCAAACGATCTACAGGTTTGAAACTGATTCATCTTTGCCAATTGAGAGATTTTGAGAGTGAGACAACCTTTGTGCTGCATGATTATATTCAACAAGTGTGAAATATTATAAGCATGGCCTCTGCACACATGCGCCCACACCCTTGTGTGTCCACAACCATATCCTTACCTAAACAACACCAGAGAGAGGGAGTTATGCATCTGCACTGTTAGTAACATGTTGGTACAAAAAGAGCCAGAGTCTGAAATGTATTTCCAGAAACTTTGCTGTCTTTTTATGTCTTTAGTGATAATAGTGTAAATTTTCTTGATAATTCAGTCCCTGTCCTATTGATGGTACTTGGAAAGTTGAATACAGATCTACTTCAATGGACAACTTCAAGTAAAACACTTTTTTGTGCCGCAGAATGCAAATTACGGGGTTGATTACATGGTCTGTCATCTCAATTTGCAGAACTATATAAACTATGACGAATTATTTGCTGATGAATTTCCCATAACGAGCAAAAGCTTCTTGTCTAATTAATCACAAAAAATTTGTCCATGATATGGTTTATAATAAACTGGAGCTTAACTATGCTATCATCCATTTTCTGCTTTGCAGCAGCTGGCAAATTCATCAAATGCCTTTTTGATGCAATGCTGTTTCTACAATTGGACAATGTTTAAAACCCGTTTATTATATTGTTTGACAGGTATGGTTTTAGCGAGGATATTGTTGAACACCCTGGTATAATACAATTTGGGAGTGGCTCATCACATGCCAATAGTTCACACAGAAAAGATTAACTTCTACTCTGGGGCTGCCATTTGCTTGAAAAACTGCTTAGGCATGCCTGAGTAAGGGGACACCTAACAGTTGTAGAGCCGTATCATCTAGTATTTGCTTGCAAACAACCCTTAAAACAAATTATCTGCTTAGAAGAAGTTCTCAGATGTTGGCTTTTTTAATGATGATGTGTATCTTCGGTTTTCACTGACTAAGGCTACTAGAAAACTCTGGTGCTTGGTTAAAAAATTGAATCAACATGTCATGCTTAGAAAGCTGTTACATGACCCTTCCTTCTGTGGTTAGTCTGCATGAGCATTATCTTTTGTTATTCAATTTCCACCTCATGGTTTGATTTTCTCATCAGCACAAGTATATCAACAGATTATTGGCCATCAAATGTTCGTGTTTGTGGATTCTGGTTTATCCCAATCGAGTGGCAGTTTTCCTGTCAACAGTGTCTTGAAGTTGCAGTACTTGATTCAGAAGTGCATTCAAAGACAGAATATCCAACATGTGCTGTTCATGTTCAATTGCATTCTTTCCTAAAGACAGAAACTTCAACACCGCTTGTTTTTGTCGGCCTGAGTTCAATTGGGAGGCAAGTTCTTTTCGGCTTACTTTTGCCTCTTTCTATGTGTACAGACAACAAAAAATGAGCCGGCACTTTTTATAAGGAAGCAAAAGAAAAACAGTTATGGTAACTTAATAAGTAAAGTGTATGCGGTGGAATTAGAAAATTCTTTAGCCAAGAAACTCTCAACTGTTGATGTCAATACTAGCATTTGTAACAGTCTCTCGTGCAAATCATTAATTTTGTATGGTATCCAAACCACTTTTAATAGATATGTTATCCTTTCTAATAGTTTGGTGTTGGTGCCTACTGACTGTATTTACACACTGCCAGTCTGTGTCTCTAAATCTCTCTCTACCATGTGTGATTGTCTGCAGTATGGGCTTTATGCGAAACCCTCAAGCTTTTCTTGCTGTACTGCAAATTGTTGCCAGAATTACAAATTACAGGTTCATTCTTTTTACTGCTGGTCATGAACCCTTACAAGCAGCAGTTCTTGCTGCTGCTACAGAGGAATCATCGAGTTTTAGTCAAAGACAGTTTGGTGAAGATGGGATAGTACTATTCAATGGACGACTCTTCTGCTTTACTGGGTCAGTTATTATTATTTTATTTTTTTAAAATTTTACATTAGCATCAGTGAGTGAGAATTAAGAAGAACCTAGAAGGATAAAATGATGTCAAAAAAAGTTGATAAGGCAATATGAGGGTCTTATTAGATAACTTCAGAGTCTAGCAATTGAAACCGAGCAATGGGAAAAGAGTGAAATTGTGAGTTTATCCTTATTATCCGAGCATTTTGAAGTTTTGAAGTCCAAACCTAATATCTGCTCAGTGTCAATTGAATTCACCTTTGGCTTTGTTTTGGGAAATTTAGCCTGAAGCTTTGAAAGAAAAATGAGAAGATAAAAGAGGATTGATTGGTTTCCTTGGCTAATCACATTTATTTTTCTGCATCTTATTTTTTTCATGCATGTTCGTGATAAGGGATAGAACCAGCTACCTTAACTGGTCTATAATTACCATCTTTCCATGCACATGCATAGATTTCCAATTTGAAAGTTTATTGGGCTTCTTGTTGTGTATCTTAGAAGCATTCCATACCTCTGGCTGTTCCCAAAATGTTCAGTTGCAGTTCATCATGGGGGAAGGTGAGGTGTTTCATCATTATACTCTAGTTCCGTCTTTATGGTATTCGCGCTACCAGCCCCTTCTCTCACTTGTGCTGCATTATTCTCTCTTAATGAACGTTAGTGGGTCAACTGCAGCAGCACTTAAAGCTGGTATACCGCAGGTTAGTTGTGAATTTAATGTCTTACTAATGCATATTTGTTGTTTCAGAATTGCTTCATTGCATGATTGACTTATTTGTGAACCATACCTTTGAAGTAGCTTGAGGTTCTCAAGAAACCAAGCATGTACCCTTTTTATATGGTGGATCATGAAAAAAAGACATCATGGTAATTGTAGGAGGAAGTGTCAACTGGAATCTCTGCAAAGGATTTCTGTGATTGTATCTGCTATTAGGGACAAAATGGCTGCAAGTGTTTAGCTTAATACTTAAAATGATGACATCGGTGACATGACCAGGGTGTCAATTATTCTGTTTCGTTTGGGGAACACATTCGAGTTATTACTTGCTTTTTATCATCACGAATGCAATGATAGTATTATCAATATGTAGAGGATGGGAGATTATCCTAATTTTTGCCCGCTCTACTTAAGTCCTGAATTAGCCCAATCTCGTCAGACAGGTCATATGAAAAAATTGTAAGATGACCTGGACGAGGTCAAGGACAAAATGCAAGAAGTAAAAATTGAAGAATTACAACCTCAATTTTCCACGCATCCAGGCTCAATTGGGAATTATGGATGTAATTTCCACGATGGTAACATTTCAATTTTAGTTTCAGCCACAATTAAAAATAAAAGCCAAAGGAATACTGAAATCTTACTGCCTCTTCAGAGCTTATTAGTTTACATCAAATATAAAAAGATCTAGTGCCCCATATCTTGCCTGCAATAAGATTTGTCGCCTTAAGTTCTTTTTCTGGTTTGTTGATTTGGATGTATGAAGAGCAATGCCTGTTTCTTGGCTCCGGCTTCATGCACCTTTTCAATTTGAGTGATTGTGCTCTCTCTCTCTCTCTCTTACAATCTTAAGGTAATTTGTCCATTTCTCCTGGATCAATTCTACTGGGCTGAGAGGATGTTCTGGCTTGGGGTGGCCCCTGAACCACTTAAGAGGTGCCATTTGCTCCCACAAAGTACTGATGGCACGTGCATTATGGAGGCAGCAGATGTGTTTTCAGGTTCCATTCACACTGCACTTTCTGCTACAGTCCAAGCACGTGCGTCAGAAATATCTTCAAAAATTGCTCACCAGGTAAATAACTTTCATGCTTGGGTATCCTAGATGCATATGTTTATCTGCTAAGAATGTTCAGGATTCACACACTGGCTTGCTGATAATATCACTGGCCTAGGTCCTGTCATGAGATCAAATGGCTCTTTTTCGTGACTGGGTGGTGGTGTTTCCGCCACCCTAAGTTGGATGTTAAGTTTTGCCACTTAAGCCTTGTTTGATGTTGTAACTACTTGGGAAGGAATCAAAGACAGTCACACAAATTGAGCAAAGTCTAAGATTTGCTTGCACAGAAGAAATTTTTTATGATGAAATTGAAAAATTGCAAGTCAAGAGGACCAACATCCTTCTTGAGCCTTATTATATGTTCCTTTGCTACGCGTTTCAATAAAATATGATTTATGAAGTTTAATCGTCGTCAATTCTTAGGATGGAGTCTCGGAGGCTGTGAAGATTCTGGAAAGGGAGATATGTTGTTAAGATGGAAGGTTCCTTGAGCTGTACTTTACGTTGTGATAAGGGTTTTGACCATGTAGTTCACAGTATATACACTGCAATGAAATGAATTGTGTTCTAGACAGTTACATGCAGATTTTGGGATTTAGTATCTTCTTCTCATAATGGACAGGACATACAGGGATGGAAACAAAAGGTAAACCCAAGAAATAAGGGCATAAGTTATAGAGTACTTTCCAACGATGAGAAATATCGTTGTGGTGCAATTAGGAATGCCTCTAGACAGAAGAAGATTCGAACAAGAAATTGATTTTATGGCACTTCCAACTGACCACAAGAATCAACTCCACAAGTTTCCTTGTTGGCCAACAACCACAGAATTGACCTAGAAGGGACAACGCAATCCTCCAAGCTCCACACGACAACGTTAGCTCCACAGCATGGAGAGGAAAGTGATGTTATGATTCAGCAACACATGAAAAAATCTCCATGGAAAAAGATGAAACTGAAAAAGTATTCGAAAAGGAACGGCAAAGGAATCAAAACGGAGCCTGAAAACTCTATTTCTATGCCTAAGATGATAGTGGAATCATCGAATTTACCTGGACAACCACCTAAGACCTATTTAAGGTTAAGGTCATGAACGTGAAATAGATTTGAATCGAAAATCTTACTTTTATACGAGACCAGTGAAGTGACGACGCCATTTGAATGAAGTGTATCTACAAGCAGGATGCCTGCTCTATGCCCAGATTAGGGAAAATGGAGTAAATTTTTATTATTTTAATTTGCAATGTCATTTTTAAATTTTTAATTTATTCAATGTGATTCCTGAATTGTTAATAAATGTTCAATTTAGTCCCTAACTAACACGAAAATATCTAATGTCATTATTCTGTTTGTTCAAATTAACGGAAACAGTTGACATGCCTTCTAATCTGTAAAATTTGAACGGTGAAAAAGAAATTTATACGTGAATAGTATTCTGGGATTAATCTTGAATCAAAAAATAAATTTCAATTTGGGATACTATCACAGTAGAACTCAAAACGAAATCTCTACTAGAGGAAACCAATCAAATTTTCCACTTCACCAAATAACGCCGATTGGTCGTTTGTTCGTTTGTGAGCATACACATGAGCATACACAATCACTTTATTGAATATATACCCATAGTTTAAAAATCACATTAAATAAATTAAAAATCCAGAAATAATATTACATTTTGGTCTAAAGTCAAGAGACCATGTGTCATTTTCCCCCCAGATTAGAATCCTTGAACAAAGATTTGATAGACAGGACTGAAGAATCTTCACACTACCACTAGAAGATCATGAAAGCGCTAACATAGCATTAATCTAAGAGTTGCACGTTTGCGTCATCTGATTTAATCCAACTGTGGACATTCTTCCATTTGACTCTTGACGGTCCAACATTCTCGCAAATAGATTTTTGTTGCCACTTAAGTGTAGAGAGGCAGCAAATCACGCGTCAACAAAACGGAGAAAATCTGAAATGTCCATTACTAGGAAAAAATCTAGAAAAGAGCTCAACCTTCTGTTGCAGATGATAGATCAATGTGGCTTACACATTAGAAAAGAAAATGCAGATGGAAATCAGACAAAAAAATTGCAGAGTACAATCAAATTCTGACTCCAAAAAAAATTGAGGTTTCCCTGAAAAATGAACCTACATTGTCTGATATTCTTTTGTGTTATTCTTATCCCCTTTACGAGCTTCTAGATGTCACTTAGTGCAGCCACTACTGTACAAAGCTTATGCACTATATTGTTTTACCCCCTCAATTTGCATCTGATATTACTCTACAGGAAAGAAGAATGATCTAGTCCGCCAGTCGGGCATGATGCAACTGGATTCACAGGGGTGAGGCATAACGTACGATTCTTAGCATCTTTTATCAGGATCGGTCCAAGAATCTTCTTATCAATCAACTGTACTATGCAGAACTATTTTTATCAAATGGAAAATTATTTTCAACTACTTCTGCAACTGGGTTCTCCTCAGCCCAGACAGCAGCATCAAGGTACCCGAGCTCAAACAGCCTGTCAAGGATATCATCTTCTGCAGGTTCGAGCGCCCAATTGAAAAGCTGAAAAAAATCCTATTGTCAATTATCTTCGCCGAGGATAATCAAAGCTTAGTGCAGCAACCAAGATTACCTCTCTGGAAGTTGCCCTATTTTCTGGATTGCAATCTGGGCTGATCCCAATCCCTTGCAACCCTAGTTGAGTGGCTGGAAAGGCACACACCCGAACCTGTAGGGGGAAAAACTGGGATAAATATGACTCGTTCATGAATAGCTTTTATGACCAATTTGAATGGTCAAGCTTGAAAAATCACAGAAATCTCACCCAATTGAAATAACCATCATATCCAAGTACAGGCAAATAATACTCTCACAAAGCACTAAAGGAATCCTTAGAATATTCACTTTGCCACTTTCCAATACCGGTGAATGCAATTTGTAATACTAATATTATGGCCAAAAACACAATGATCCCTGCCTTAACTAGATGCTTGAATGCACTGCAAAGGAGTAATGACACTTTACCACTCACAAAGTACATTAAAACAAGAAGATATATCTACCAAATAGGCATGCACCATGCATGAGAATTCATGTGAGCCACATTCACCAGCTACCAACAGGGAAAATGGGCCAAGGTGGAAATATACAAGATAGAATACTATATAGAAGGGGGTAAAACAAGCCTAGATAAACACATCACCAGGGAAACTGCTTGAAGAAAGGATGAGAAAAATTAAAGAAATGCTGAAGCCATTCAACAAGTTCCATGCTAAAGAGTAACGAGTATGCAAAGAAAAGTTCAAGAGCCTTTTCATACTACCAAACAACAAAAATATATCACCTTTAGGATAAATATGTTAATTCGAAAACTGAGAGTCATCATTGATGAAGGTTTAGTAAACAACTCAAGGCAAGCACCGACACTAAGTTACAGGTAGCCAAAACTAGTCATGACATTTCCACTCCCAACTGATGGCTATTGGAATGGACCTAAATAATTCTAACCAAGTAATCAGTCCACCTTTCTCCCCAGTAGGTCTCCATCACCTGACCATGTTCCATATTTTAGATGCTATGATCTAGAAACATGTGGTTTCTTTTGATGCCAGCTAAACAGAGACAAGTTCACATGATTTTCCAGGACAAATGAGCTCTCACTCTTTAACATGTTAAAGAAATGTAATATCTCAAGCACATACAGTTTGAGCAGCAGATGTAGGTGGCATGAACAATGTCAGACCCCCATCAATGCACAGTCGATTACGAAATAATGTGGCTGGTTGTGGTGCGAGATATCTGCACCATATTATATCTCTCCATAAGCTGCATTGGATAAGGCAATTTACCACAAAGAAAAGAAATTTAGCAATTGTTCACCCTGGGATGAAGGAAGAAGTGACTACTGCATTGATAAGATCTTCTCTGGAGTCAAACTGATCCACCAGCAAACCCCTAGGCCTCCAAAGGATCTGGGTAACAGCAACTGCAACACCAAAATCTTAAGAAGATGCTGCAAGTAATACTTGCATAAAATTTAATACCTCAACAAAAACTCATTTTAAGTGGTGACTTTTATGAACTATCGCAGACATAAGCCATTAGTCGAGTTCCTCAAATTGCATACAGAAGATTAAGCTTAACATTCAGAAGTCTTTCCGATCTAGTCCTGTAACCCCTAAAAGTCCAATACAAACTTCTACCTAGAGAAGTCTCAGCTACCAGAGAAAGGCATAGCTGCTGCAACACCCAACACATGTTCCAGTCACGGATACCACTTCGGTTCAAGACTTATTCTATGAAGAAGCAAAATCTGCTACTGTCCATGAACTGCCGCTGGTTATGAGAAATTCAAAGCCCATGCTTTGCGAGACAAATCCTATTCTCAAACCAAAGTAGGATGGACAAAAAAGGGACCAAAGAGAGGAGCTTAAAAACAAGACATCGTGCTTATAATAAGAGGAAATAGGGGACAACCCATAACTCCAGGCACCACGAGCCACCAAACAGATATTCTTCCCATCACCTCCCTCACGTCACCTCACTTCACCTCAACTCCCTCCCTCTCCTCCCTCTCTGTCTCAGGAGTACACCACGTCTTGAACTAGAGACTTTGTGTGTATCCACATAAGTGTGAGTTGTGTGTCAGTAAGTTCATATAATATACCCAAATTACTGCTTTTTTGTGCATTGCAGCAAGCGTACAACATAAGCAGTATGACAGGTTCTTGATATTACACAGGAAGGCTAGGTATTGGGACTTTTAAGGATCATTAAGAGTTGCAATTAGGTTGGGATAGGCTCGGGCATAGTCATTTGTCAATTAAAAGTATACTAATACCCCAAATCTTTGTCTACTACTCTATCAAGCATTAGCATTCATATTTAGCTCCCTTGATTTAGTCACTAATACTCTTCAACAAATTTACAAAAACTCAATATCATATTGTCAGAAAATCAATGGCCATTCACACAACAACATATAAGTGCTAGATAGAGCAGACAGGACAGCAGGCACAGAGAGAGAAGAAAGGATGAAAGATGGAATTTGCACTTACTGCGGACCCTTCCATTGGACCTGGTATGAGCATCTTCAGGAAGGAAATTATCAAGCACATCACGAAGAACAGCCTAATACAAGGAGCATAAGAAATGCCAATGTTTATGGTGCACATAGACTAAAACTTCATACTAATGAAAACCAATGTCATGTTACGTAGAGCTAAATGTCTCTGACAACAAAATAGCGACCTGCAGAAACAGTGAATAATGACAAAAGCAGTATGTTTTTGGTCTGCACAGACTTTTTGACTTGTCAATTAACAAGATAACTGAGAAAATGTTATGCCTACGACTATGGAGAAAGATGATATGGAGATAAATAAAATTAAAGAAGTATCATGTAAAAAAAATACAGTCCATACCCCAAGCCGAAAAGCAGTTCCTCTTCTCCGACAATCCTCAGCTAGTACCTTAGTAGCCACTAAAGCCTCTTCCATGCTGGCTCCAGAAGCAATCACTGCACATACAATGGCGCCAGCTGATGAACCGGCCAATGGTGTGGTTTCCTGATACGAAAAAGACAATCTTTAACCTAAGTAAATCACTATGTCACTAAGGGGACAAGTGACATCACAAGTACATAGAAACCCATGCAACGCATAGGGAAGCTACTAGATACACACAATATATGAAAATATAATCTGTTATCCTCAATATCAGCAAACTACTTGCTCATTCTCAGTAATTAAAGCAGACTGGCGTAAAGAACACACAAGAAAGGAGTTAACATTTCACAGTTAGAGGCACATCAAACCCATTAAGAGGATCATCTTGCAAATGTTCAGCAAGTACTCTCTCCTCATTGTCCCGATTATTTACCGGCACACCAAACGCATGAAGAGGGTCATCTCGTGAATTGCGCCGAACTAACCAAGACATAAGAAGCCACGACAAACTTGAGACCAAACTCTACTTCCAGTGAGCACACTTCAATATCATTTTACCCTCCAATAAGCCAAGAATAATCTACCAAAGTGACCGAGCGTTGGAAAACAAAATCGAACCTTGATATAGCCCTTCTCGATGAGGAGCTGCGCGACCCCAAGATGGTACGGGAACAAGAGCCCAGCAGCCGAGAAGCTGAACCCGGGGCTCGTCACCACCCTCCTCCTCTGCTCCGCCTCCGCGTCCTTAATACTCTGCTCCCATATCACGTCCGGCTCCACATCGTCCTCGATCACGATGCTGATCCCCCCCTTCACGTCATACCTCCCGCCGCCCCCCACGCCGGCGCCGACACCGACGCCGACGCCGACGCCGACGCTCGCCCCGTCCGGACCGTCCCCAGGCTCCGACCCGGCACCCGCTTTCTTCCGGCTGTTGCGCCTCTTAATCAGCCGCGAGGCGATGCCGAGGAAGAGCTCCCCGGTGGCGATGGCGAACGATTTCTTCTCCGTCTGAGACGAATCCACCTTCTGGGTCTCGTCCCGGTCCTCGTCCTGGTCCTGGGTCCGGGTCTGGCCGGCCTGCGTCTTCCCGGTCGGGTTCTGGTTCTGGGTCGAAGCGGCGGAGGAGGACGGTTTTGAGGAGAAGGCGAGGGTCTGGGGACGGAGGCGGAGGCGGGCGAAGGTGGGTGTGGAGGTGAGAGTAGAAGGGAGGGGGCAGGCAAGGTGGTAGGGAGGAGGAGAGAGATAGAGGGAGGAGAGAGAAAAGGGAGGAGCCATGGAAGGAGGAGGAGGAGAGAAGGTTTTTGCAGAGGGGGTGTTGTAGTTTGGCTCCCCACCACTGTGGCTGTTCTTCCTCCTTGGGGAAGAAAAAGTTTTTCTTCAAGTGTTCTTGATTTTTTTTTTGCTCTTTTTCTTGTCTTTTTTCCTTTTTTAGGTTGAATGATAAGTAATGTAACTAGTTTTTCCTGGTCCTAAAAATATATTGGTTTTTTCAATTTTGTAATTTTTAATAGGTCGTGTTAATGGGTATCTGATAAAAATAAATAATTCGATTTTGAAGTATCAAATAGGTAATGAATACTCGAAGCATTGGCCACATACTTTTTTAGCTGATTGCTGCCGGCCAGGTCCTCGTTTTTAACTCTAAAAATGGCATGTCAATCATTATGCATGCAATCGGATAAATGATAAATTTTCCTTCTTAATTAATATATTAAATATTGGATAAGAAAGAAAGTGCCTACTTAAAAATCACGTCACATGACTAAATAAGGAATTGCTCCGGATACTATCTAACATTTACATAATTCCTTTAATTTACCTCGTGAGTGGTTCTCGAGACACTCATTCATAAAATACATTCGAAATAATACACTATCTCGACTGGATCAATGTCCCTTCTTATTTATAGAAATTCCTTAATTTTCGTCTTGAGCAATTTTAGAAGTACTCATATAAGAATCCATTCAAAAGATTCCATGATTTCAGCTCAATTAGTATCCATTGTGGTCCACGGAATTTCCTTAATTTAC
Source organism: Eucalyptus leucophloia subsp. euroa (assembly GCA_017140325.1). Taxonomy (NCBI): domain Eukaryota; kingdom Viridiplantae; phylum Streptophyta; class Magnoliopsida; order Myrtales; family Myrtaceae; genus Eucalyptus; species Eucalyptus leucophloia. The sequence continues at coordinate 8,827,834 of CM029474.1, forward strand.
GTCATTTTCGAAATGCTCATCTAATCTAATCCATGATTTCACCTTGATTAGTACCCCTTGTGATCCTACTATTAAAAAAAGTTAAGTTTTTGCAAATGATGAGCGTCTCGTTTGTTTCGGTTGGTGTTTTCTTGAACGTTCGTGCTTGGCCGGCAGGAGAGAGAGAGAGAAGAGATGAGGGGGGGCGCGGCGGATTCCGCCAACCGAAATAACGGACATAACCGTCAAATTCCAGAATTTCGGGTTTATTTTATTCGGATCAGACTTTTATAATTGAAAACCTCCTTTATGCCCTTTTTCTTTTCGTCTGTATATATCAATATATCAATTCCATGACTAATCCTTTCGACATCAATCACACCTCCTCCATGACATCATCGAAAACGAGGAACGGACACATCAGGTGCGAATGGTAACATTTCTGTTCTTTTTTTATTAAAGCGAATTAAAAAAAAAAAAAAGTGTTTTTCTGTTCTAAAACAATTTTTGAACAAAAGAACGCGTTTGGTAACGTTTGTTTTAATAAAAAATGAATAAACACGTTTGGTAAATTTTATTCTTTTTTATTTCTTTTAATTTTTTAAATATTTTTATTTTATTTTTCATTTTTTCCTTTCTTTTTTTATTTTTTCTTTTTTCGGCCGATCACCGGCCTCCGACGACCAGCCGACGGGGCCGATAGCCTCGCCCGCGCCGGTGGACGCTTTCGGCGAGGTCGCGACCCTCGAGGGCGTCGCCGGCCCTCGACGGGCATGGCTCGGCCATGGCTGAGGCCGGCGGCCGCCATAGAAAAGAAGAAAAGAAGAAGAAGAAAAGAACAAAAAAGAGAAGAGATGCATTTTGTTCCTCCGATAAGTGTTTCTCAAGGCCGTAAACAAGAATTTATTGCTTTTTTTTTTGTTAACAAAAAAAACAAAAAAAATTTAAACACAACCAAACGCATTTTTATTCTTTTTTTTGTTTCCAGAAACAAAATCCGTACAGACATGTTCCGGAAACGCTTCTTTGAAGCGTTTCCATGCACGCCCTTAGATGTTTTAAGTGTGTGTCTCGGGTTGGATACCGGTATCAAGATTCAATGCACGAAGCGTGGACTCGCGTACCCACCAATTAGTAATTAAAGCATGGGCCCGACGAAGACGTCGACCCATCAAACCCCTTCCCGAAATAATATGAAAAAACATGTTTTTCTAACGTAAGACACGTCGTCTCCTTTTCAAGGGAGCAAAAAATTTGCCCTGACCTTTTTAATTGGAGCATTAAAGTTCATCTTCATATGTTAGCTTTATATTTCACATTTTTTATTACAAAAAGGATGAAAAAGGAGAGAAGAAACGTTGGAGACAGAGCTCTTCTTATGATTTGCAATTTGGGGGATTGAGCAAGGCTAGTGATACAAGTCTCAAATGCTCAGCAACTCCAGTCCATTGCAGATAAGTAATGTGCAGAGGACGATAGACTCATCAAAATGGATCCTGACAGTCACATGTGATGCAATTTTTCCCCAATAATGACAAGTTGATCGAATTATCAAGATACATCAACAAATTCAGTTTAACATTGTGGAAAAGATTCGAAATCCTATATACCTGAAGTATAGGCAGAGTAAATTGAATGTGAAGACCCTTTCACATTATGCAGGTCTCACAACCCATTTACTAGTCAAACAGCCTGATCCGATTTAGAAGAACTTCTGTACCTTACTATCTCGATGCCCAAGTAATCAAGAGGACCAGGAACTGCAACATGAGGCTTCCCAACTTTCACTCGAACAGCCGTTATCTGGGGGAATTTCTCCAAGGTAGTGACGTGATGTGTTCTGCCACTGCCTCTAGAAGATTCTTGGGTGGTCCTTCCACAACCCCCTTAACTATGCTGTTGATTAGACAGAAAGTTAAATTGGGAATAGTTGAGACAATCAATGAACTCAAGATAAGTATAATACTGCTATATTCCTCACGATAAACCAAAACCATGGCCCACATTAATAAGTTCAATGGAACAATAACATGTAAGTAGATTTGATGGGTGGGACCACAAAACATTGGTTCAGAAAAGGGAAAGTATTTGAAGGCAAGAACATGGCGAGCAAATCAACTTTCACATGGATGACATTCATCAAGGCACTTTGACTATCGCTACTAAATATGCATGAAGTGACTCACCGATAGATGTCGGTGTAACTGACAGTATCAGACAACACGTCTGACTTTCCAGCTGCCTGCAGATCCATCCAAGCATCAACATCAACCAAAAATTTCTGACCCAGTTTCCTTTCTTCCGGCTTCACCCCATGGAAACCATGGAACAACAAGCCTCTCAATATGAGCTTGTCACCCCTCAAACCTCATCCATTGACATTCCTAACAAAAACGACATCAATAGGCTTACCAGAGAAACATGCTAATAAAATCATTAAAGAGTAAGGTCATTTCTACTTGAGCAATAGACAACACAAGAAAATTAAAAAATGGTAATTTGCTTGAACTTCCAAATACTCATCATCATGATATTGACTAGTTATCAGCAATTGCTACGATCTTTGGCTTCAAAGCTTGCCCTGGAGATATGCTGAGGAGTATAATCATGCAAATGCATCAGGGAGAAAAGAAACTATGTAACATCTCTAATTTCCAAAATCACTGATAAAGGTTCCATATGAGTAAATGTAGCCTCATTTCCCTACACAGACACAAACTCCAGCCCATTTATTTAGCTTTTGCCAATTCAGCTGCCATGAATTTCCAACAAAATCATGAGTTGTTTTTGGCACATCCGTGAGGTCCATGAATCCACTTAACTAGCTCAGTGAATTAAAGAGAATATGACAGGTTTAAATCTGATGGCCACCAATACCAAGGAGCGCTTTTTCTGAAAGAATATTGCTCCAAGAAATTTGCAACAAGAAAGAGGAGCCTTTTCGACACAAGGAGCCCCTTGACCCATGCCCGTCTCTTCCATACAGGAAAAGCGTCAACTAATCACCGACATTTCCACAAACACGTGGTGAGCATGAGAAGGCTCCAAACAGAAGGAACAAAAATCAACCCGCGAGGCACCAGAGCAATACGGAACAGATCACCCCACGCTTTAACGTTCGGAAACACAAAAATTACAAAGAGAGAGGCAAGACCCATTACGCAAGAGCGCTGAGAATGCAAGAAAACGAGCAACCCGGAATCAAAGAACGGCGAATCAAAAGCAAGAAAGCAAGCAGACACACTACACGTACACCATACCCAGCAACGAGAGTTACAAAAGGGAGGACATAGCTACTTACTGATGTCGGAGGAGACAGATGACCCTTCAAATCAACGATGATGTCGCCACCAACATCCACCGAATTGCCACGCTCGTGCTTGGAGGAATGAAGACTACCGTACCTGGTTTACTAGCTTGGGAAGTAGAAGATGGAGGCCGATCAGGTGGGCTGGTGGGCCGGGCCTGGGATTATCCATGGGATGGTTATAACAAGTTGGGAAAATATCACAAATAGTCATTCCTATACTTTTACTCAACGTCCAATTTCGTCCCGAACTTTCGACGGGCTACAATTTGGCCCATGAACTATTGATAAAATGTCCAATTTAGTCCGAACTTTCGAATGACTCAATTTGATCCGAACTATTAATAAAATGTCCGATCCAAGGTCCCCGAACTTTCAATTGGCTTAAGTTGGTCCCCGAACTATGATGAAATGTCAAATCTAATCCTTTTCTTTTTCTTTTTTTTTCCTTTTTTTCCCTTTTTTTCCTTTTTTTTCCTTTTTTTCTCCTTTTTTCCTTTTTTTCTCCTTTTTTCCTTTTTTTTTTTTCGCTTTCCCCGGCGAACGGCCAGCGTTCGACGAGGGCCCTCGCCGGGCGTCCCTCGCAAGCGCCGGCGAGGGGCTCCCCCTCGCGAGACGCCGGCGAGGGGCCGTCCTCGCCGCGTCGCGTGCGGGGCTCTCCTCGCGCATCGGCAAGGGCCGTCCCTCACGGCGTCTACGAGGAGAGCCTCGCCCGCTTGCGAGGGACGCCGACGAGGGGCCCTCGCCGATTTGGCGAGGGAGCCCCTCGCCCTCGCCCGACGCCGGCGAGGACGGCCCCTCGCCGGCGTCTGCGAGGGGCCCTCGCCGGACGCCGGCCATCCGCCGGGGAAAGCGAAAAAAAAAAGGAAAAAAGGAGAAAAAAGAGGAAAAAAGGGAAAAAAAGAAAAACATTAACGAAGGATTAAATTTGACATTTCATCATAGTTCAGGGACAAACTTGAGCCGATCGAAAGTTCAAGGACTGGATCAGACATTTTATTAATAGTTCATGGACCAAATTGAGTCATTCGAAAGTTTAGGGACTAAATCGGATATTTTATCAATAGTTCAGGGACCAAATTGAGCCAATCGAAAGTTCAGGGACGAAATTGGACATTGAGTAAAAATATAGGGACTATTTGTGACATTTTCCCTAACAAGTTTGGGCAATTTACAAAAGACCCCTCCAATTGGTCGCCTTATTTGCAAAAGACCCCCTTAGATTGAGACTTTCCCCAAAAATGCCCCCAAAATGAATCATCGAGTTCCAATTGACCCGCTCCCTAACCTCATCACGATGCTATGTAGGGGTGTTAAAAACCGAATCAAACCAAAAAATTCAATTTTTTTGGTTTGGTTCTCATCAAAAACCGAATTGTTTTTATCGGTTAACCGAATCAAACCGAACTGAACGGATAAGAGCTTATTTCTTGAAACGAAAAAAATATACAACAAAAAAAAATGAAAAAAAAAAGACAAATGCAAAAACTCAAAAATTGAAAGCTAAAAAATCAAAAACCGAAAATCGAACCGAATTGAACCAAAATTTTGGTCTTGTTCATATTCGGTTCGGGTCTAATTTGATTCGGAAGATTTTCCTAACGATTCGGTTCGGTTCAATTTTTCGAAAAAACCGAACCTAATCAAACCGTTGACACCCTAACTGTTAAGAACCCATCGTCCAATGAGCTCATGACTATCACGTGCCCATTTCTAGTCAATAGGTGGGGCATTTGCAACTATCCAAAATAATCTATTATTGCACATCTTGAAGAAAAGAACTTAATGTCATAGTTGGTTTTCATGGGCTCTCTATCTTCCAAAGGAAGAATGCTAGATCATTCTCCAAATCTGTGGCTCTTTATGTCCAAGCCAATTGACTTGGCGATGGTAATAAGTTTCAATACTGGGTCCACTTCACCAATTTGATGTCAGGCCTTTCTCTCTCCTTCACTGACTTGTCTTCCTTGCCAAGGTTCACTTCTCTAGTTAGTGAAAAGATATCATGCTCATCAATCATGTGCTTTTTGTGGGTGCATTTGATTAGTCACGGTCAGACTTCTCATTTCGCTCGTGCGCTTATTCAATGATAGTTTTGTTCTGAAAATTTTTCTGAATAAGCATTTGAGGTGAGACAAGTTGATGATAACGTTGAATTTTAGAAGTGGGCTCTGCTTGGTTGGACATAATTCAGTGGAAAGAACATGTCTTGCCGGTGTTGTGATTGGTGACCCTCTCGACTGTTCATATTGGAAACTCACTTTCTTTGAAAACATTTCGTTGTTACAAAACTGTGGAGGTTGTTTGGTGTTCATTCAAACTTTCTTAAATATTATTTTCATAATTTTATCAGATTATATTAATTAAAATACTTGACCTTGTAAAATTTAGACTTTTTAATCAACTAATTTTAGTTAGGTTGAATCACGGGGATTGAATTTTTAACAAAGAAGTATCAAGGCCATCCATTCGGTCCAATATCTAAATATTCACGATCCGACACTTTTTTTATACCAAACCACATTTTTTAAATCATCGCCACACAGACTCTTCGTAGAAGTAAAAGTTACATCAATTGGATATCACATGTTATGCTGATTCAAAATTTGGAAAAAAAATACACAAATATCATTTTTTAAATTTTTTTCCTATTAAATGATTTTCATTACCTCCAAATAGTCATCCTAGATTATAAAGAAAAAACAAAAGGTAAACCCAGCTTAATACATAAGTTTCAGTATATCTTGCGATCATGATAAACAAGACGTATAACAAGCAAAGGGTTAAAGAAAACTCTAAGAGAAGTTGCAAAAAAAAAAAAAAACATAAGCTTTTCTTAAATGAAATTATCTTGCCATATCCATTTAGACTACCTTGATTATTTGCCGTTAATGAATCTTAGATTGATAGCATTTTTCTTGCTAAAGAAAGTTTGAACAGGTATGGACATGAAGTATATCAACCCTCCTTAAATTAGGCCAAATCCATGAATCATCTGGCATACTGCTCCTTAATTTCTTTTAAGATTTCGAAATGATATATACACCGATTGGCCGATCCAAATTGTAAGGTCAACGTTCCACATATCCCCAAAGAACACGACCACCCGCATGGCCAAGGAGAAGAGGAGCAACCTATACGAAAATTGGATAATCAAGTTAAGGCCACAACCTTTGTCTCATTAGGCAAGCGAACTCGCCATGCATAGATGTGCTCCCATTAGATTTAGGCCTAGAATTTAGGGATACTTTATATTGACGATTTTCTTAATTGAATCGAGACTTTTGTACCGAATTTTATGTTTAAATTAATGAAAGTTATTTACTAGTGTCCTCGAGATGTCAGATTGTAGAGCAATTGGCATGGATCACTGCTTCGAAACAATATACTCTCTTACAAAGAAGATCTAGGCAAGAATGTATTTCCATAAAGGCAAAGCTCACGGAAAATTTTTTGGCCTTTCCTTCATCATATTAAACAGTGTTGTCCAAAGGATTGTATTAATTTTGTCAAGATTGTTATTCATGTTGATTCTTTTGATCAGGTAGTTTCACCGCGGCTTCAAGGCATTCGCCTATCAAATCCTTGTAGCTGCAAGGATCAATAGAGAGGAACAAAATGCTCGATTTAATGTCTTGGATAATAAAATCACCGAGTTAGCTGCCCAATTTGTCTAATTCGCAAACAAGATCGAGCTAGTCTTGTGGCTGCAACCCCCAATAGAGACATGCCCGTGGCTACTCCTAAGTCTAGTAATCCCAACGTTGAAGGAACGTCACCAAACCAACACTTGTGGTAGTCAAGCTCGATTCCATCTCAGAAGCCATCTCCGTCCGAATGGAAGAAGAGAACAACAAAAAAGATTCACCAAGCTTAAGGAGAAGCTTCGAGCCATTCAGGGATATAAAGCTAACATGATAAAATGGACTTTCCTGACCTGATTTTGCTAAATATGATGGCAATGGCGATCCAAGATTCTCAGACACAATGATGATCTCAATTCCCTAGATGCTCAAATGCTATAATTGGGATAGTTGCTCAATCAAATCAGTTGAAAATATCTTTTTAACTTTGTGCAATTATACGAGGTTAAACTAATCATTTGACCCACATTTTTTAAAAATCAAGTGACGAGCTTCTCATAGGTGCAAAAGTCAAATCATAGGACATTGAACAAAAAAGTTATGATAAATCTAATTTATGGATGGAAATTGCATGTATAATGATCATATTTGTTCAAAGAATCCAATTTCTCAATGTTAAACATCTCATGGCCGAAAATTACATGTGCTATGCACATGTAATTAGGACGTGTAATTTTCGGTCACCATGGTGAACGGATGGGCTTGGCTGAATTTTAGGGAAAATTCCAAAAAGAGGTCCAAAATATTTACTTTTTCAAATAAGGACCCAAAATGAAACTTGTTTCAAATAAGAAGTATAAAGTGCCATCATTTTCCTAAATAAAAGCTTGAAGTAGATTTTGTTTCAAATGAGAACCTGAAGTGGTTATGTCTAGTTCAAATAAGAACTTAATTTTTCAACAATCAAAGATATGTTTGTCATTTCTCATTTTCACCTTTTTCTTCATTTTTTTCTTTTTTCTAGTTCTTCTCCTTCCTCTTCTCTTCGCCAATGGTTGGTCGCCCACCAACAGTGTCCACAGAGGGCTGGGTGAGGGTCACCCTCACCAACGAGGGCCACCCACGCCGGCCACAAGCAAGGGATGGCCTCGCTTGGGCAAGGCAACCCTTGCCATGGGGCCATCTGTGAGGTTGGCCCCCACTAGTTGCAAGCGAGGCCAACCCTCGCTTGTGATCGACAAAGGTTGGGCAACCTCGCCGGTCGCTAGTAAGGACCGGCGAGGCCACCCTCCCCAAATTTGGTAAGGGTCAACCTTGTTGTTGTCGCTCACTAGTGAGGGTGATTGAGCCCTCGCCTAAGGGAGGCAGGTTGGCCTCGGCCACTACCGATGAGAGCTTATAGCCCATTGTCGGCCCTTACCAGCGACTAGCGAGATCGCCCAACCCTCACAAATGACCTTACAGCAAGGGCCACCTCACCTAGGCAAGGTTGTCCATCACCTATGGCCAATGTGGGTGGCCCTTATTGGCATAGGTGACCCTCCCTCACCTAGTCGATGGCCAGCTAGCCATCGACAAAGAGGGAGAAGAAGAACCAAAAAAAAAAAATGGAAAGAATAAAGGAAAAAAAAAGGGAAATGGCAAATTGTGAAAATACTCTTGATCAATCGGAAAATTTAGATGGTCAATGACCGACGAGGTCAGGACCTTATTTGAAATAATAAAAGTCACTTTGAACTCTTATTTGAAATAATCAATGCCACTTTAGGTCCTTATTTGAAATAAAATACATTTAGAACATTATTTGAAAAAATAAGGGCACTTCGGATTTTTTTTTTTTTTTTCCCTGAATTTTATGCTCTTGTGGATTTAATCCTGAAAATTCTGTGAAGTTTAGGGACTCTACGGTAACACCCATTCAGCATTTCTATGAGTAGGCTAATTTAAAATGCAATTTATGTGGACCCGTTATTATTTAATGCTCCTAACACGCAAATGCAAACTATCATACTTGTTTTTAGCAGTCAAGGACAAACTCCTCACTTTCTTATACAATATGAAAGGAGGTAATTAAAATTTAGGTGTCAACCTCATAATTATGAAAAAATAACTAGAGTTGCATGAGGCCACTATACTAATTACAACAATAGAAGTTTAAAACGAAGTTCTTCCACATCCTATACTTTTGAGTATCTTCACAGGATCTATTTAAGAAAGTCATGTCATCGAATCAAAATGTACCCCAAGCCTTAAAGGATGTCCCACATGCAACTTTGAAACCACTTGCTATATTAGTGGGACAGGGGACATCAACCGTCTATCATTTCACTTTTGTCAAAGCTATTAGACTCTTCTAAAGACGCAGCACATCGGATTGATGTGTATCAAAATATTTAAATATTAAACTACTTGTTCATCTAACAGTTTAAATTTTTAGAACGGTCGACATCGGTCTCACAAAAACCTCACAAGATGTCATAGTAGAAGCTACTTCTTACTCAAATCTATAGGCATGTCTTTCCAAATTAACTATTTGTTGGCATTGTAAATGCTTGAAACCCTTGATGATTCCGGCCAATCAATGTGATCCTTCTTCTATAGGATTCGGAATTTCCTTTGGCTGAGTAATTATCCTTCTATCTTTTCGAAAGGTAATCTAGATCATTGACCAAGACTTTAATTCTCATTCCATAGATAGGTTGGGAAGACCACGAATACTTTAATACTTTAATATCTACTACAAGTAAGATTGACTCATCCAATATTATTTTACACTCATCCACGCTTTATGTAATTTGTTCGATTTTTAGATAACAAATATTTGGCATTTGATAATATGCCAAATTTAGATTCTTCGAATGTAAATTAATTAAAAGTTTCTTTTTCTAAAATTTGAAAAAAAAAAAGTGATAAATAACCGCGATCATCCATGTGGAAAGCTTTCTTCAAATTGAAGCGTCAATCTCAACCATTGTTTGAATTAAGAGAAGAAGTGTTTTAGGTGTTACACGGAAGAGAGACGAATGGGAAAAAAAAAACATTTTAAATTAGGTTTACGTTCAATCAGCCAAATATGCCCTTCTATTTCTCCCTTTTTTTGCTTAATAGTTTGACCAGGTCGAATGAATCGGCAGAATTTTTCAAAGCAGCTTTTCAAGAGCGACCCGGAAGAGGCACGGGCAACGAATGCGGGAAGCACGTGAAGAAGAAATGGAGAGAGCGGTGAGCTTGTACATTGGTCTGTCCTGTTTAACCTCTTTAGTTCTCGTGACTAAAATCATTCGAGTCATTTCTATACGCCAAGCTAAGAACCGAAAGGTTTTCGTTCGACTTCAATCTCATTCCTGAAAGTTAGTAGAGCACTTGTGTCCTTATTAGCACATATATGTTTCGCATATATGTTTATTGGACAATTTTACAAATTGTAAAATAATTTTATAGATTTGTCATCTTAATTTTCCGAGCACGGATTTTGAGCAGATTTTTTTAAAAATTATTTTGTTTATTGGATATATAGAAAGATAAAAGAACCGGCGAGTGGACAACAATTAATTAATACATGCTATTCTATATGATTTGTCAAACTGATGACCCGCGTTTTTACTACATGGTCAAAGCAACGATCTAGAAAAGATATTGACATATCAGGCTGCACAATGGACAAAAGCTCCTCTTTACAGTGTGAACTTCCTGAGCTTCTGAAACAACCGCCTCTCCTGAGTAACTGTAAATTAGCATTATCATGATTCTCTGGCCAATTTGCTCGTCTGCATCATCAGCAATCACTATTCTCGTCTCAGAGAATCCTCTGTGTCATTCGGTGACATGTCAGGTAAATCTGTTGCCTCTCCATTATTAGTCAAGCATTGGCAAGCATGCCTACCAGTATGCCTACCAGTTCATCGAGTTGATTCTCCTGAGAGGGCGTCGCGGTCGGCGACTTTCCACGACCGGGATGAGATTCTTCACCAGCTGCATGAAACAGGACTCAAGTTTATCTTCAAATCAAAATCCAAACCAAGTGCACCTTTATGCCAGGATGAATTTCAAATTCAGGGAAACAAACAAGACAACAAAGTCAAGATTATGAAGTATGTGCTGCACCTTCTTTTCTTAGGATAAAATTTAGAATGACGAAAACAAACGATGCAACATTTTCACACGACATTCAGTATATATTAGACAAAAGAAGAGTCCTCCTTTATCACGTCCTATAAATGCAACACTGGACCATCAGCACAGAAGTCAACATAAAAAATAAAAATAAAAAATTCAGAGGATGTGAGGACTTGGGCATTCAGTGATGCAAGAAGAACTTGGTTTTCCTCCCTTTTAGGTGTAAAATGATAAAGTTCCCATATAATTTATCATTCTTGGGGAATGGATTAGTGTATCGCTCAACCACTGAAACACACAGACAGGATATTATGCTTGTCGTTGCCTTGTCTCTGCTAATCCTTTCCACACAAGGAGACAATAAAACCTCTAGCAGCATCAGCTTTATTTGAGACTGAATCAGTAGCATCCGGTTTCGTTCAAGAAGATTAAAGGGCAATTAATTATATTTATGTATGTAGTCTATATCGATATCTAGACAGAAATGGCACATCTTGTCTGTGTTATCGCGATTCTCAAACTTTTGAAAAATGTCATCATAATAAGTAAACACAAGAATTTTTGAACATTTTAAACAACATTTCGCTAGAGATAGGAATTCTCAACACATGCTCCAATTGTGTAGAAACTAGAAATTCCCTTAACCAAGGGAAAAAATAAACTCAGTGTTACAGTGGCACACCAACGTAGTTTCTCATATAGAGCATGATAAGTCAGTTCTTATGTCAACAGATGGTACCACCTCTATATGACAAGATAAATTGTTCAGACGGTATTTAAATCAGTTACCATGAATCCAGGGGAGACAAGGACCAACAGGTCATCTTTTCTCAGGATAGACACCAAAGCATCAATAAGAGGGCATAGACTATCGGTTTTCATGCAAGAAACCTTCCAAGCACATTATCCATCACTCTATACTTCCTTATTTGAACAATTGTCTTAACAATGTTGCCATTATTTTCCCTTTACAAGGTCCACCAAATCAAAGTTAGCTGCACTTTTTACCAGGCAAAACTATCCAACATTTTGTAAAAGAATGTCAAGCAGAAGAAGACACGGCAGAGTCTTAAAAAACTCCAGCTTAAAATGATGAACAGGCTAGAGATATTGCCATGGCATTTACCTGTTTAAGCCGCTCTTTGCTCTTCTCAGCCTGCATATAGTGCACAGACTTCTTAGAACTCTCTCAATGAAGAATACTTATACTTATCTACATACGTCTTTTTTGAGAAAAAAGTTCATCTGCTTCATCATCACCAACCAATGATGAGTATGTTGTGGATGTAGACAACCTAAACTGGAGCACATATGTAGGAGGCAGAGATTTAGACGAGACTGCAGGACTAAACCAGTCCCTCATTTCTATTTTTACTAAAAAGAAGGTTGATAATGAGAAGTCTACCCCAACCAAAACGCCCAATCCCCAACAGGGGACTGGCCAAAGAGATTGCACCTTCAATGCCAGATGCTAAGGCCGTCACAAGTTTCTCCAAGTGCCATAGTCATTTACTGCTAACCTCATAAGCTAGTTCTGAATTTCCCAGATAAATCGCCGTCCGTTTCACAGATTTTCTTTTGGACCCATTAAGGAAACAAAATCTGCAAGTTTCCTTCCCCATTTACAACAAATTAATCATCATAGCGTCACGGTCTGTTTCTGCTGAGGCTCCTAAAATGACTGGGGACTGGTGTTGGCTGAAGCTCCGATGGAATAAGAAATCAATGACGGAACATAATCCTGGTAGGCGCTACCTTTTACAGTATGACTATGAAAAGAGCTGCCATCAGTTGAACGAAAAGAACCCCCCAATGAACTTTGTATGAATATTTTTACTCAGTTTGATCAGATGGTCAGGATCGATGGGAGCCCTAATTTATACAAAGCATACCTCTTCCCTCAAAAGGCGTGCCTTTTCCTCCTCCAATTGGGTCACCAAAGATTCTAACTCAGCAGTATATGCCTGAAAAAGCAGAAAGAAAATTGTCAGGATTCCTCTTCTGAAATTAAAACGACCGCAGAGATAAGCAATCATTCACCTTCGACAAGAAAAAAAAATTAACAGTCCCAATGTTTCTGGCAACGGAGGCCATTGCAATGTGCGTGACAGATGGAAGAAAGACAAAAAAGAGATGGCGAAGGCAATGACATCAACCAGCAAGCAACTTGTTATCGTGTGTATACAAAGTTCGCAGCAGAAAAATAGGAATTAAAAAAACATTGGGAGTCGGACCAATTAACATAAATGTAACTGGATTGCTCTGAGGCTGAGCGACCGTTTCACAGCAAAAGTCACACTGACCAGACTAAAGAAACGAGTTTTTCACCAACGCTGGATCCGTGTGAAATTGGAAGAAGCAAGAAATGCATAAAAGAGTAGGGGAAAGACCAAATAAAATTACCTGCTTGCGTTCTCGGGACCTCGCCGCCGATTCTCGATTCTTGATCATCCTCCTCTGCTTCTGCTGCGTGGCTTTATCCACCGGTTCCTCCACGGCCCTTCTTTTCCCTCTTCCGACCACCACTCTCCCCTCAATTCCGCCATTGTTGTTACTAACGCCGCCGCCCACACCCACGCCCACGCCCACGCCCACCCCCACGCCCACCGGCCCCCCCACCTGAATCAAATGCCCGTTCAAGTCACCCGCAGCCTCCCCGCAGTAACCCCCTGCTCCTCCGCCGCCGCCGCCGCCGCCGCCGCCGATCCTCACGTCCTCCTCCCTCACGGCCGCGCTCTTCGTCAGGAAATCCTCCAGCGTCATCTCCTCCTCTCCCCTGCCGCTCCCCCCATCGCTCCCCGCCACGATCTCCTTCCACACCTCGTCCGCCGTCTTCATCCCGCCGCCGTCCCCTCCCCGCCGCCGCCCCCGCCCGGCATCCCCACGCCGTCGCCGACGACGCCGACGCCGCCGTGGCCGAACAGCGAGTGATCGGGAGTGGCGGGGCCGTCGTCGGAGTAGATGTTCTTGAGGAGGTCGTCCATGCTGACCGCGCCGGAGCTATCCGCGGCGCTGGCGTTCGTGCTGGCGGCGGCGGCGTGGCTGCTGCTGCTCTGGTGGTGGTGGTCCCGGAGATCGGAGATCAGGGCGGAGAGGGAGGATGATATAGAGGACTGGAGCGGCAGATCCTGATTCCCTCTCGACGACGTCGTCGAGGTCATCACCTTGGACGACGCCATGGCCGGGAAAGGCTGCGCGTATCGCTCGGCCTCGACTCAACCCGGCCGTCTCCCGATTCTGTTTTCCCCCGGGCGACTCGGTAACGAAGCTCAATCCCTCGCCGACGGCGACCTCGTCCCCCAACGGCCGCGAAGGCGGCGGCGATTCCGATTGCGACGGCGGCGCGGCCGATCGCTGCGGCGGAGAGATTTTAAGAGAGAGAGAGAGAGAGTCGGGGGCAGTTGGAACGAGAAGGAGAGAGGAAGTTGCGCCTTGAGGGGACTTCGGGTTTTCACTTGGGAAGGATTTATAATAAGCACGAGAACGGCGCCGATGCTCTTTGCCGCATTTATCGCCTTTTTATTTATTTATTTATTTTATTTATTTTCTTTACTCTCTATTTTATGATTTTTCTTTTTTCCAACTAAATGAAAAAAAAATTATGAATCTTGGAAAATATTCTTTTTGGGTCGAGGATTTTGAAAAAAAAAAATTCGAGAATTTCAAGCGATTTTTGAGAGTTTGATGGCTCAGAAAAGAAAAAAATATAATTACGAATTTAAAGTGAAAGTCGATTCAGATAAGCACTTAATAGATCCTTTTTTGAGTATTGTATACGTGCAACGACCATTTATAGCTTCAACATCCCTTTTTATTGATTTTATGATGTTTCTCTTTTCCAAATAAATGAAAAAAATTATGAATTTTGGAAAACACTCTTTTTGGGTTGAAAATTTTGAGCAATTTTAAATTAGTAAAATCCAGAGTCCGATGGCCCGAAAAAGGAAAAAAATCAAATCACGAATTTAAAGTAAAAGTTGATTCAAATAAGCACTTAATAGATCTATTGAGTATTGGAAAACGAGCAACGACTAATTATAGCTTCAACATCCCTTTCTATTGATTTTATGAGTAGAGATATATTTGCAAATGAGTCAGCAATTCGTCGTGATCCTTCTTTAAAATTTTGAGATTTTTAAAAGATATATAATATATAGATAATATATGTATGATAAAGCACTTTAAGTCATAGCAATGCCATCCTAATCATATGGCTCATTGAGAAATAGATGGATATTTTAATCGCGCGTGGTATGTCACTAGGTGTATCGACGTATTCCGATCGTCAATACACGTCTCATAATACTTAGCAATGGTTGAGAACTAGTGGTGGCATCAGCAAGAGTGTCACATGGCACGTGACTAGAAAGCATCTCGATCAATGAAGCATAGACATAATTCATGCATTTTGGAGCAATGGATAATGTATATTTAATTTAGCTCCTTAATTGCATGGAAATATTTGACATTGACAAGATTGAACTTACGGATAAGATTAAATGTATTAAAAGAAATTATAAATTATATTAAACAAACCGAAAGAATTCAGATATCAGGTCACGCGTTCTCATCGAAGCACCGACTTCTGGTACGTGCAATCGACGGTTGAGAATTCGACCGGCGGAGGGAGGTCCCATCCCGACGGAAGGGCGCGATGGTAATTTCGTCGGGTGGAAGCAGAGGGAGGGGGGCCCCACAATTTAAGAAGAGTCCTTGGGAGGGGCCTTTCGGCTAGTTTCGTACGTTGGTCAAAGTCTGGTTTTACACGGAGTCGGCAGGATTGCGGATGAAGACACGACCCGGTGCTGCTGCTGCTGCTGCTGCCCGTTTCTTTACGGTGAAAAAAAAAAAAAAAAAAAAAAAAAAAAAAAACAGTAAAGGCGAAAGCGCGTTTCGCATTTCTTTATTCGTTTTATTTCTCTTTTCTTTTTTTTTTTTTTTTTGTCCCGAATTTAGGATGATAAAGAAAGCGGATGAAAGAGGCTGTCCATTTCGAAAGAGTCAAGAAGAAAATATGCTATGATGTGTTAAAGAGAAGAAGGAGAAGAGGAGTTTTTATGGGTTTTTGTTTGTATCTGTAGCTTGGCAAAAGAAGGAAAAAGATTACACGTTTGGCATCTTTTTGTTTTGAAATTTGTGAACTCTAGTTTCTTTTGTTCATAATTTTGTGCATCGTGATTGCAGTGACAGGAGCTCTGACTTTCGTAAAAATAATATTGATTAGTGTAACATGGGTAAAAAGGATTATATCTTCATGTAATGTTCAAATAATTCATGTTAAAGTACCACACGTGTGAAATTTCTATTGGTTATATATCCTCTTTCATGTACACGTGGTCTTCCTCCTCTTCCAATTAACTTAAAACTTTCATATTGAATGTTTTAATAGGATATCAAATCTTTTAAACGTCCTATCCTATGTGCCGTTCCTAATTTGTTCTTTCAGCCCATTTTAACAAGATATCAAAGCTCCCAAACATCGATTCTCACCCATTGTTCCTAATTTGACTTGCATGCCCAAAGGATTTCATGTGGGTTTCAAGTTCCTAAAGCTAATATGCCTATGAGCTTTGTATTTTTGTCATGTTAGTTTGAGCTTTCGAGCTAGGCATTTTAAAAATTGGGTTTGTCCATGAAAAACTTAAGCAGCAAGGAAAAGGCCCACGCAAGGGGGAAAGTGGGGGTTTGGAGAAATCGATGCGAGGATAAAATGGTCATTTCAGTATTGGAAATGTGGACAAGAAGATAAGACAAGTAGGAGAGAGAATGGGTGCGTTGACTTTTGGTGTTGACTTTGTGGCCTCGTTGAGATTGCCGCCGGTCTGGTGACGCAGCCCCTTTGATTCGTTTGGTTTCATGCGGAAAGCAATGGAGTGACATCGACCGCGGTCGTTGCGGTCGGTCTGTGGGCGGACGGCTGCGACTGGAACTCGGTACCAAAAAGGCAGATTCCAACTGAGGCGACGACGTTTTCGACGAGGCATGCCGGATCACGCGCCGAGATGCCGGGCTTTGTCGGGTCCAAAATGGTGAGAAGGGACCGGCGAGCACCAATCTGATTCAATTCGGAAATCGGACTGGATCACCCTTGGATGGACCAATTGATCCTGGGTTCTTGAAAAGAATAGTTTGATTCTCTATTCGGCGAATTTAGAATCGGCGAAGATTAGGGGCGATGTGATTCTAAGTTGAAATGTCTTTCAACAGGTTTTGAAATCTCTTTTTCAAGGGGAAAAGAAAAAGCTTTTGCATCTACCAAGAATTGAATCACGGTACACAACATTAATAAACAATATAAACATTTAGCTAACATATGTTTTTGCAGTGAATTGGTACTTTTGTTGTTGTTGTTATAATCGTAAAATGATTCAATGTTGATCGATTCGGTTCCTGATTTCAATCATTTGAAATCAAGAGTTATAAGGTTAGTTCTTGATTGTAATTCTACAATCCATTTGCCTGGAAATCAACCACCCCCATGAAGGGAAATGTAGCATAATACTTTCTAGAGTGATACCGTAAGAGTGTCATAATCTTTACTTAATATGCGAATCCAAGATTAAAGAGAGGTTATCACTTGGCAGCACTTGCGATTCAGGTAGACGAGCCTTGTCACTATGATTTCAGCAAGGTACTAAAGGTTTAAAGCACATTCACGAAAACAAGACCCCCGCACTTGGGATATGAACACTGCTCGACACATTAGCGAAAATTTTTCCAAATATAAAACTAATTCTTGAGAATTGTCAAAATATTTATGTTACAAATAACGCATTCATTTAATAACTTTTAAAATAGTTAGTTATGATCCTACAAAATTTCACATAATATCAAAGTAAGAGGTGCTGAGTTCAAATGTTTTAGGCTTTCAATTGCATCCCCAGTTACATATTTTCACATTTTAGACTTAATCTAAAAAACAAAATTTTAAAATAATTAGTTGTGGTCCCACAAAATCTCATCAGAATTTTATAAGCTACTCCATTAATAGTTATGCCAACCTTGTAGAGCACACAACCTGCATACCATCTCTTTCAAGACTTTCCTTTGAAACGAGATTTTAGTGATTTTCCTTATTAAGGTATTTAATTTTTTCTTCTAAGATGCGCGCCAATTTATCAGCGTGGTAATTGTGATTGGGCTATCTGATTAAAGTTCAAGGCCTTGGACTTTGTTAAATGGGCCAATTAATTAGTGATTAGCCCACTAATCCAGGGAGAGAGAAACGCTCTTTCTCAATAAATCCATTTTTGCTAGACCTTCTTCCTCCGCCCATACCGTAAGTAGAAACAATATGGACCGTGGGGCGGGGCCTAGAGACATTTCATAGACCAATCAGCCGATTGATCGTATTACTTACAAAGCACATTTCTCATCTCGTAAGACGCTTTGATAGATATTGCATGAAATACCATCTCCCAATTAAGAATATCGTGAGCGCCTTGGGAGTTCAATCGGCATCTGCTTCATCCGTGGTAAATAAAGGCATGATGAGATTCACTGACAAACAATCAGACCGCATACACGTACGTTGCACGTTACGTGCAATGTACGTGTGATAAACGTGCAACGTACGTGCAATATACTTCCTCAAAAAATGAGATGGGGAAGATGTTAAGTTTTGCCACCTAAGCCTTGTTTGATGTTGTATCTACGCGGGAAGGAATTAAAGACAGTCACACAAATTGAGCAAAGTGGAAGATTTGATTGCATAGAAGAAAATTTTTATGATGAAATTGAAAAATTGCAAGTTAGAGGACCAACATTCTTCTTGAGCCTTATTATATGTTCCTTTACTACACGTTTCAATAAAATATGATTGATGAAATTCAATCGTCGTCAATTCTTAGGGTGGAGTCTCGGAGGCTGTTAAGATTCTGGAAAGGGAGATATGTTGTTAAGATGGAAGGCTGCTTGAACTGTTGTGATGAGGGTTTTGACCATGTAGTTCACCGCACATACACTGCAATGAAATGAATTGTGTTCTGGACAGTTATATGCAGATTTTGGGATTTAGTATTTTCTTCTCATGGTGGACGGTACATGCAGGGATGGAAACAAAAGGTAAACCCAAAAAATAAGGGCACAAGTTTTTTTTTTGGTAAAAGGTAAGTATTATAGATAGATACAAGAAATGGGAAAAACAGGCAGCTAGAAGAAGGCTAACGAACAGCGTAGCCAGGGCAGAAAGCAAGACAAGAACAAACGAAAAGGGAGGGCAGAAATACAACCCAACAAAACCAGGATACAACCAAACCGAAGCAACAACCAAGTGAATTGGAACCAGCAACAACAGCGACTGAAAGACCCAGGGAAACACGAGATAGAGAACCAAACAAGGGGGAAGAGGGGGCTACCCACGAGCCTCATCAATGCAAAAACAAGCACGAACGGGGCACAAAAACGAAACAGTCTTATGATCACTTCAGTAGGAGGCCGAAACACTTACTCAAAGATAGAAGGGTGGATACACCAGCTAAGTTGAAGACGTTTGTTGCGGGGATATTCGGGACCTTTGAGAATGTAAGGACCTTGTCTTTAACAGCTTTGATTAGATGGGCTTTCAAGGCTGGGAGGGAGAGCTGTTGGCAGAAGTATCGTGAGCACCTTGGGAGTTCAATCGGCATCCGCTTCATCCGTGATAAATAAAGGCATGATGAGATTCACTAACAAACAATCAGACCGAATACACGTGCAATGTACGTGCAATAAACGTGCAACGTACGTGCGATATACTTCCTCGAAGAACATGATGGGGAAGATGTGTTTGGAGTAGTCAATAAAATTGGTTGGAAAACGGCAGAGAGATGTCAAAATCGAATGCATGAACAGATAGGCCCACCTGATGTAGAATCTAAATCGAAGGTCTGCGTGTCGTTGTATCTATGCCTGTTTGGTAGATATATCTTCTTGTTTTAATGTACTTTGTGACTGGTAAAGTATCATTACCTCCTGTGCAGGGCATTCAAGCATCTAGCTAAGGGAGTAATCATTGTGTTTTTGGCCATAATACTAGTATTGCAAATCAATTGCATTCGCCAGTATTGGAAAGCGGGAAAGTGAATATTCTAGGGATTCCTTTAGTACTTGGATACGATGGTTATTTCCACTGGGTGATTTCAAGCTAGACCATTCATATTGGTCGTAAAATGAGTCATTTTTATCTCAGTTTTTCCCTCTACAGGTTCGGGTGTGTGCCTTTCCAGCCACTCAACTAGGGCTGCAAGGGATTGGAATCAGCCCAGATTCCAATCCAGAAAATACTAAATAGGGCGACTCCCAGAGAGGTAATCTTGGTTGCTGCACTAAGTTTTGACTATCCTCGGCGAAGATAATTGACAACAGGATTTTTCCAGCTTTTCAACTGGGCGCTCGAACCTGCGGAAGATGATATCCTTGACAGGCTGTTTGAGCTCGGGTACCTTGATGCTGTGGTCTGGCCTAAGAAGAACCCAGTTGCGGAAGTAGTTGAAAATAATTGTTCGTTTCATAAAAATAGTTCTGCATAGTAAAGTTGATTGATAAGATGCTTGGACCGATCCTGATAGAAGATGCTGAGAATCGTACATCATGCCTCACCCCTGTGAATCCAGTCGCATCATGCCCGACCGGTGGACAAGATCATTCTTCTTTCTCGTAGGGTAATATCAAATGCAAATTGAGGGGGTAAAACAATATAGCACATAAGCTTTGTACAATAGTGGCTACACTAAGGGCGCATTTAAGAACATTTCTATTTAAAAATTATTCCAAAAAATAAAATTAAAAAGAAAATATTTCTGTTCCGGAGAATAATTTTTTAACAAAAAAATGCATTTGGTAAATTTGTTCCGAAAATAAAAAATAAACAGAAACACGTTTGGTAAATTTATATAATTTTTTATTTATTAATATTTTTTCTATTTTCTTTCTTATTTTCTTATTTATTTCTCCTTTTTTTCTTTTTTCTTTTTCCTTTTTTCATTTTTCTTCTTTTGGCCAATCGCCGGCCTCGGCCATGACCGGCGACCGGCCGACGAGAGCCGGCGACCGACCGACGAGAGCCGGCGGCCTCGCCCAGCCACGGCGAGGCTCGTCGGCCCCTGGCGAGGCTCGGCCTCACCTTGGCTAGGAAGCTCGAGCTCGCCGACCGCTGGGTGAGCTCGGTCTCGCGGATCTGAGCAAGATCGAGCTCACCCAACCCGGAGCCCGACCTTCGTCAAGGGTCGGCGACACTCGACCTCACCCGGAGCCGGCGACGCCGTCGCGAGTTCACCGGCCCCCGACGGCATCACCGGCCCTCGACAGTCGGTCGCCGGCCTTGGCCAAGGCTGGCGACTGGCCAAAGAAAAAAAAGAAAAAAGAAGAAGAAAAGAAAGTGTTTCTAAAATGTGTTCCAGAAATAAGAATTTTTTTTGTTTCTTGTTTCTATTCCAAATGTGTTTCTTGGAACAAAAAAATAATTTTGGAACAAAAACGCAAATAAACGCGTTTCTGTTCCTTTTTTTTCCCAGAAACAAAAAAAAAAAACAGAAATTTTTGTTCCTGGGAATAGAAACAATTTTTAACGAACGCAGCCTAAAGTTGCCTACACCTTACATCTAGAAGCTCGTAAAGGGGATAAGAATAACACAAAAGAATATCAGAAAATGTAGGTTCATTTTTTAGGGAAAGCTCAATTATTTTTGGAGTCAGAAAGTGTACTCTGCAACTTTTTTATCCGCAACGAGAATGCCCGATAGCTATCATCCATTCCAAAAGGCACTCAACGTCCATGGCAGCTGCTATATGGAAAATGAAAAGTCAAGAGAGCAAATCAGTATGGACATAGGATATGGATAACTGTACATAATACACATGAAATAGAGGAAAAGATAGTTTTATGAAATAGAGGAAAAGATAGTTTTAAGGATCGACTATTCTCAAATAAAGCTATTCAAGGTAAGATCAGGCAAGTTTAAAACAAAAGGATGAGCACAACGTCCCCAAACTAAACACAGATGTCGCAAACAAAAGAAGTCAATGCTTTGAAGAATCGGCACTTCTCAAATAGGCCGTGCAATCTTCAGCATTACACCGGGACAAGCTAGGTTCCATCGCCCCAAAAAAAAAAACCCTTTATTCTCTTGCCTACTCCTGCCATGATCATTTTTACACATTAGCTGTTTCGATTTTCAAAAAAAGTGTTGGGATAATAAATTTTTAAAAATCAGACTGAATACACATGTAATGTACGTGCGATAAACGTGCAACGTACATGCACGATCGAAGAAAATGATGGGGAAGATGTGTTTGGATGGAGACCTATTAGGGAGAAGGGTGTACTAATTACATGGTGAGAATTATTTAGGTCCATTCTAATATCCGTCAATTGGGAGTGGAAATGTCATGACTAGTTTTGGCAACCTGTAACTTAGTGTCGGTGCTTGCCTGTTTACTTAACCTTCATCAATGATCACGCTAGTTTTGGAATTAACATATTTATCTTTAAGGAGACATATATTTTCATTGTTTGGTAGTGCAAAAAGGCTCTTGAACTTTTCTTTGCATACTCTTTTTAACTTGTTAGCATGGAACTTGTTGAATGGCTTTTTTCAGCATTTCTTTAATTTTTCTCATCCTTTCTTCTAGCACTTTCCCTGTTGATGGGTTTATGCAGGCTTGTTTTACCCACTTCTATATAGTATTCTATTTTTGTATTTCCACCTTGGCCCATTTTTCCTGTTGGTAACTGGTAAATGTGGTTCACATGAACTCTCATGCATGGTGCAGTCCTATTTGGTAAATATATCTTCTTGTTTTAATGTACTTTGTGAATGGTAAAGTATCATTACCTCTTGTGCATGATTTTGAGTCTATAGTCATGTTTGCCATAATACGACTTATATTTGTAACGCCAAATTTTTATAACTGTAGATCCACAATGCATGATTTTGAGTCTATAGCCATGTTTGCAATTGAAGCCATGATGTAAGAAAACCCTAAATCGTCGAGTCCATCACCTCAATCTCATTAATCACATGCAAATTGCAGCTCCCCTTCCCAAATTTGGCTACATTCAATTCAAACTCAGTTCCTCGAAAAAAAATAGGCAATTGGCAAAATTTGAAGAGCTAAAAACACTATCTTTGGAGATGACTACCGGATAAAACTTACATGGAGTCCCGACTATCAGAAATCTCGAGACTAAACCATTAAAAAATAAAAAAATAAAAATAAAAATCCATTTCCCGCCAAATAAATATATAAAATAAAAAAAGAAGCTCCGAATCCACTAAAAACCGAACCAACCGACCCAACGGCCAGCGTAACAGAACCCGATTCAAGTCGGGTCGAATCGTATCAAAAATCAAATCACCTGCCTCCGTCTTCGACTGAGCTCTCCAAGAAACGCTTTCAAGAAACATGGCGCCGCCTCCCGCCGCCGCCGCCCGCCGACGCGGAGCCGCCGCCCTCGCCGTCCTCCTCGGGACGCTCGCCCTCGCGCTCCTCGGCCTCCCCGACGGCGCCGCCTGCGTCCCCGTCGAGGACCTCGACGCCGCGCTCGCCGCCCTCCGCTCCCGCGGCTACGGCCTCGCCGCCAACGCCGTCGCCGCCTCCGACCTCCGCCTCGACCTCCTCGCCGCCGCCTCCGCCACCCTCTTTGCCCCCGTCGACTCCGCCCTCTTCGCCCTCGGCATGGCCCTCCCCGCCCCGGCCTACCTCTCCGCCCTCCGCTCCCACGCCGTCCCCCGCCGCCTCTCCGCCGCCGACCTCCGCCGTGTCCTTTCCTCCTCCTCCTCCGGCGCCTCCGTGGTCGTCCCCACCCTCCTCCCCTCGCGGTCCCTCCGCGTGACCGCGGGCCAACATCCCGACGAGATCGTCGTGGACGGCGTCGAGGTGGCGGCGCTCGGGGTTTTCTACGGCCGCGACGTGGCGGTGCACGGGCTCCGCGGCGCACTGAGCTTCCGATCTCAGTCGACCAGCGGCGGTGCTCTTCCTCCGGTGCTCCGCCGTCACTCCGGTTCGATCTTTGTCCGGGTCCCCAAGGTTGCTCCGCCGTCCAGCAACGTGTATGATCATTCCGCTCAGCGCTCTGCCAACCTCACTGATTCGTTGCCTCCGGAACGACAAGAGAGCTATCCGCCGTCGCCGGAGATTCGACCCTTGTCGGCCCCTTTGCCCGCCCTGGCGGAGATTAGTTCTGTTGCTCGAGTGGGTGAGGACGGCAACGACGGCGACTGGAGAGGAAGATTCGGCCTTCCAGCTGATCCGGCACCAACCATGATGCCGCTGTTTGACAACGGCGGTGGCCAAGGAGAGGGTTCGCTCGAGATATCCGAGCCTTTCGACGATGAGGAGTTCTTCGACGACGATGACGAGTTTTGGGACGACGATCCCCTTCTGCCTTGACGGCCCGCCGGAAAATGGGGGATGCATCCCGCCGACAGCGACCGGTTACCTCTGGATTTTGTCAATTTTTAGGCCGAGTTTTTACTTAGGATTGATCTTTTCTTGTTCTCATTTTTTTGGTCCCTTTTCACAATTTCCCTTTTCTTTCCTGGGGACGGAGGACTGATTGTGCATAGAAATTTCTGATCACAGAAGAAAGCAAATTTCATTAGAAAGGTCGCGATTCGCAGCTTTCGGATCTCTTCCATCGACCCTCGATTCATTTTGAATCTGATATTGCATAAGACACGAGCCAAAATTCACGAGCCGTGTTTTCATAGTTCCGAATCCAAAATTCTATGTTCGATTTCACGTATATCAGGAGAAAGACAAGGATGTTCCTCAGATCTTCTCTTCTATTGATATTCACAACAGCTGCCAGAGTCCTTTGGGAACGTTTGATCAATTCACTTTGGCCAATCTAATTTATCAAAAGAAAAGAAAGGTTGTAGCACTGAACCACGAGCAAAGCGTCGCGAAGAGACATTTTAGTTTCGAATTGAAAACATCGGTGCGATTGGCAAACCCACTTCCCGGCCAACGAGGGAATATCAGACATCTGAGCCGAATGCAAGATACAAAGCCACTCCTATGCTGGATCCATCGACCAGTAGATCGTACAACTAAACAAGCGCATGTCTCAACCACCGAAAAGCATATGGCAAAGGGATATAAAACCCACCGATCAGACCCCTGCACAAGGATTGGGGAAAGAAGCGGCAAAGGTCCCTGAAATATGCCGGTGCCGCTGGTACAGCTCAATAAAAGATGGAAGAGAGCTAGGCAAGCAATTGAAGGCTAGGTACCATGAGAATGCAGGAATGGCAACATCAGACGCTTGCCAATGAATTCACAACAGGTTCATATACCGCCTGCACTTAGAAAAACTAGCACTTTTCTTGCCAACTACTAAGACAAACCCGGAAAATGCTGACAGGTTTTGCCATCAGACAGTTGTTCTTCATGTAAAAGCATCATCATTGAGACAGAATGCTTAACAAAATATATAACCCCAATATCAAAAGTACAATGTCGTTCACATCAAGATGCAACTGACAGCATTGCTAAAAGACTTATGTATCACTCTGATCTCACACCAATGAAAGTACGGCTCAATCTAAATCTCACACAGGATACACAAGGCATGATTCATATCCAGGGGAAACTTGAACGAAAATAAAGCAGCAATATAAGCACTACAAAAAGAGTACCTAACTAACCAACAAAAGGCATGGTGAAAGGGAATTACTCGGAGCGAAACGCACGGTAAGATACTGGCTTCATTAGCTTAGTGATTAGTATTATCGGGTTGTGGACTGGCGTTACCTGCTTCAGCCTTGGATATTTCATCACCTCTGCGGGGGTTCTCGTCGACATCCAGCACATCGTCCATCAGGTCATCCTCTCCAACGTTAATGTCTTCAACGTCCTCATCCTCATTACTACCTGCACCGGGGATTTTCCTGGTCTTGGGTCCATGCTCCAGCCTGTGGGTTTCCAACTCTTTATCCATCGTTTCCTGTAAGTTCAGATCGTCATTTGCTTTTCTCGCTTTCCTTGCATTTTGCCACCTCTCCAACTGCTTCTCAACATTTGCAATATACTGATCGCCAATCTGTTTTTGATATTCAGATAGCTCCTGTCGCCTAGTGTTCTTCCACTCCAGGAAATCCTGTTTCAGAGATAAAGCACAGATTGATAATGCACACCAAAAGGGCCAAATGAAGAAAAAGGGCATGCTGACTTAATTTTGCCTTGTACAACTTGCTGACATGTAATGGAGAGGTAAACATTAGGTGTTTCTCCAATTGTTGTAAACACTGACAAAATGATGAAACCATTTTCAGTGGCTATGTATCCATGTCTATGTTCAGATCAAAATACCTAAATATCTCTAAAGATGCACATGCACCTTGACTTTCCTTGAGAATAACAGCAGAAAGAAACCAACCTGCTCCTTTTGCTCCTCCATCAAGGTTGCATCTTTCTCAAATGGTTTTGCAGGTAGATAGTATATGGACGGTTTTGTTTTAGTCCTGCAAGATAAGCATAGCACCACCCCTTAAGCACGTAAAAAGCAATAAGCAAATGATAGTTATTCTACCTATGGCAATGAAAGCAGAATTTCAGCATCCAGTTGCTTTATCACCGCCATCATATGAACAGAAACTTATCTTCGTCTCAATAAAATTGTGAATAGGGACACTTTTGGACCAAAAGGAAAAATAACCTGCAGCAGGGGAAATATTAGAAACCATGAATACAACACTTAGTAAGAGATATTGAAGGATGATTGAAGTACCTGCAAACAAGATGACTTGGACGAAATCATTGATTTGAAAGAACATTATAATGGAATTCAAGGAAAGTGAGAAACCAACCTTATAAAATTGCTAAGTTTTCTGTGGTGCTCAGTCCAGTGCAAATACAGCAACTCCAACTTCTTTTCTTCTGCCTTGGCAGCAATTCGTGCCCTAAGAGTCTGATGCGAATAGCGGTAGTAGACAAAAGAGAGTATATGTCAGCTGCTTCATTAACTAACAAGACAAGAAACAAGTACTTTGCTTCTCTCTCTTTCTGAATTGATATAACTGAAAGAAAAGACAAACCAAATCTTGCTTTCTCTTTTCTGCAATTTGCTCACGCTCTTGCTGCCTCAGCTTTTCACTTTCTTCACGCGCTCTTTGCTCAGCCTACAAGAAATGTGATGTTTAGGACTAGATGATGAGAAATAGCCAACTTGCTTGCACCAAGTTGATTCTCTGATAAGTCGCAAAAGATAAATCAAGCAGATTCTGTAGTTTCATGTTAGATTGGAACTGCAATGGTCCCTACAGAAGAGCCATGATCTCCTCAGATGCCTAAAACATGGACAACTTACAGTAGCGAAAATGCACCTCTTAAGGCTATTATGGTCCAGGTCAAGAGCATAGCCGGTATGATACTCACCAATGACACATTGGCAATCATGTTCTTTATTTATTATTATTATTATTATTTACTTTTTTTTTTTTTTTTTGGTAACCAAACTAGTATGGGGATTCTTTGAGGCGAAGATCATGTAATTGACATACTCGTCTAGCCATAGAAGAAAATAAAATAACAGCCATTTACTTCATAGTAGCACACTTTACAATCAATCATATTCTTGTAATTGACTGTTCTCACCTGTGTTTCAAAAAGCATATCAGCTAACTATAATCAGCATGAAATCATCATAGGTAGTTTCTACAATGCACATGCTTTGGCTAGTTCAAAGACCAGATCAGCAAGAGTAACAAGTACATACTCTTTGTAAAGAATTTGACCTCCGCATAAATGCATCGGATCCTGACAGTTGCATGTCCTCCTTTCTGAATCTCTGGAAGAATTCAACAAAGCATAGAAAATGAAGGGATTAATCACTTTCAGAATTCCTTGTGGCACTAAAAGATTTTTAAAAAAAATCACATTAATGAATGAAGATGCAAATTGGCATTACCAAGTGGTCCAAATGAAAAAATTGGATTTCTTTCAGAATGTATGACAAATATAATTTCTTTAAATATCATGTATTTTCAATTCTTGCCACAATACGATGTCCATAAAACGTAACTATACCAAGCAAAGAAAAGAACATGCAAAAGACACGATGCCCAGGCTTAATGCCACGAGGATTTTCTAAGAGAGCAGAAAAGCACAGACAGTTTTCAGAATTTAAAGCAATATAGACCAGATGGTAACCAAACTTAGGCTAATGCCCTCAGCAGAAATTGCGTGAGACAGAATACCTGTCAAAGATGCCAGGCAATGCTTCTAAGAGAGCAGAAAAGCACAGACAGTTTTCAGAATTTAAAGCAATATAGACCAGATGGTAACCAAACTTAGGCTAATGCCCTCAGCAGAAATTGCGTGAAACAGAATACCTGTCAAAGATGCCAAGCAATCCTTCTCTGCTTCGCAACTTGTCAAGGCACACTTAACAAATCCATACAAGTGTACTAGTAAAGAATCCTCTTAAGAACACTTCAGCAGAAAATACTAGCTCAGGATAAAACTTAACATGGTTCGAAATATCTAGATAGAGGACAAGATATTTAATAAAGAAGATTTCCAAAATCATCTTGTCCAGTTGATTCAAAGGCACTAATCAGAAGGGAATTAGATGGATTTTCCTTTTTCTTGTAGTATGTACGGCATAGGCCAATGAGTATGACTCATGCTTAAGACGACAGACGCCTTAGTATACTAAACATAAAGTAACAGCCCACCAACTCAAACACATAAAAAGGAATTAGATGGATTTTCCTTTTTCTTGTAGTATGTAAGGCATAGGCCAATGAGTACGACTCATGCTTAAGACGACAGACGCCTCAGTATACTAAACATAAAGTAACAGTCCACCAACTAAAACACATAAAAGTCTCTAGGGGAACGTCGATTTTGGCAATCTAAAATGGGACCAAAAATACATGTGTACATTCCAAATTTCATGTTGGTAAAGGAACCATGAATCCCCATGATGAATGCTCTCTGATGAATCTTCAGCAGCATGTGCTTATGATTGAGGTACTAGAATAAAATGCCAATCCATTGTTTTTAAGTGACTGAATTCAATAAATCTCAATGACTTGATTGCTCATCTCACATAACACTAAGTAACTAAGCAACATCTGTCGAATAAGACCTTTCTTTACTGCATCTGTTACACAAGGATCCTACAAGTTGCTTTCACAGTACATTATCAAGTAGAAGTTTTCCCATCATTAATGAGTTTCGCAACCAAGAACCTTGACCCAAAAAGATAGGTATCGAGTTACATTCAGATTACTTCTAAACAAAAGTTCTTTCCACTACATGCAACGGACATTACAGATCACCAACCTGCACTCGTGATTATACGGTTAAGACAAATATTAGCACAAACATAGAAATTTTCTGTAATCTCCATCATTTGGTAACAATAAAAAGAACATCTGTCTTGATCAGTGCTCAGTAACCACTAGAAAAAGATATACTTGAGGACACGAAACAAATTTGTCATACCTCTAAAGTTCCTAAAAGCTGACCCAGCATTCTTTTATTCCGATTGACCAAGCTAGGGTCCTCATTCTTTGGTAAAACCCTTGGAAGAGGTTCCGTTTCTGGAGCCTCA
This sequence comes from Eucalyptus leucophloia subsp. euroa, assembly GCA_017140325.1. Classification (NCBI taxonomy): domain Eukaryota; kingdom Viridiplantae; phylum Streptophyta; class Magnoliopsida; order Myrtales; family Myrtaceae; genus Eucalyptus; species Eucalyptus leucophloia. The sequence goes on from CM029474.1 coordinate 8,857,364, forward strand.
AATTCCTATATTATAAGGTTAACAGAATATAGTTAGTGCACAGCAGCAGCCTACAAGAAGTGATGCAATAATCATGCACATGTCTTACCATCTTTCCTGTTCGCTGAGTGAAATCTCTCCTTGACCTACCGCCCTGCTGCCAATCAGATGGCTGCTTATCAACTTGATTTGCACCAGCATCTCCCTCCACCAACGAATCCCTCATCTTCACATCCTTTGCTGCTCCAGCATCCTCTATTATCTCTCCGTCTTCCACCTTCAATTCCAAGCAAGTGCATACATGTGCTTATCAGGAAATGGGTAACACACAAATTAATACTTATTCAAGGCAAGCAAGTTGACTGCACACGACATCTCTCTCACCTAACAAGCAATTACATCCACTTAAAGCACAAAAAACTGTCGAATACCCTCTTCACTTTTCTTGACAATCAGATGACCGAACCCTAAAAGAATAAGAAAAACACGAACCTTGACGACTGCGGACAAAAGGCGGCGCTTGACAGGAGGCTGATCTTCGTTCTCGGTCCTCTCGGCCTGAAGGCCAAACCCCAGAACAAAAAATCTCAGCAATCCAAGCAACAATCCAAAACCACCAGCTCAAAAACACGAACTGAACCTCAAAAGGGCAGATGAAAGACATTCTATTCGTCTTACCAGGCGAACGAAACCGCGCTGCCGAGCTCCATTGGCGGCCACGTTACGCGGGCCGGCACCAGAAAACCCCCCTCTGCGGAGGCCCCTCGGGTCTCGAAGCCTCTCCGTTATCTGCTCCAACAACCCCCCACAAACACAGAAGACGCAAACGACCAATCAACGATACGAACTCGACCAACCCACGAAGTCTTTCGAAGAGACAGACAAAGGGTACCTCGCGTTGCTGGCGATGAAGCTCGTCGATCTCCTTGCGGAGCTCCTCCTCGCTCTTCTCCACCGCCGCGCTCCCCATTTCCGGGCTCCTTCTCACGGATCGAAAATGGGTCCCGCAGTCGGTAAGAAGATACCCAGATGGAGATGAGGTCGGAGGAGGAGGAGAAGGTTGCCGCCGACGATAACGGTGGAGAGCAGGGGAAGAGAGGAGGCCAGCAAGCGCAGGTGGGGAAACCCTTCCTTAGGTTTATGGCTTTTGCGTACCGAAGGAAAGATTACTCAATTAAAGTGAAAAGACAAAGTGGGGGTCGAGTCGATGCTGCTCGATGCGTTTGAGTTTTGATTTGATTGGAATTACTCAAGACTCCAAAATCAATTAAAGCTTTGATCCGTCTAGCTTGGGCTCGGTTACAACAAGTTTTCAATTAGGTCGGAATTTAGGGTGACTCAACTTGACTCGAATAAGTTAATCCATAAATTTTAATCGAACAAACTCAGGCGATGCTCAAAAGCTCAAATTCTAAAATTACGCCATAATTGTAAATTAATAATTTTATGTATTTGTTTAAATCTGCAAGTGTATGTGACTTTCATATATAAATTGTAATTCCATGATAGGGCTTCGGAGCTATTTGAGTCTAACATTTTCAAATTTGAGCTTGACCTTGATTTTAGCATTAGTGCTTCTTGGACTTGACTCAATTTTCGCATTATTTGGCATCAAAGCCTAAGGCAAGAGATAGTGATACGCAATTTCACAAATTTTTTCGATTTTTTTAATTAATCGGTCATCTAGAATTATCATGGAATGGTCTCCATAATAAATCATGAAGAGTCAGCTAGCCTTGGAGTGAAAACTGATCAAAATTGATTTAAACAATGAGCGTCTTGTATATAAACATTTCAACTTCAAAAAAATTACCATTGAAAACTTTAATAAATCATGCAACGACTAAGAAATCTGAGATGATAAATCATTTTAATTGCACAAGATTTTGATAAACCACTTTACAATAAAAAGGAGAGTGCTGTAAAAGGATTTACTCGTGCTTTTGTAAAATTTTATGGAACTAATCAAAACGAAGTACTCCAAAAAGTACCAAGTATTCGTACGAGATAAAAAGGATTTATTAGATGGAGCCCAACTATACAGGTGGGCCTATTTCCACTAATTGACACCAACTCTTTTATCCTAAAATGAATGGGCCTTTTTAATTTAACAGGGTTCACATGCTTTTTGGGCCATTTCTAGAAACGCGGGCTAATACTTAATCACATAATATTTCAATTTTCTGAAAAAACAGGGACAATGCATGTTAGCCTTAATCAGACTATCGGGCTTCGCGTGTCTCGTTCGTTAATAATGTGGCTAGACGGTTGGTGCAGGCCAGTAGTCGACGATAGATGGGCCCGCCCTGTAAGGACATAGTCTCCTCTCCATTCCTAATGCTAGAAAGCATTTGCGGTTCGTCCATCAAAATCGGCTAAGGCCGATCGAGCTGGGGTTTTCGTATCGCTTCGTCCGTACATATTATTTCGACTTAGTAACACTAGCTTGTTTGTTCTAAATGAATGAGCCTTTTGAATTGACAGAGCTCTTTGTGAGGAGTTAATCAGCCCACACGAACTTGTTTGTTCAAAATGAATGGGCCTTTTGAATTGACAGGGTTCTTTGGGAGGAGTTAACCAGCCCTGCCTCTTGAAGTTAATGTTGGATTTGCTTTTTGGGCTGTAGGAAGTTCAAAGGGACTCTACTTTCCACATCTGGATTTTCTTCTGGCTAAGAAAGGAGGCCGGTCATCTAGGGTTTGGCCCTAAAAGAGGAAAGGAATAAGTGGCAAATATGCATCACTTGGTTATCTGGCTTTCAGAAATTTTTATAAATTTGAACTAATATTTATCACGTTTACAAAAAATATGGGTATCTGATCAAATTATACTTAACTCTGCATATCTCATTCGTTATTAGTAATTAGGCGAATTGTCAATGGTAATCAACGATGGATGGATCTATTGAAATAGTTTGCTCTCCACTCTTCATTCTAAACAACATTACGGGTTCATCCATCAAAACCTTCTCACTGAGCCAAAGAGAGGAAGATTAAGCTGTGGCTCCATTTGTATGGTACATTATGAAGACAGCAACTCGATTTGGCACAGCTCTATTGGGGTATGTACATCGAACTTTAGATTTTCTAAATCTATATAAAAATCTTAGATTGTTGTACTTCTCACACTTGCTTCATGACTTATTACTAGTGTATTTGATAAGATGAGTTTGTTCAGTCGAGATTGTGACTAGATTTCACATGTTTAAATTAGAGAGGAGAAAGAGATTATATTTGTGGAAACCAATATAAGTAATTATTGAGCATCGAAATTAAGCAATTCTTGCATCTTCATAGAAGAAATTTGATTCTTGCTTGAGGAATTAGACTTCGAGTGTCACAGATGGTGCTCTCAACACGAAAAACTCATCCTATATTTGTTTTTTTGGTCGAAAAGGCTTCATTTCATTACAAGTCAAATAGGTAAAGTAGGACACGAGCCCAACTGGGCTTCAGAACAAATAGCGGTTGGGGTGGGCGTGATACCCAATTCAAAGGGAGGGATTGATTGAGTTGGGCTTTTACGACCCAATCGACAGCCTTGTTTTGTTCTCTAAAGCAGTGAGTTAGTCGTAAGTGAGGCGAAGAGGACATGGAGGCTCGGCCCATCTTGACTTGTGCAGTAACTTCCCACGGTACTTGGTTCTCCCCAATATTGCTTGAACTAAACAACAACAGTCATACTCAATAGTTGTACTTTCACTTTTACCTTTCTCTTTCTCCCATTCGTGCACAAACTCCATCCCCTCGAGCAGAGTTAGGGTTTCTGCTTGGAGTGCCTATTGCACTCTCACCTGGCGTGCAAATCCTCCTAATAAAACTTCGGCGGCATTTCTACATACTCCGGCGATTGCTCCGGTGGATGTGCACTAGCGAAACCCTCCATCTACGTTTATTTTCAGCAACTTCGAGTTTACCATTTGACAACGATGGCTCTTTGCGTACCGAAGGGAAGATTACACGATTAAAGTGAAAAGACAGAGTGGGGGTCGAGTCGATGCTGCTCGATGCTTTTGAGTTTGATTTGATTGGAATTATTCAAGACTCCAAAATCAATTAAAGCTTTGATCCTTCTAGCTCGAGCTTGGGCTCAGTTACAACAAGTTTTCAAATAGGTCAGAATCTAGGTTGACTCGACTCGGCTTGAATAAGTTAATCGATAAATTTTAGTCGAACGAACTCAGCCCATGCTCAAAAGCTCAAATTCTAAAATTACGCCATAATTGTAAATTAATAGTTTTATGTATTTGTTTAAATCTGTAAGCAAAATGGATCTCGTAAGATTCCCAATAAATTCTTCGATTTCTTCCCAAAGCAGATGATTTTTCATCTCCTTCTCACATTTCGTGAATAACCGGAAATATCCAGAAAAACATTTAGAGAATCAATGTGATTCTAGTTCTATTTGTTCTGTTTGAAGAAAGGAAGGATCCCAAAAAAATCGATATTTCTTTTAGTTATTGAATCTATCTTTGATTAATCAATGCGTGATATTCCGTTCCGTGATAAGGCTTCGGAGCCATTTGAGTCTAGCATTTTCAAATTTGAGCTTGACCTTGATTTAGCATTCGTGCTTCTTGGACTTGACTTGATCTTCGCATTATTCGGCAAGAGATAGTGATATGCGATTTCACAAATTATTTCGATTATTTTAATTCATCGGTCATCTAGAGTTGTCATGGAATGGTCTCCATAATAAATCATGAAGAGTCAGCTAGCCTTGGAGTGAAAACTGATCAAAATTGATTAAAACAATGAATGTCTTGTATATAACCGTTTCAAACTCTATCCTATATATCGAAGAAATTAATATTGAAGGCTTTAATAAAGCATGTAATGATTAAGAAATCTCAGGTGACAAATCAATTTAATTGCACAAGATTTTGACAAACCACTTTACAATAAAAAAGAAAGTGCTGTAAAAGGATTTTACTCGTGCTTTTGTAAAATTTTATGGAACTAATCAACACAAAGCTCCAAAAAGTACCAAGTATTCGTACGAGATAAAAAGGATTTATTACATGGAGCCCAACTATATAGGTGGGCCTTTTTCCACTAATTGACACCAACTCATTTATGCTAAAATGAATGGGCCTTCTTAATTTAACATGGTTCATATGCTTTTTGGGCCATTTCTAGAAACGTGGGCTAATACTTAATCACATAATATTTCAATTTTGTGAAAAAAGGGACAATGCATGTTAGCCCAAGTACGGTTAATTAATCAGACTATTGGGCTTTGGGTGTCTCGTTCGTTAATGATGTGGCTAGACAGTTGGTGCAGGCCGGTAGTCGACGATGGATTGGCCTGGCCTGCAAGGACACACTGTATGAATAGGCTACATTCGTCCATCAAAATCGACTAAGGCCGATCGAGCTAGGGTTTTCGTAGCGCTTTGTCCATACATATTATTTTGACTTAGTAACACTAACTTGTTTGTTCTAAATGAATGAGCCTTCTGAATTGACAGGACTCTTCGGGAGGAGTTAATCAGCCCACACGAACTTATTTGTTCTAAATGAATAGGCCTTTTGAATTGACGGGGCTCTTTGGGAGGAGTTAATCAGCCCAGCCTCTTGAAGTTGATGTTGGATTTGCTTTTTGGGCTGTAGGATGTTGAAAGGGACTCTATTATCCACATCTGGATTTTCTTCTGGCTAAGAAAGGAGGCAGGTCATCTAGGGTTTGGCACCTAAGAAAGGAATATGTGGCAAATATGCATCACTTGGTTATCTGGCTTTCAGAAATTTTTATAAATTTGAACTAATATTCATCACATTTAGGAAAAATATGGGTATCCGATCAAATTATACTTAACTCTGCATATCTCATTCGTTATTAGTAATTAGGCCAATTGTCAATGGTAATCAATGATGGATGGATCTATTGAAATAGAGTCTCCTCTCCACTCTTTATTCTAAACAACATTACAGGTTCATCCATCAAAACCTTCTATGAGCCAAAGAGAGGAAGATTAAGCTGCGGTTTCCATATGGCTTCGTTTGTGCAGTAAGTTACAAAGACAGCGACTCAATTTGGCATGGCTCTATTGGGGTATGTACATCGAACTTTAGATTTTCTGAATCTATATAAAAATCTTAGATTGTTGTACTTCTCACACTTGCTCCATGACTTATTACTAGTGTATTTGATAAGATGAGTTCGTGCAGTCGAGATTGTGACTAGATTTCACATGTTTAAATTAGAGAGGGAAAAGAGGTTATATTTGTGGAAACCAATATAAGTAATTATTGAGCATTGAAATTAAGCAATTATTGCAGCTTCATACAAGAAATTTGATCCTTGCTTAAGGAATTAGACTTCTTTTTTGGTCTAAGAGGAATTAGACTTCGAGTGTCGAGATGATGACTCTCAACACGAAAAACTTGTCCTATTTACCAAGAAGCAAAGAAATCTCCAATAATATATGCAAGACACAAACAGCCAAAACGTCAAAAACATGCTCCATGATTTGGGTTTCAAGGAAATTTTTTGAAAATATTCTGCATCGATTGATTAGATAATTGACAACGATGGGGGTTGGTTTAATTGTTAACCAGCAAATGTGCACACGGATTGGGGCCAACAATTGATATTTGCAAGATTGGCTAAATTGCTTTATTATGAAATATTTGAATAGATGTCATCAATTTTAATGTGATCGGTTCCAAATCGAGAATCTAGAATTTACCCTACATGAAACCTAAAAAACAGAACAAATTTCCTTAGGAATTGACCCAAAACTGGGAATTGGCCCAAAACCGAACCAGCCAATCCAAAACATACTCGGCGCTAGTTCAATAAGGCCAGTTTGGTTCGATTCGAATATTGAGTGGAACTTGCCCAATTGATCACATCTAGTTTAAACTCAAAACTAAACCAGTGAATGAGCTCTCTTCCCATTAAGACTATATAGATGGGGCCCGACTATATATAAGTGGGCTTTTTCCAAACTACTCATCTTCAATTTGTTTTTTGTGTTAAAGGATGTCGAAAGGACTCTACTGTCCACGTCTGGATTTTCTTCTGGTTAAGAAAGGTGGCAGGTCATCTAGGGTTTGGCAGAACATGCATAACAGGTAATCTCACCGTTAGAAATTTCTAGAAATGTGGGCTAATATTGATCATGGAATATTTCATGTTTGCGAAAACGGATTATCATTAAGTAACGTAACAAGAAAATTGGTTTAAGTCAATTGTACTGAACCTGAGAGGATACATCACATGAATAAGCGGCCTCATCCCCGCTTTCAGTTCTAAGAAAATGTTGCGGTACATCTATCAAAACCACCCAAAGAAGCGAAAAGGAAGGTCGAGCTGCAGTTTCCATATGGTTTGTTTCGTATAAATCGTTTCAAAGACGGTGACTCGATTCAACACAGCTCAATCAAGGTATGCACTCTCGATTCAATCTCAAGGTTTTCTAAATCCATGAATTTTAGATTGACGTATATCTTACTCCAAACCCTATTTTCCCTCCTAGTTTGTCTCAGTACTGATTCTAGAAACCCCTACGCCTCCATGACTTATTGCTTGTGTAGTTGATGATGTGTAATTAATCTGCGGTTAACAGGTTTTCATTAATTAAAGGATTCATTAGGCTTGCCATGATTATCTTCATAGCCAAGTACGAATCTCTCTTTAACGAGCTTTTAATTAATTTTTTTTTACTACATAGTGGAAATGTTAATTGTGATCGTAGAGACCAATATAATTAATAATTTGCCTTAAAATTAAGGAATTATTTACACGTTATGCTAGAAGCAATATTTGAAACTAGGGTGCATTCAATTCTATGAAACATGGATAATTTGGAAAATATTTTTTGAAAAATGATAGCTTACATCATTTAGAAAAATTAGTTAATAGAAAATATTTTCATCATTAATATCAATTTATGCTTAACTATTTTCATTGGTGATCAAATTTTTTAAAATAATATAAGCAATCATTTTTCACAAAATGTTTTCCAACTTACTAACTTTTTGCGAAACGGATGCACCATAAATTCTCATGGCTAGCAAAGAAATGAAAAACAAAGAAATAAATTGCATTCTTGCTTGAGGAATTTGACTTTAAATGCCGCAAATGATGACCTTAACGCGAAGAACTTGTCGGATTTAGCAAGAGGCAAAGAATCTCAAAAAATCTTTGCAAGATACAAACATCCAAAACATGCTTCATAATTTGGTCTGTAAGGAAAGTTGAAAATTTTCAGCATCTATTAGATTATCAGCAATAACGGGATTGGACGCACACTCGTTGCACTTGCACGCGCAAAAAATTCTTCTTAGGAAGATTGTTGTAGGATAGAAAAAATTGAAAATTTTAATACTACAACATATACTAGAAAGATAAAATTTATTAACTTACACATCTGCCCATAGTTACGAAGATCAAAAAATAGATATTTGAGGGCATTATGTGAAAAAAGAACAAGATTTGATATCCCTAGAAGAAATTATGAGGTCCTTTTTACTTTGCATAATGATATAAATAAGGATAGACATGGATGTGTGAATTAGGTGCAAAACATCGATTTGATCCATTGTTACATCACTAATGTGAAATCAGCTTCATACTTGGGTTGTCCATAAAAAATTTGACTTGTGCGTTACCTACTGTATGAGACTAATCAATACAATATTTCATGTGATAAGAGTTTACCAAACTAATATGAGTTTCCTCTGATGATAGAAAACAATTTCAAAAAGCTCTAATACCATGTAAGAAGCTTGTAGGAGCTTAGTCCATGTACAATACCCAACCTAATTACGTAAAAACAGTGACTTTTATAAGTGTTTTTAGGGGTGACTCATAGAAAGTACTTAATAATTTTCCCTCCAATATTTCACCCTCCCACCAAAATCCAATATTTATATTCCATCTTTGGAATATAAAAAAAAAAAATTGCTAAATGAGTCTAAAATCACTAATTCTATACTTGCCCTAGTTCTACCAAAAGAAGCATTAGTAAAAAGTGAAAATAGAACAAAATTAAATCATCTTCTTTATCTAATAAAAATAATAGCACTTGGTATAATTAAATGTCGGTAACAAGAACCATTGACATTGACCTTTGCAAACATGTAGAGAAATTTAATGAAGGGTCGCTCCATATTTATGCGTGAACAGCGTGCTTCTGTGAAAAAAAGATTCTTCTGCATCAGTAGACCTAATATCTTAAAGACCCTACTTTAGCGCTAACACGCCAATTAACACATGACAGTCGCCTTCCTCTCCAAGCACAAGCTCATCCAGTGCAGAGAGAGAGAGAGAGAGAGAGAGAGAGAGAGAGAGAGAGAGAGAGAGAGAGAGAGAGGCTGGCACTATTAAAACGCTTCTGAAGATCCTAAGATCATGGGAGCTTTGCCTTGAGATTGGAGTTGGAATATATAAATACACATGAAAGAAGAGATATCTGGAACTCAAGAACATGAAGGGAAAACCAGACTAAACAAATCCACTGCTGGTTGTATTAACCCTAGGATTGACCACACTAGAAAGAGCTTGAAAAGATAAGGGTGCTTAGGATCTGAAAGTATACATTTCGACTTGTCTGTGAATTTAAATTACAGCACTTATTCTTTTTTTCTTTTTTCTGGGCGCAAGATTCGAGTAACTTTATGGTAAGAGTTGAATTGGCTTACCATTAGGAGAGAAAGACTCAAGAACCAGGTTGTTGCCGCCACCGTTTGATCAGCCACCACTCTCCCCATCCCTATTTGATGAAGAGGGCTCCATAGGACGATGGCTCTCGCTCATTATTGCCCCGCTCTTCTCTTTGTTATTTATGAGCGACGTCAAAGCAGCCGCCACAGCAACCCTAAACTGGGGATCACAGGCGAAGGAGCTCGCACTCGCGTTCTCAGCCGATCCTGGTGGCTTGTCTGTCCCTCTCGAATTGCCTGAGAAAGCGTCGTAGCTCGGCCTTCTGCTCATCCAAGAGGTATCCAGATGAGACAACGGGTAATTCACGGCAGAAGTCGTCCTCATCGGCAAGTTGTGCGGCAGCTCATAGGGGTTCACGTGGGTGAGATCGAGAACGATACCCTTAGAGGGGTCGTTGCTAGGGTTGAAGCTTCGCGCTCTTGGAAATTGAGAGGGAGCGCTGGAGTTTGCGATGTGATAGGGAAGCGATGATGGTTGCGCGTTGACGAAATTTGAAGACATAGATCCATTCGACGAGAGGGGATTCATGCTTGAATCAAGTAATACAAAAGAGGCTGCATTGGAGGCTGTTGAGGCCATGGCTGTTGCACCCACTGGGAGGGGATGGTTGTGTGTTCCTTCATAGGTTGTTATCAAGATGGACATGTCCTCCAAGCATCTTTGCACCTAATTAAAAGTAATATCATCACATGTGAAACCTTATTAGTTGAATTTTGAGAGTGTAAACATATATTGAAACCTTGAAAAGAATTCATGCACCGTCCATACCTGTTTTCTCACTGGACATCCCGGTGCCACTGTGCACCGGTAATATGCTCGAGGACATGGATTCCCTTTCGCAATTTTCTGACCGTACTTTCGCCATTGACAACCATCGCTCAACTGCACAAATATACCCCTAATCAGTACTCCTAATTCGATCTTTTTTTTCCACAAGTCATGTTCTCGGTGATTACTGACTGAATTTCAATTGAAATTGGACGTACCGTAGCTGCTTCGCATCTCGCTCGAACTGTGACTCGGGATTTCCTGTTGGGCATGGAGGCGACATGACTTGTTACGCCTGCAAATTGATCGTTCCTTTGGATCTTGTCGTGTATCAATGGGAAATTTGTGTGATTTTGGTCCTTGCGGATGCCATCTTCTTTATGCACTTGTATTCCTTGTGGGTTGGCGCCAATTTGCAACCCCAGTGACAACCCTAGATCGCTCTCCCTGAGGGCGTCCTTTTTTGGGGATGGCGACGGAGAGTTCTCTTTGGGGTAGGACACAGATTTTGGTTCGTGATCGGGTTTTCCTTTAGTGTAGAGCGAAAGAAAGGTTGAAGGATCCTAAATCAATAAGAGCATAAATAGAAAGGGAACTTTCAATAAACCTCAGTATAACTTCATGAGAGAATTCATTTATACACATGATACACAAAGAGACCACTTTACCTTTGATTGGTTGGATTGATGAACATCGTCGAGTTTGAGCTGGAGATCATTGTATTCCTTCATTGTTTGCTCCACCACCCTCCTCAAAGCCTTGTTTTCTTCTTTCATCCGATCCATTTCCTTCTTTAAAACGCATAACTACACAAAAAACAAAGACATGAACATATATCTTCACAAGTTAATACACCAGACAAAAAGATTAGCTGAGTTCAAATGAGAGAGACCAGGATCGATCCGAAGGCAATTTACCTCTTCCGTTTTCATGCTATCTTGTAATGATAAATCAGCCGACCCAGGTTCTTCATCACCATCGCGGTCTTCTTCTTCTCGTCGTTCTTGTTCCTCACCCGAAGCAGTTGTCACCACACCCTCAGCTTCTTCTGGACTTCCTAAGCGTTCCTGAGCATCGTGATGATCAGCCACTTGCACTTCGCAACGATCTTCGGTTGATCTTTCGCCTTCTTCTTCAGCGTCTAGCTTCAAAGATAGATCGATGTCCATGACCTTGAAAGCATGAGAGAGAGAGAGAGAGAGAGAGAGAGAGACGCAGGGACGCAGGCTCGTCTCTCTTGAAATATAATCTCTCTCTCTCTCTCTCTCTCTCTCTCTCTCTCTGAAATGTACAGCTTTTGAGGTACCGAAGTCAATTCCCTCGTCTAAAGACTTAAGTATTAGACAAAAAACCAAGGAGGCATCTGCGGGTTTGACTTTGATTTGGGTCATTAATTAAAGCTTTCAATAAAATACATACGAAAGACTGAGCCATAAGCAACTGGCGATGGTATAATTATATACATAGACTCCTGTGTTTGGGCACCTCAAAGTTTTCAATTTGTGGGCCCATCCTCAAGGTGAAGAAAATAAATAAATCCCTATTGTATATAGATGTTTGTGTGTCTATATATATATATGTATAGAGAATGTATAATGTATAAGATCTGTAAGACGACCTACGCACACCATTGCTTGTGCGCCACACACTTGCGAAGACTAGCCGCTAGGGTTTCTATATGGTGACCTTGCTATGTAGGCAAATGACATCTAATCTATAGTTTAGATTAATTGAAACTGTTGTTATCAAGTCATATAAGAGAAATGCTTGAATTTATTTGCCTAGATATGACTACAACTACAAGCGACATCTAGTTATGAATAGTTAAGTGTGATATCAAGGATTAGCTCAAGCCGCAATGTTGACGCTGACTGATGTGAGATGAGAGATTTGACTCGATTCGAAAGCTAATGGAATTGTGTCTAGGGTTAATCCTCTCAAGGTCGCACACAATCAATGCTAAATTTTTCCATGAACTTCATCCAACCCTATGTGGGACAAGGTGGCTATGCAAATTTGAGACTGATCGAGCTACCTCACATTTATGGAAAATAGTATGTTGGAGGATTTTCTAAACACAAACTATAATTAGTGATTTAACTAGAAATCCGATGAAATTTACTCCCCTCCAAAAAAATCCTTCTACAATATTCACAAATTCTGCCCCAACACTTCGAATAATTATCGCGTAAGCTAACGTATTGGTCAATATTTAAACATATATATTAACTTCCATAGAAATTTGTACAAGAAGAGCAAAAATACCCTTTCATGTTGCACGACAAACCATTACCAATGACTGATGAATAAAACCTTCTCATGACCTAGGGTTTCAAGTATTGGCAGCCTTTCTTGCAATGAACAAACAAATCGTTCATGATAGAGTTTAATAATTGGAATAGGAAAAGGCGAATCCATACGAATACCATCATGTATCGTTTAACTAATTCAAAGAGTTAATACATTAACTGATAAGGAAGACTGTACATGACATTCAAGCAATTGGACGCTATACAATACTTGTATTAGGAGTATTATGTCTTATCAAGCATATAAATTTTATAAATCAATCTTTGTACAGTTATTGATGCTCATTTTGTTTAGTAGACTTGGAAAACTGTTTGCTCACTTATAGATAGAGTTACATATTATCTCAAATTGGAAATAACAAAAAAAGGGTCGATTAAAAAATTCATGAAGAGAAAAATGAGAATGTCCAAAAAACAAAGAAGAAGAAGAGATTCGGTGGGGGCAACTCCAGATTTTTTCAACACATAAGAAAGGAAAACCAGGTTCTTCTTGTGGGTTCCCAAGAAAGCAATTTGAAAATGAGATTAGATGAATATACAATAGAGGGGAATTGTTGTGACGTCATATCGCGGTGGGAATATGAGCCCCGTACGAAATCGAGAAAGAGAGGACCCTAGGGATCAGATCTCAGAAATTGTCAACTACAATGACCTTGGACCCTCTCTCTCTCTCTCTCTCTCTCTCTCTCTCTCTCTCTATCTTTTTTTCCATTCCTTGCTTATTTCAAGCCCTTATTTTACGTCTCTTTCTATTCAATCATCGCCTACGTTAGCATGGAAAACTAACAGGGCACAAGTCAATAGTTGCCCCTTCTCTACTCAAAGCTGAAATGTGAATAACTTATGGTTAGATGGATGATCCATTGACCGGTCTTTAACAAAGGACAAGAATCTGATGAAATTTTCTAGAGAGTATTATTTACCTTTTAAATTTACTTCTTTCAAAAGAGAACGCATCATGATATTTGAATATCCAGTGATTAAGATGTGTTCTTTTTTCTTATTTTCCCCCTCGTTTATCTTTTTCCTTGGTTTTCGCTTCCCCTTTTTTTCTCTTTCTTAGTTTCGCCCTCTCCTCCGGTCAAACCACCACAACTCCATGCCCCTGCTGTCACGATCACGGTTCCACCTGATGCCGTCGGTAGCTTCTGACTCAGGCTGATACTCCTCTCCAATTAAGGCGATCATGGAGGTTGTGACCCTTGGGGACTAGCGTGATGCGAACAACCTAACTTTGGTCATGAACCAGTAGAGATCATGATGATCGCAACACCAAGAGTGAGTTTCGAGCAACTTGTTTGCCTCTTCAAATGACCTAACTTTTTTCACGTCTGCCAGACAACCTACATATGAATGAATCGATAGAGGTAACAATCCTAGGACTTAAAACGTTACTCATCTCTTTTTGCTTACCAATTTCTTTTGTTGGGTATCTAAAAAAAAGTGAGAGGGGAAAGAAAAGGAGGGTGTCGTATTACATTACTTGAATTGCTAGGTTTTTTTTTTTTTTTTTTTTTTTTTTTTTTTTTTTTTTTTTTTGGGGGGGGGGGGTCAGAGATTGCTAGGGTTAGGGCTAAGCAAATGTTGGTACAAGTTTGACCCCACTGCCGAACCCTAACCCAACCCCGCCGGCCACCCAAGTAGCTTCATAGGCCATCTACTGGTTATATTTGCAATTTGTTTACTCTTTTGGTTCCCTTTAGCAATTCCTCCGGGTCATCTTCCTTTTCGGCTAGTTTGCTCCTGGTTATAGAACGAGTTCCTTTCACACGATATGAAAGATGCTTCTTCTTTTTTTGTCTTTTCTCAATGTACTTTTTCATAAAACACAAGTGATTCCGTCAAAAAGAAGAAAATGGATGGTATATAATCTCGCTATCAATCACATTCATAAAAGTCACACGAGACGCACACATTACATCATAATCTTTTTGTACTTTCTATATACTACAAATATGCATAAATGATATTTCTCCTAATCATGTCCATTAATATTTTCTAGTGGATCGATCCATAACAATGATATCCCATCAAAAGGCATGTTAACACAATGACAGCATGTGCATACATTAAAATCGCCAAAATAAGTCATTTTCCCGAGAGTTTCTTTCATATCATAAGGATCATACACTATATGCATGCTTTATACAAGGATAATACGCATGACATATACATATACAAAGACTATGGTCACAATCAATGTGCATACAATAAGAAATTACATAAATTAAACAAATCATGTGATTATTGATCTGGTTTCATGCAATGCACGAGGGCTTGGCCTTCTCGCAATGTAGGCTTGATTTGCGCGCGGTCACATGTCGATCGCGACTCCGATCCCTATGCAAAGGTCAATCTCTCTCTCTCTCTCTGCCTCGTGCATTGACTCCCCATGATCATTTTTGCGCAAGTCGAGGCAAAAGGTGAACGGGGCCCCTTAAATTATGGTAGGAATCATGATTCTATTCTTTAACTTTTCGAATCCTCCTTTTAAGCTATCCTCGCTTTTAAAATGACTTGGTAAGGAAGACATTTTCCCCATGGGATCTACTTCACAGGGTCAAAAGATATAACTTGTGTGTCCAAACCGTGATTGCTTGTACATGTTAGGTGTATGGCACAAGTTCGATTTCGCATGTCATAACTACATACCACTCTGTATATTCAAGTCTACCACCCGGGTCTAGACAGCGTCCTCCTTAATCCATGAAATTAGTAGGGTAGTCTGTGGACCCGAAATTCACCCACTCAAAGTGGGCTTCCTTGTCATGAAAAATAGACAATGAAGATAGCTCTCGAGCATTTATTTCTTTAGAAATTTTTGTGTATATCAAATTCAGCCATTGTACATTTACTTATTAATCATCAAATATAATAATCTCCCCCATCAACAAGGCGAGGGAGGAGGGAAAGATAAAAGGATAATATTGTAAGCAATTTATTACGTGATGCTGTAGTAGATAGTGAAAACACTAAGGCTCTGTTTGTTTCGCGAAAATTATGGGATTCTGGAAAATATTTTTCAGAAAGTCATTTTCCAGAAAAATGTAATTATTTTCCAACTTCGAATGAAATTTGAATATGAAGTGGAAAATATTTTTCGCTGTTCGATAAAAAAAATATTTTCCTCCATATACTCTTTTTCATTTATTTTATTTTTTAAAATGGATTTTTCATATTTTTTAAAATCAAATTTAATTATTTTTAATTTTTAAAATCTATCATTTTTTCTTTTTTTTATTTTTCTTTGTTTTCCATCTCCTTCTTTCTTGGCCGGTCACCGGCCATGACAACGGCCCACAACCGACCACCGGCAAGCCTCAAGCTCGTCGACAAGCACGAGACTCACCTCTCACCAGATTGGTGAGCGTGAGCATCGAGCTCAAGGCTCACTAGATCGACAAGCGCGAGCTTGAGATTGACGACCTTGAGGTTCACTTAGCGATGGCCGGCAACTAGCCAAGAAAGAAGAAGATGGGAAACAGAGAAAAGAAAAAGGAAATTAAAATAATTCGAATTAAAAAGAACATTAAAATTAAAAAATAATTCGAATAAAAAAAAAAAAAAAAAAGAAGAAGAAATGGGAAGATGAAGTGAGGATTTGTAGAGGTGTGAGATAAGAGAGATCGAGTAAGGAAAATGTTTTCCACTTTTCAAAAGTGAAAAACAGTTTCCCCTAATTTAGAAGATTTTTTTCCTTTTCATAGAAAACGTTTTCCCCAAAGAATTCATTTTCCATGAAATGAACATTGAAAAATTCGGAAAACATTTTTCAGAAATTATTTTCCATGAAATGAACAGAGCTTAAGAGAAAATTACACTCTATTTGACAACAATTCAATGTAACTAATATTGTGCTTTTAGTATCTATAACAAGTAATACGTGCACGGATTCTCTATAGAGAGAGAGAGAGAGAGAGGGGGGGGCTTACATTATAATAAAGATCGCTAGGAATCCTCTAATTTAGGGAATGGTAAATTGCCTCTTTTATAAAATTGGCTTGATAATCAAGACTAAGATATGATAGGGAGCACCGATAAATCATCACCTCCAACCATAGCGAGGTCACCACCTTCGGCCACCACCAACGGCACCGCCGCCGCCGCCGCTGCCTTATTGCAGCTTTCCTTTGCCTCTCGACCCTAACCTTGAGGATAGAGCTGCAAAGAGAGTTGCGATTTTAGCGATGTAGCTTATTGTAGATCGTCCATTTTATCGACCATCAAGAAGTTAAAGATGTAAATTTACACCTCGAATTTCTAGGATCTCAACCTTCACAAAAAAAAAAAATTCAGATCAAAAGCTTTTTCGCCCTCCAATTTGGTGGGGCTACACGAGTCGTCTACCTAATTGTCTAATGCCCTAAAAACTGGTCAGTAGGGTGAGAGACTCAAAACTTCATACGCGGTACCTTAATTTCCTCATGATACCTTCCCGTGTTTGACAATTTCACACGGATGGATTAGAGTTTGAACGATGATTCTCCCTACGCTCAAAAAAGTTGATTAACTATTGCAATTAGACTTGAACAACAACAGCCACCTCTATGAGCTTTTACATGCAAATATGTCAGATATTTCAACAAAAACATTATAACTCTAGGATATATTTTGTTAATTTCGGAAAGGAGTGAATTATTGATTTCACTAGTCCTTAAACTTTTTCTCTTTATTCAATGTCATCCCTAAACTCTTTTCTTGTTAAATGTCATCCCTCAACTTTTTGAAAGTGATTCAATATGGTCATTTCGTTGATATCATCGACAAATTCTTCAGGGTTTGTAACTTATCATTGTTTTTTTTTTTTTTTCAATTTCATCCTCATACTTTGTTTATTTGTTCAATATAATCATTGAACTGTTTTGTTGTTTTCTCTCGCCTAATTATGTCATGTCAAATTTAGATTTAATCCTGATACAAAATGTTTATCAATTATGTTACGTCATTAAAATAAAAAATATAACGTGTTAGTCAAATGGATTACTCAACAGAAAAATTGAAGTTATGAATTCTTATACATTAAAATGCTTACTTGTATTTACATACTGTAAGTATTTCTAACCGTATCTAAGCAGGTCGTGTTAATAAAGAAACATCTTAATGTTAAACTAAACCATTCCAAGAGCGTCATAAAAGGGATGAAAGGGTCAATCTACACCCTAGTTATTTATTATTCATCGCCATTAAACTTATACGGATACATTGAAGCGTGTAGCGTGTATGGCTTGTCAAAGGTTGTGTGTAAAATGACCAGTCCTAAATAAGTGTCATCGATATTCATCTTGAAGAGTACCCAATGACTTTCACCATGCTCAAGCGGACACTATCAGAGAGAAATAACCTAAATATTAGAGTTTAAGGATGAAAATGAACGGACAAATAAAGTCTAAGGACGAAATCAAACAAAAAAAATGATAACAAGTTAGTACCTTTAATTGACACATCGGCAAATTTCATTAAATCTGTAACGGAAGGACATTATAGAATGAACATAAAAAAGTTCATAGGCAACACTAAAAAAAAAAAAAAATTCATAGAGGACATTCAACAATGAGTAAAAAATTGAGAAGTACTAGTGTCGCTACCCTATATAAATCGTCAGTTTAGGCATGTCTCTATCTAGACAATGTTTGCTTCACCACTAGAAGAGATAAATCAATATAAAATATAAGAAAATCGATTGGCTCGGAGGCGGTTGACCACTCATATTAGTTTGCAATTAAGAAATTCATCAATGAATTCCGCAGCCTATCTATCAAATTCATTACAAGACTCATTTTTTTATTTTCTCATGCAAGATTAAGTCATCCAATTCACTAGGAGAATTACTAAAAAAATTATAAACCTATTTTAATCATGCCAATTTAATCAAACTTTTTTTTTGTCAATTCAATCGTAAATCTTTTACATTTGTACTAGTTTAATTCATCCAACCAATTTTGGCCGGCTAACACTAACATGATAGTGTCAGCACTAATATGGTATTTTTAAAATAATATTTTAAATTTTTAAAAACTTTTTCTTTTTATTGTCTTTCTTTTTTTTTTAAACTCCCCCCTTCCTTAGGGCGCTAGCCAAGGCAAAGTGTTGCTGCCCTCCTAGTCTAGGCAAGGGCTATGACTACCTTGCTCGCCCAGATCGAGGGTGCCATCCCTCACCGTCCTAAGGAAATGGAGGGAGAAAAAAAAAAGGAAAAGATGAAAATAGAAAAAAAATTATAATATTATTTTTAAAGTGCCACATTAGTGTTGATCAGCCAAAACTTGCTGCATAGATTGAACTAGCATAAATACAAAATGTTTAGGACTGAATTAATAAAGATAAAAAAGTTTAAGACTAAATAGGCACAATTTTAATATGTTTGGGCTTTTTTGATAATTTTCCCTATCTTTGTCAATAGCTCACCTACGAGGTCTTCCTTCTTCTAAACTATAAATATTATAGTATGAGATTACAATTCAAATTAATGGTTTGCATCTCACGTTGCAATATACAACAACTGACCTTTCTCAATCGTTATTGCACGCACGCAACTAAACTTAGTAAACCCTTGGAAACTTCCGTGTGATAAAATAATTATATTTTTTATAATTGTTTTCTGATCCGGTTTCTAGCTGGAGCCCACGTGAAATTTGTCAAAATCGAAATTGGTTTTTTTGGGTGTGTAAATGAATACCGAAGGCATTTACTCATGTCTTTTCAAAGGTTTCTTGTGAGCTTGAAACTTTGACCTGTGATTTGCTGCTTCTTGATCCCAAATGCCAAAAAGTCTCAACCGACGAATTACTCTTTGCTTTGAACTCGAAAAGATGGATGGAATTTGTGGTGGAATTGATTATTAGACCAATAGGAAAATTTGTATTGCACGTCCTATATTGTCAGTTGTTGAATACGACCGATCGATGAGAAAGGTCGACTGATAAGTGAATTTCAACCATTGGATGATGATGATGATAACTCACCGTGTGCATCGTCGTATCTTAGAAATTTTCCAGTGGCCAATTATGTAGCCGCGTTTAATGCACTTTGCAGGTTTACTGAGACACTATTCGAAACATACGAGCAACATGCATGAGGGGGTTGTGGCCCTTGCGTGGTCTAGGCGAGGGCCGCTGGCCATCACCAAGGCCCCGGCGCCCCCGTTGACTGGAAATCTAGGAAGACGAAGGAAAAAAGAAAAGAAAAATTTTAAAAAATTCTCAACACGATATCATTTTGAGCTCCATTAGACACATCGGATCGCGTAAGAAGGCCGATGCTGACTAAACCATCAAGTTAGTCATTTCCAACTTGAATTAGATGAGTGGACAATATTGAAAAATCACCAAATGATTTAAATTTTTTTAGCCAAATTAAAAAATTTAAGAATAAATTAATGGTTGTACACTACATTTAAGACTTTTGGGCAATTTTGGCCATCATGAATTTTGAGTTTAGGCACCAATTTACACCTTGACAATAATTACTGCTGTTGCCTTATTTATGAAGAGCGGTCATTTTACGTCCCAAAACGCTCCGGTCACATTGACAGCCAACCTAAGCAAGAACCTTCTAACGGATGATAACCAAAACAATTTTCGGGTTTTCTTCAATAATTCTCAGATGAAAAGCCAAATTTAGGTAACTATTCTGACAAAAAAAAAATAACACACTAAAAATAACGCCAATTTTTTTTTATATAAAATGACCAACAATTCAAATCAAATAAGGATAATTACCAACAAATTAAAGAATTATTTCCGAAGAGTTCTGACAGTCTAAAATATTGATTCAGAATCTCTGGTTACCAGATTTTTCTCCGAGTCAACATGCATGGCTGACACAAATCCTATTAAGATAAGGCGATATGGCCCGAGTCTTTTGGCGTTTTTTCTCACGATGACGACACCGAGAATTGATGCAGTCTGTTTCCTCTTTCTTTCGCCCACTTTTCACGCCCGTGAGAGTTGAAATGTATGGTCATCACAACTTTTCGATCTTTTTTCATAAGATCTACTAATGATTAATTTAACAATTTATTGCGTGAAGAGGTTCAATCGACCTGATGTAGCCATGTAGAAATCGATGGCCAATCTATTCTTGGAGAAGTGACCTCAAAATGGTTAGAATATCCCTAGAGTTGACCCGGCTCTGTTCAATTTTATGCAAACTCGTCTGAAATTGATCCGATCGGATAAGAATTAAGTCTTCTTTTATGTACAACTATCGGTGCACTTCGCAAAATTTTACGATCTTCATATGAATATCGGCAAAAGAGAATTGTAACACTCTTTATGACGCATGATGGACAGGCGGGATTTGCACTACAGAGGACTATAAATGAATTTAGGGAGAGAGTGAGCATTCCCAAACGAGCACAAGTAGATTAGCAAAGGCCAGAATTGACGTGATTTGTCGAGTGTATGGGCTGCATTCACCTAAAGTCCAACAGCAGTCGCTCTAACTCGGGGAGTTCGATGCAACAGAACGACATCTAAATGGTGAAGTAACTCGGGAGGCTCGGGCATGTGGCCCGACCCGACCTAAACTCGTGAAGAGTCGAACCAAGACATCACATTGAACTTGATGCGCTCCATCCCTCCCCTTGCAGAATCCTAAGCATGCGTTTTGACATGGGGCAAACAAACGTTTGTCCGTCACATTGAGATATCCCTGAAGCTCAAATCAGTACCAAATGCCCCCTGCCCCAAGTTACTGCTACCGATAACTTCTTCGACAAAGTCAGGTCATGTCTATGATGCACAATGAGTCCAAAGAGATCGACTCGTGCAAGCTACAGAACAGAGAAAACTCTCGACCAACTCCAAAACTTTACCGCTCAGCGGGGCAAGTTTGCACCAAACAGCTTCTATGTGTACCACTATAGACAAGTATTTACTTAGGTATCTCCATTTTGACGAAAAATCGACAAGTACAAGAAATTCTAAGGTGAACTGATATAAGTTGGTTAAAATATAGAGATCAACGTCAGCAAGATAAACTTCCAAAGATAGATAGAGATGTATAAGGGACAGAATTTCCCCCTCAATCACTCTATTAAAATCTCTGATGAAAGGAACAAGATATAATATCTAGCAGATTAACCAGCGCGAATCAAGCCCTTTCATTAAGTCAACTCGAAGCAACAATGCAAACTCAAATATATCCTATGAAGTGGAGAAAGCCGGCAAGGTTGTGTTAAATCTATGTTTACTCTCAGGAAAAAATTCCACAAAATCCCATAAGTTTTTGTCATATCTGACAACCTTATCTTTTTTTCTTTCTCCAAGTATTTGGCAACCTACCTGATGCCATTAATATGAATATGATGTAAAACTGTGCATTATGAAAGAAAAGCATCATGATGCAAGAAATCCAAAGAACCATGCCAGTAACGAGTTTATTCCTAAAAAAAAATTCCCGCCCCATTAGTTTCTGGAGACGATATATACATTACATCCCACAAATTAATCAAGAAAAAGGCTTACAAAGCACCATCGAAGGATAGATTAGTTACAATCACCCAACCTCTATCCTCTCCATACTCCATATGGTCATGAGTGCTCTTGTTGAAGGATCTAAAAAAATTATGACAGGGGAAAAGCCCTACAACAAGGCACAGAGCTTAGGCAAGGAGGTACTTTTTCCAGCAGCTTCCCCAGAACCAGAGAAACAGAAGCCTCAATCTAATTCCCATGCTTAACGGTATAAATGAATGACTTTTCACTCATATCAATAGAAAGCTAAGAAATCGCAGCAGGAGAAAATAAAGACAGCCCAGAGAACAAGATGCCAAAAAAACTATCTCATCTTTCTATTCCTTTAATCAGATGACCAAAAACCGTGAGCTATTTGTCAATTGCCTAATCTCACAAAAAAGACCAAATCCAAAAGCAAATATATTAAAGAAAGAAGCATTTTCCTTTTCTTTCCCCTTTTCCCTATATGTCCCTCAGCTATTCCTACAGCAACCTCTGAAAAGGCAGGCAGAGCACATAACAAGCTAATTCGAAGATCATACTTCTTCAGCTTATTCCCACTGCCTCCCAAGCAAAGATAGCCACATCCCCACCTCCTTCAAAATATTAGATTGGATTTTCATCCATTGAAATAATTAAAGATTATAATCAGCTTTAAACAATTAATCACAACCTTGGACTTCACTGCTGCACTTGGCAGATCAAGATCGCACGTGAGACCCAGCAGACCTCAGTCCAAATGACTCAATGCAGATCTTTCCATTCATGTTCGGGTGGAGAAATTTTTGCTGGTCCCCAAGGGGTTGGGATGATGGCCTCAATTTCATATACTACATTAACATCAAATGTCACAAGTCAGATGTCTATTAAATGAGACAAGCATATAGTGAATTATAATACATATATTTATTGCGCTAGTTTTTTGAAAAAAGAGATGCCCACCTCTTCATAAAATGCACTTATTTCCTCCTCAGTAAGGCCTTCATCATCTCCATCTGCAGCACCCTCCTCCCACCCAAGAGAACGCAAAAATGCAAACTCTTCCTCATTTGGATAGTTTGAATGCTCCTCTCCATTTCTGATCAAACCCAAAGTACATTCACATGCATCACCATTTTCAACTATCTCTCTGGCATGCTCAGTTGGAAAGTCTGAAACAGAGATAACTGAAGAACTTTGATGCTTAGTTTCCAAAGAGATAGAATCAGTGCCAGCCTCAGCGCTCAAAAGCTCTGATTTTTCCTGATCAGAAACTGATACAGTACTAGTAGTATCAGTTCTAGTATTGATGCTCGTAGAAGATTTCTGCTTTATGAGATTGAAGAAGTCATTACGGCTTTGAGTCTGCAAAGACGGTCTCTTCTCTAAAGTCGCCAATGATGTAGCTGGCTTACGCTCAGAACCTCCCAAGTTCTGGTTGCTGACAGAATTCTTAGAGTGAGAACCAACAGATGATGGTGCCAGATTTAGGGGGCTACGTGGAACTTTGACTCCATTTGGGGAAACCAGGTTTTCATTCACTGTTGAAGATAGACCATTCAGATCCCCTGATGGTTTCAGAACGTGCAACTTTCCTAGATTAGAAGTCTTCCCAACATCCACTCTTGCAGGCCCGCCACGCATAGGCTGATTGCCATAGGGCGTAGGGGAGAACTTAGTAGTCTGCTGTGCAGCTCTTGTTTTTGATTTCTCCATCGAACTAAGCAACTGGAAGAAATATGAGAAAACATCAAGAACACAACTAAATAAAAATTGACCATCAAACATCGCAAGACACATCTAATTTTTAATAGAACAAATCAGCTGCCACCACTATCTATTCAGATTCAGAACTCGCTATTCCGAAATTTGTTCCATCAAACTTCTTCAGGGAAAGAAAAATAGTTCTTACACCCACCCCCAAAAAACAACGAAAGACTTCCATCAAACTTCTCCGGAGAAATAAAAATAGTTTATACCCCCAAAAAAGACCGTTTGGGCAACAAAATACAAAAATGCAAATGTCTCTATGACATGCATGCACATGGGACTGTCTCATGGCTCCCTCTGACCTCATCAAAGGTAACTGAGAAACTGTAAGTATTAAAAGGGCATCATTAACTCTTGCAATTAAGAATTCTAAACAGGAAATTTCATTCTCTCCATCAAATTGCGAATGCACTACATCTACATTTGTAAGCTCAAGCATACACAGAAAATCGAAACAATCTCAATATAATGATGGATCAAAACAATCTCAATAAAAGGATGGTCAGTTCTCCATGACTTGTTACACTGCCTCACAAACAGCTTGTTCAAGACGGTGCAAGGAAAAAAGTAGCACATTATTAGTTTTCAAGAAGGTTTAGAATGTAGAACAGAAGAAAAATGACATGCCACCCTGAAGAAGAGGGCATCCAGACCAGAAGAATGCTCCATACATTTAGCCAACCAGAACATATTAAACGAAATGAAGAATTTTCATTCACAGCATGAAAATGAAAATGCAAATAACAAACTGTGATCACTATTCTTACGATGCCCAATAGAGGGGGAAAATAACTTGCATAATTTGTTGTTAAACATACGGGCTCCCAACATTGTCAGCAATAATGCAGTGGAACTCATAGAAAAACTCTATAAAGGTCGCATAAAGCCACACTTTTATCTGGTGGAACTTGCAGAGTACATGCCACACTTATAATAATACTAAACAGCCAAATTATGCAACAAATTTTTACACAAACATAAAGCTCTCTTACAACCCCATTATATAATTAAAAAACTTGGTCTAGACAGGCTGACCTACTAGTCCTAATAGGCTAATTCCACGATTAAATGCATTCACAATGCAATCAATCTCAGACCAAACAGTATTTCAACCTGAGCAATTAAGAGTGGAGATTATTGGCTTAAGTCATGGTAATTTTAGGCCATGGAATGGGGTACCACCAGTTGCAAGCACAAGATAAGGTACAGATCTATTTATAAGTTGGATAATGGCTCATGAAAATATTTTTTGGACAATTTACTATGTTGAAGGGGAGCAAGTGTTTTCATGGGCATTACTTTTCAGCACTTGCAAACTTGTCTAACCAAAAGCACATGCACTGGCATTATCAACTTACAATTTTTCCTATGATTCCATTAAGCAGTTAATAAATGTAAAATTATACCATATTCAAAGCGAAGAAATGCCTAATACTAGAAGCTCCAGCTCCATGGGGTTACTATCAAGGATCTATTTGTGTCGACCAGATCAAAAATATGGAGCTCATAATGGGAATTTGTCCATCCAGATAATGGGACCAAACAATTCTTCCATTTTCATGACCCAAAGTTAAAACTACCAAAAAAACAGAATCAGACATCCAACTTTGTTTGATCTCTGAAGGTGAAGTGTAACAAGTCAGCCCAAATCAACAACATAATGTAACATTTAGAGTTATTAGAAGAACAAAAGCAAGGACAGTGGTGATACACAATAATGAGATCCTACAAGAGAAGCGCAATACAAAGAGGCACAGTTTAATGGATAACAGGTTGATTCTTTCAGATATTGAGGTAAAAGCCAAGTATATATGGACTTTAGAGTCTTGCTTTGGACAAAGTGAAGCATCAGTGAAATTATTATGAAAAATTATATCACAATTTTACGGGCACATACGGACGAATATCATTTTTAATGTTGTCTCAAAACTGCATTTCGAATAGTTTTAATTGGGATATGAAGCAGTCTAATCGATTCCACCTGTGCATCTAATAGATTAGAGCCTCTATAACCCAGAATACAGTCATGAAATTAGAAACATTACCTGAGATTTGGGCATGGATGGCGTCACAGGGATCAGTTGCCTTGATTGTTTGATGGCCAACTCTTCAAGCCTCTGACTATCAACAGACAACTGCAAATTCTAAAGTTATCAGCCTAGAAACCCATCTATATGTTCAAATACAGCATGATAGATATAGACGGACATAATAAAATTCCAACAGGGGACTATTTACCTGAGGAGGTGTGCGAGCACGAGAGGGACTTTGGGCAACAGCCTCTGACATTTTAAGGCCATTCATATTTTGACCTAAAATAGCCGAGCTTCCAGGTACAGTTTGCGGAGACAGCAAACCAGTTGCCTTATTGTTTCCAACCACTCCAGGCACCTCTGCCAAAACCGTCCACCCATCTGCACTAGTTTTGTCTGAATTAGCACTTGAAGGCCTCTGAAAGGTAGCAACAGATCCCACAGAAGGTACTCTTGCTACTTCAGGAGTTCTTTGCCTCTCTTCAGTTCCAAGAAAGGGAAAGTCCTGTCCCAATGCAGCTTCAGTGGTGCTACTTGTATCTCTGCCTTTTGTAAGCAAACCACTAGTGATGCTGCGGCCCCCATTTCTCGCATTACTACTATCACCAGCCACTGGACTACGCAAGGTCTCTTCCTGTCTCCTGCCATTCATAGACTGTGAACGCCGTAGCACATCCTTGTCCAACTTACCCGGCAGCAAACTACCTAGAGGATCATTATAATCTCGATTCTTCTGTAAACCAAAGAATGGCTTGTCATTGTGAGGGAATTCAAATAAATCTTCCAAAGCTTCATCCCGATGAGTTCTACCACTGCCGAAAGATCGTGAGTGTGTTGATCCCTTACTATTGGAGCTCCGACGAAAATAAGAAGAAGTGGTTCGATCAGACACCTGAATTCCGCTGCTTAAAGAAGACCTATTTCTCACGTTCTTATTCACAGAACGATCATCTATCAAAGGAAAAATAAAACAATCATATAAGTTATCCATTAACGTAAAAAGCCAAATAATAGCTTCAGCGAAGACTATACAGTAACTTGCAGAGGCCACACATATCCAAGCAAAACCCAGCTCACAATCTGCACTACTGCTGTATCCATACAAACTCTACCTCAACTAAATGCAAAACCTAAGGGAAGTATATTAACAAAAAAGGCTACTCAAAACAAGGGTTAATTGCATATACACATCAAAACGTTAAAATATAATACGGTTCCTGCACACCTTTATTTCTCATATGAATCTACAGAAACTAAATTACTTTTGCCCCAAAAAGAAAACAAAAGGATTATACTCAAAAGGTTACAGAGTAATGGATAGATCATCTTTAATTGTGTTGCAGAGTAGCAATATGACAGTACAATAGCAAAACGGATTAATTCCAATAATCTTATGTCTGCATCCTTAAAAACTTCTACATGCCATCTCAACTATCATGCTTCAAAGCTCGAAACTCTGTTAACTTTCCTCCTTATTTCATCCCAACAAATGATTTCCATAGGTAGATTTGCCATCCTCTCCTACACCCACATCAATGAAAACTTTCGCATGCCATCTCATGTATCATGCTTCATAAGTCTAAACTACAATTACCCTCCCTCCCAATAAACTTTAACAACTAGACATGATATTTCCCGCAACACCAGATGTCAGAAACAAAGACACGTGCCATTTAATGAAAAAGGTACCTGAGCGCAGAGAAGATGAAGATTGTTGCTGTCTACTGCCACCTCCAGAGAGGCTTCCACCGCTCTTCAACCATTCTGGAACTAAAGAAGGCTCACTCCTATCCATCATTATTAAATAACATGATCATTGACAATACCAAGAACCACGATCGAAATTCCTTTCCTTCTAAAAATCTCCTCAGGGTCGTACGAAACTGTCAGAAACCTCCCCCAATCCAGCCAGAACCCCCCAAAATTCCACTTTCGGTCGGCAATAAACTCCACAGACCTTCAATGGAAGACCCTCCCGAAACAGTCAGCACCCGATTATCGTCGCCGCAACTTCCAACCCCTCAGGCTCGCCAAAAACTGCTCGCTGCAGACTACCCGGCTTTTCTCTCTTGCCCTCTCTCTCTCTCTGTACACTATACACAATTACCCCGCAGTCAAAAAGCCCTAACTCCAAACCAGAGAAAAAACCTATCAATGAACGAATGCCGAGAAGCAGCAAAACGATGGTGCCCAAGAAAGGTTATTTATCAACGGCCAATGTCGGTGAAGAACAGGCACAAGAAGCGAACTTATCCAACAAGGCTAATTCGCCCAAGAGAAGCGTTCGAATCGACAGGAGAACTCCCACTGCGATTAATCCACCGAAGAAGCCAACCGATTCCGCGACCAACCAACCCGAAACGAACCAGAGAAACAAACCCTAAGAATCGCCCCCAAAAAAATTAGCGGGACCGAGAACCGTCCCCGAGAAAAACAGCTAGGGTTAGCATCCGCGCAGAGAGGGCAGGAGAGCGAAAGCGACAGAGGAAATAACTTATCGAGAGCCCGAGGAGAAGGGGATTGAGGAAGAAGCGCCCCCACACCCCAACCCGAACGAACGAATTGGGAAACGAGGCGGGGCGAACAAAGCCCGAGCCCGAGTCCGAGAAAACGCTACCGCCGCCGCACACCGCCGCCGCCGGCCGTCGACGACACCCGAAACTGGCGGGGCGGCTACCGGCTACCTCTTCCTCCCACAGCGGCGGAGCGAGTTTCTGGCGCAGAGCAGACCCCAATCGCCAATGGCGGAACCCCGAGAAACGCCACCGAGATTCAAATCCAGAAGAGATAGAGAGAGAAAGGACGAGGGAGAGGGGAGGCTTCTGTGTGGGGAGTGCTTTTGGGGAAGTCTAGAGAGAGAGAGGGGGGGGAGAGGATTTTGATAGCTGGGCGAATAAGAGAGGGAAGAGGAGTGCAGAGAGAGAGAGGGGGGGAGAGGAAATAAGGAATGTTGGCCTCTAAAATCTGCCCCGTGGGAAGGTGCTCCCCTCTTTTCCTCTCCTTTTCTCTCTCTCTCTCTCTTCTTCTTTTTTTTTTTTTTTTGAATTTACATTAAGGAAAAAAGAGAGGATTTTTTTTTGATTAATTTATTTACTTGATGACGATTTGGTTCCCTCTTTGGAAAGCCTCTCTCTCTGTCTACCTATCATCTATCTCTATCTCTAAACCCTAACTTGCCTTTTGGCCTTTTGGTGGGCTTTTTGGAGCGAGGGAGATTAGGATGGTCGTGTTGCATGCATTGTGAGAAAGCTTGCGTTGCAAGTTTCCAGAGTCTATCCGATTTGGGCTGTAAGTGCTTTCTGTATCCACTTCAAATCGACATGTCCTATCGGATTCTTGGAGTTTCTGGGTTCCTCACCGAAAAGTCATCCTGCATGTTCAGTGAATATATCATTATCAGACTAATAAGATTGCGCTCTTTATTTTAATATGTCGATACTCACGTGTCTTAATCTTTCAATTTAGTACTATTTTTCGAGTCTATCCACAGCTTTAGCATTTTACATCTAGAGATGCCGAGGTCCACACATAACCCAAATGAAGTAGTTTGAGGATTTATTTAGATTCAATTTTTTGAATTTATATAATGGAAAAGGAGGATTTTTTTTTCTTTTGTTTGTATTTGCTGGCCATTTAGTTCCCTCTTTGGAAAGTCCCTCTCTCTCTCTCTCTGTCTAGACCCTAACTTGCCTTTTGCCTTTTCAATAGCTTTTTTGAGTGAGAAAAAAGATTAAGGATAGGATAATGGTTGTTGCTACATTGTGAAAAGCTTGTGTAGCAAGTTTTTATGGTTTGTATTTGATTTGAGCCATAAGTACTTTCCATATTGCTTCAAATTGACATACCTTATGGGATTCTTGTGGAAGAGGAAAGAATCTCGCGTGATGATAATTATTTGTGTAGTGAGGATTATCGTTTGGACGGTTTGATTTACTCATGTATCACTGCAGCTGATTTTTTAATCGAATTCTTCCACACGTGGATCAACTAACGAAAAGTGCGTGACTTATTTTTAACCCCTATAATGGACCTAATAAAATCAAAATTACAAATGGTTGTCCGTTGAGCCTCCGTCTGTCGGCATCAAATTTACATTGCAAAATTCCTCGAGAGCAAGAAAGGCAATCATGAGTTGTTGTAATTTGCACCTAATTTTGCATCCCTTGATTCTCAAAAATTGAAGCATGTGTCTTCGAAATTGCTCGGGAGCAGTAATTTTTTTATTTTTTTTTTGGCCTTTGGAACACCATATAAAGAGAGCTCTCCCTACATATGTCTTTGAAATTGGTGTTGCATTAGTTACTAGAATCAAAACATTCCATAACAGATGTGACGCAATCGCATTGATTGCTCTCTCCACATCAATTTTTTTGTAGGGCAAAAAAACAAAATTGCATACATCAAGTTGATAGGGGCTTCGACTGCCCAATCCTCCAATCAATGGTGGATGAAAGAGAGCCGCTTTTGTGAAATTCTTGTTACAAAAAGCATCCTTCTAAGCATCTTTACTCCTTACTCGGAACCAACACGTAGATCATGCGATACGCGCGCAAACTTACTACAATTGTGCAACATGTTCCGCATCTATTCAAAAAATGCAATATATATATATATATATATATATATATATATATATATGTATGTATGTATGTATGTATGTATATTGATTTCATTATTACACATTGGATTAGGGCTTCGTTGTTTCGCAAAAATTTCAAAGAAAATGATAATAATTTTTTAGTATTTGACTGAAACCTAAAAATAATTAGAAAATGTTTTCCATCATTTAGTATGAAAAATCCGATCAATCTTTCCTAAGGAAAATTATTAAAATGCTTGAAATTTTTGTTTTAATTTTTTGTTTCTTTTTTCTTTTCTCTTTCTTTCTTAGCTAAGGATTTGCCACGGATGAGGAATAAGCTCACCCAAGGCCAGCAAAAATCGAGCTTATCAAATTCCAACAAGTCAAGTTGAGCCAACTTTAGGTGAGGCTTCACCTTTCAACGGGCTCAAGCCGTGCTAGCCTTAGGGGAGCTTGTCCTCCACTTGTGGCCAACGATCGATCAAAGAATAAGGAAAAAGAAAGAAATAGAAAAAAATAATGAAATAATTGAATATGTTTAAAAATAATGAAAATAATAATAATATTAAAAAATATAATTAAAAAGGAGTGCATGAAGAAGAAGGTGCTTGGTTTAGTTCAAAGAAAGAGGAGGGAAAGTGATATCCTCTTTTTGAAAGTTGAAAATCATTTTCCCCCTTTTGAAGATTTTTTTTTTTTTGCATTTATGAAAAATATTTTCCTTAACTAGTTTATTTTATCCAAATCAAAATGCCAAAAAATTTGGAGTTCCTTTTCTCTTTCCCGCAAAATAAATACAGCCGTGAATATGCAAGCTAGATATCATTTCTCACCAAAAACATAATTATCATCGACGGGCCAATGATTTAAAAAAAAAAAAAAAAGACAAAACATCGTATCAATAATGGAGAAGTACACACCAGGTCAATGCATTGACGCCAAACATAGGATTTTCCGTTCACATATCTTCAACGTGGCAACTTTCCTAGGACAGGTCCTGTCGAGGTGGAATCATGCATGACATTGAAAGACAGCCTTTGAATATTATTCAATCTTCAACCATTGACTATTTTAAAGGGATTTTGTTTGCTGGCTACGCCTATTTTCTGCTTTTTAGTTTATTTTTTGGAATAAAGAAAAAGGGAAAACGGGCTGAAAATTTTGGTGGAAAATGGCAATTTTTTTTTTGATTTTTTGTTTGAGAGATGAGAGGTAGGAAAATTTAAAATTTTTAGTACTTTCTACTCAGATTTTGGTTGTCTGTCCACTAGTTGCTAAACGTAAGAAGAATTATAATTATAGATACCGATGTTCGATGAAATGTACATATGTACGTGCCACCAGCATTCCATGGGAATTCTAATTCAATTTTTCATTTATTGATGCTAATACTATGATAAAGTATAGTCATTATATAACTGATTATCATGGTGTTGTTAAACAATACTTTTAGGATTAATGACTATAAATTATATTAATAATTACTAAATTTCTAAGTTTGACCAATCCAATAGTAAACCGTTATAGATTCTATTACGTGCAGTTAAATAATATTTTATAATCAATGATGAATATAATTCGGTTCAATTTAATATTTTCCTATTAAATACACGTTATAGTAATTTATGGAATTCTTTATGAATATAAGTAATTGATACCAGATGGATATTTTAAATGGATATTGTACTAATCAATTGTTTCATAAACTGGTTGATGGATATCTTAATCGATGTTACATGGACATATTATAATTCTCGTTATTGCTGACTATTTGATAATTATAATGACACCTATTTATCAAAACTGCATAAATTTATTATAATATTGTAAGATAATTAACATTATTTGCAGCTGGGTTTAAGATACACTATAACAGTTTGCGCATAATTAGGTAATTATGTATGAAAAAAGTGTACAAAAAAGGGTACTTTATATAATGGAAAAGGAGGATTTTTTTTTTCAATTGTTTGTATCTGCTGGCGATTTGGTTCCCTCTTTGGAAAGTCCCTCTCTCTCTCTCTAGACCCTAACTTGCCTTTTGCCTTTCCAAGAGCTTTTTTGAGTGAGAAAAAAGATTAAGGATAGAATAATGGTTGTTGTTGCATTGTGAAAAGCTTGTGTAGTAAGTTTCTATGGTTTGTATTCAATTTGAGCCGTAAGTACTTTTCATATCGGCCTCAAATTGACATATCTTAAGGGATTCTTGTGGAGGAGAAAAGAATTTCAGGTGATGATGATTATTTGTATACCAAGGATTATCGTTTGGACAATTTGATTTACTCATGTATCACTGCTGCCGATTTTTTAATCAAATTCTTCTACGTGTTGATCAATGAACAAAAAACGCATGACTTATTTTTTACCTCCATAATGGAACTAATAAAATCCAAATTTACAAATGGTTATAAGTCCATGAACCTCCATGTGCCAACATCGAATTTACATAGCAAAATTCCTCTAGAGCAAGAAAGGCAATTGGAGGTAGTTGTAATTTGCACCTAATTTTGCATCCCTTGATTCTCAAAAATTGAAGCATGTGTTTTCGAAATTGCTCAAGAGCAGTAATTGTGTTTTTTTTTTGCCTCCAGAACCCCGTATAGAGAGAGTTCTTGCTGTATGTGTCTTTAAAATTGGTTTTGCATTAATTACTAGAATTGAAAAATTCCATAACAGATGTGACACAATCGAATTGATCACTCTCTCCACATCCTTTTTTTGTAGGGCAACAAACAAAATTGCATACATCAAGTTGATAGGGCTTCGGCTGCCCAATCCTCAAATCAACGGTGGATAAATCTTTACTCCCCATTCGTAACTAACATGGAGATCATGTGATACGCGATCAAACTTACTAAAATTGTGCAACATGTTCCGCACCTATTCAACAAATGCAAAAATATACAATATAGCATAACAAAATATATATTTGTTTTGTTATTACACAAAGGATTTGGGCTTCATGGAAAATTTCAAAGAAAATTATAATATTTTTTTGGTGTTTGGTTGAAACTTTAAGATAATTATAAAATATTTTCCATCATTTAGTATGGAAAATCCGATCAATCTTTCTTGAGGAAATTTGTCAAGATGCTTGAAATTTCTTTTTTTTTTTTTTCTCTCTCTCTCTTTCTTTCTCAATTAAGGATCATCTATAGGCAAGGGATGAGCTTGCCCAAGATCAACAAAATTGAGCTTGCCAAATTCCAATGAGTCAAGTTGAGCCAACCTTAGGCGAGGCTTCACATTGCCAATTTCAACAAGCTCAAGCTATGCTAACTTTAGGGGAGCTTGTCCTTCCCTTATGGCCAGAGACCCATTGAAGAATAAGGAAAAAGAAAGAAAAAGAAAATAAATAATTAAATAATCGAATATGCTTAAAAACAATAAAATAAAAAAAGAACACAGTATTAAAAAAAAAAAAGAAAAAAAAGGAGCGCATGAAGAAGAATGTGCTTGTTTGGGTCAAAGAAAAAGGAGGGAAAGTGATATCCTTTTATTGAAAGTTGAAAATCATATTTCTCATTTTTAAAGGAATTTTTTTATATTGATGGAAAATATTTTCTTTAACTAATTTATTTTATAAAAGTCAAATGTTGAAAAATTTGAAGTTTTTTTCTTTTTCATGAAAAAAATAGAGCCGTAAATATGGACGCTATGGTATTATTCCTCACCGAAAACATAATTATCATCAACGAGCCGATGATTTAAAAAAAACAAAACATCAGCCGATGATTTAGAAAAAACAAAAATCATATCAACGATGGCAAAGTACACACGTGGTCAATGCATTGACGCCAAACTTAGTATTTTCCGTTCAAATATCTTCGATCCAACGTAGCGACTTTCCCAGGACGGGTCCTGTCAAGGTGGAATCATGCATGACGTTGAAAGACAGCATTTCGATATTTTTCAATCTTCATCCATTGACTATTTTGACGGGATTTGCTTGCTGGCTACGCCTATTTTCTGCTTTTTAGTATATTTTTTGGAGTAAAAAAGTGGAAAACGGGCTGAAAGATTTGGCGGAAAGTGGCAATTTTTTTTTTTGATTTTTCGTTTGAGAGATGAGAGATAACAAAATTTAAAATTTTCGATACTTTCTACTCAGATTTTGATCATCCGACCACTAATTACTAAATATGACAAGAATTATAATTACATGTATCGATGTTCAATGAAATGTACATATACATGTACCCCCAGCATTCCATGGAATGCTAATTCCATCTTTCATTTAGTGATGCTAAAATTATGATAAAGTAGATTCATTATGTAATTGATTATTATGGTGTTGTTAAATAATACTTTTAAAATTAAGGACTATAATTTATATAAATAATTACTAAACTGCTAAGTTTGAGCAATCCTATAGTAAACTATTGTAGATTATATTATGTGCAGTTAAATAATATTTTTAATCAACAATGAATGTAGTCAATTTAAAATTGTCAAGTTAAATACACATTATAGTAATTTATGGTATTCTTTATGAGCATTAGTAATCGATATTAGATGGATATTTTAAATGGATATTATACAAATCAATTGTTTCATGAAGTTAATAATATATTGTAATTCTCATTATTTGATAATTATAATGACACGTATTAATCAATATTGCATAAAACACTATTATAATATTATAAGATTGAAGGCTTTATTGGTATTGGGCTTAAGGCCCGTCCGCCCAAGTTGGGCCTAGAAAGCCCGGCCCACGGGAATAGGGCCCGTGGAAGGAGATAGGTATAAAAGGGAGGAGAGAGAGAAAAAAACACACCGTTTTGATTAAGAAAAGACGTACGTTTTCTCTCAATGCTCTCCCTCTCTCACGTTGTTCTTCAAAACGAAACCAGTGAGACGCTCGAAGGATTTCGCCTCCTCAAATCGAACGGGATCAAGTTTCTCTTCCTTTGACGGCGTCGGGTTTAATCTGTGGCTAACAGTACGCTCGAATCCGTGGTGTCTTTACGATCGATGATACGTGTTTTCCAGGCTTTGTCTTCCGCGTTGATTTAGGGGTTCGATCGGTATCGAATCTGGTTTTCGGGGATCCGTTATTCCCAACAAAGATAATTAACGTTATCTACGGCTGGAGTTAAGATTTGCTATACCAGCATGCACATAATTAGTTAATTATGTATGAAATAGGTGTTTATAAAAAAAATAAAGGTATTTTAGGAAATCTATTAGTAAGAAGAGAGAAAAAATATAAATGGTTCTTCACAACAGGGGAGGTAGGCTAGACAGGAGAGAAATAAAGGAAGGGTAATCAAGGAAATATAAAAGTAAGAAAAACCAGTGTTTTTCTCTCATATGTTTAAAATATTTATGAATACTAATTTATCAATTAATTTTTATTAAATACTTGATAAATTATTTCAAAATTGAAAATAAAATTATTTCATGCTATAAAATTATAATATATTATATAATTTTATCACTAAAAATTGATAATTAATCTTATAAAATTTTCATTTTAGCCATTCTGGCACCCAAAACGAGATAAACCCCATTCCATTCAATTCCAACTAATTTTCTTTTATGATAACCAGATAAAGAAATCAGAATTCTTATTCCATTTCATTCCTACGTACCGAACACAACATCAATATTGCCATATTGGTAGACGCATCAGAAATGATGGCAAAAAATGGCATTTAGCGTGGTGTAGATAAAAATAAAAATAAAAACTGCATTTCCATCTCTCTGACAAGATCACGTGCGTGACGCTTTTTAAGGAAAACTTGATTGATTCGTGGCTACGGCACTCATATTCGAAAACGAAACTACAAGTTCGAAAGTCCCTGTTCACGTGTATCCACCCCAAAGTGGATGTGCGGAACATAACGCAATCTCCACTATAAATTTATAAAGCTCGATGGCTGCTTCCGACAATAAGATTCTCGCAAGTGAGAAAAAAACCGACCAACCCCAACCGACTCGACCTTTTAGGCCCAGGCCTAGGCAAGGATTTTGGGCTTTATTTTTTTTATTAAGGTTAATATCATAAAAAAATATCAAATCAATATACTTGTAAATTTTTTATTATATATTAATTTTTATTAAATCTTACCGTAAAATGTTTGAAGAGAGTGATTCAATTTGAGATTTCGCTCTTCATTTGTATACTAGTTTGTGATTTTCTTGTGATAATAATTCAATTTAACGAAAACCCGCGATGGTTAAATTTGTAAAGAATGTACTAGTTTGAGAATTTTGATGAAATTGGAATAAATTTCACATAAATATATCAATTTATGGATTTTGGGCTTCATTTTTTTTCTTTTTAAGAATAATATTACAAAAAATATCAGATTAGTGCATTTATAATAAATTTACTATTTCATCATTTTCATTAAATTTTGTCGTAAAATGTTTGAGTTTGATGACGTGACAAAGAGTGTACTGATTTGTGGTTGTTCGTGGTAGTAATCCAATTTAATAAAAATTGACAGTAGGTAAATTTATCACAGATATATTAATTTAAGATTTTTGGTGAAATTTGGGATAAATTTGGTACAACTATTAATTTTGGATTTTCGTGATATTAATTTTTTTCTAAAAAAATCTGAGTCGGTCTGGAGTCCTTCTGCCCAGCCCGGTCCGGCCCGGTCGGGCCCGGCCCGGCAGGAACTAATTTTTCGAAAAAAATAATTCCACCCGGCAAATGGGAATTATGGGAAATAAAGAATATTCTCCGTCCAGTTTTCGAGCCTCGGCCACATCGCGGGACAAAAAGAAGAAGAAAAAGAAGAAGACAAAATTCTAATAAAATAAGCGAGAAAAGATTTTGACTAGGTAGCGCGCCACAGTTTTCTGACCGGTTCAGAGACGCCGCCACGTGGCAACGCGTGTTCTTTCACCCTTTCTCTCTCTTCCTTTCTCCCTCGCGCAGCTCGCTCGGATTCTTCCATGTCCACGGCTCGTCGTCGTCTTCTCTGCAACTCCCGATTCCCCGCTGCGGCAGAATCTCTCAGATTCTCTCTCTATAACTGAACCTGCACTGCGGACTGAGCAGGCGGAGTTGGAGAGAGAGAAGGAGGGAGCGAGGCGAGCTGAGCTGAGCGGAGCGACCGATCGGCGGTTTCCGATGGAGGCGAGGCACGGGGGGGCGCGGCCGCGGCCGCAGCTCGACCGCCGGAACGCCATCAAGAACATCGACTACGACGCGTCGTCCGCCTCCACCTCGACCTCCTCATCCTCGGCCTCTTCTCTGGCGCTCGACCGCCTCTCGGTCTTCACGAGCTTCCGCGTGAAGGGCGAGGAAGGCGAGTTCGACATCATCTGCAGCAGCCTGGGGCTCACGCCCGAGGACTTCTCCATCCCCATGGAGGCCTGGCGGTCCAGCAAGGCTCGTGATCTCACCCCTCGCTTGCGCCTCCAGAGCGCCGCCGTTTTAGCTCCCGACGGCGACGGCGACGACGAATCGCCGCGCGGTGGCGATGGCGGCGGGTTGGCTGCTGGAGTGGATAGTATCGAGCTTCAGAGTGGGATATCTATATTGAATGGGAGTAGAAGTTACGGTTCAAGCGGTTTGGAAGATAGAGTTAGGGTTTTGAGTCGTAGGACTCGTTTTAGGAATAAATCAACGGGCTCTGCTTTGAACGTTTCTCGCCCTTTGGCCGATGTTATCTGTGCTAAAGATCGTGGAGATTGTGAGAATTGCGAAACGGATAATCCCGGGGGAGGAATTAGGGGATTGAGGCCTCCGGTCCTTAGTCCGCCGCCAGTTAAGTTGCCGCCTGTTGTGGACAACGTGAGTTCCACTTGGGAATTGTTGAACTCGTTCGGTCCTCAAGAAGGTCCTGGAGGAGATCAGGATTCTCCTGTTTGCCCTTCGAATAAACAGGATTGGTCGGATGGAGATGATGAGAAGGTTAGTAAGGAAAGGATTTCGCCAAGAAAAGATGATTCGGACTCTCATTTGTCAACTTCTGTTGAAGATAAGGAGTCTACGGATAACGATGAGGTGGGCAACGCCCCTTCTGCCAACATTTCAGAACTAGTGCCCAATGTTATTTCAGAACCAGTGCGCAATGTTTCGCCCGAGGGGAGTTTCAGACAAAGGATCACCTCATGGCAAAAGGGCGAGCGGTTGGGAAGTGGGTCATTTGGTACTGTATATGAAGGCATCAGCGAGTAAGATTCCTTTGCTTTTCTCTTTGATAATCAGTAAGCATTTTTCTAGGACGGAGTACTCCATAATGATGTTCATTTGAAGTTTCGGTGCCACTTGTGAGCACTAAATGGTTAGAATTAGGAATACTTGGGCTAGTCATTTGTGGAATTAGAGTTCCAGCATCATTGGTATAGAACTTATTGAAGAGCATACTTGATTATTGAACATATTGATGAAGTAAAGATATGATATTCCAAAAATTGCCTATTTTTAATTGTTCTCCGTTGTTTTTCTGCAGTTTTACTAGCTTGAATAGCGGGCTATTCTTTTTTCTTTTTCGAAGAATGGATAGTGTGATAAATCAGCGTGTACAGGAAATATGCTTTGGAACTGTTAGTTGATTCTAAATGCAAATGCTGAAAGCTAAGGAACTATATAGTGATATTGATGATAACATCTCTTTTTTTCTTCTCAATTCTTATTTATATCATTTGGAGTGCAAGAATTATCTTAAATACATATTGTCAATGCATCATTCTCAAAAGAATTGGCATTTATGTCTTATTTCTCTCTCTCATGCTTCTCTGTTGCCACAGGGATGGATTCTTTTTTGCTATAAAGGAGGTTTCTTTGTTAGATCAAGGAAGCCGAGGCAAGCAGAGCATTTTGCAGCTTGAGCAGGTATGTGCTTGTTTCTTTCTGTATCTTGTGAACTGGCCTTAGGCATGGCTACTCAACTTACCTCATTCTTACAATTGCCAAGCTGGCGTATATGCACAACT
Organism: Eucalyptus leucophloia subsp. euroa; assembly: GCA_017140325.1. Lineage (NCBI taxonomy): Eukaryota > Viridiplantae > Streptophyta > Magnoliopsida > Myrtales > Myrtaceae > Eucalyptus > Eucalyptus leucophloia. The sequence goes on from CM029474.1 coordinate 8,896,815, forward strand.
ATTTATAAGTCTGCCGTATATACAATCATAAATCTGGTGTGAGTTCAACAGATATTCTTTTCTCTTCCTTTCTAGTTATACTCTGCTTTCTTTTCAGGAAATTTCTCTTTTAAGTCAGTTTGAACACGAGAACATAGTGCGATATCTCGGCACAGACAAGGTGTGGTTCCTTCTTGCTAAGTTGTTTTCTGCAGTATCTTTCACTTTGGCATTAATTATGTTATTGCCGAGCAAAATATTTAGGGGAACATGGCTGTGATTGCAGTCACAATATAGTGGCTGCATCTTCATCACTGCATATGTTTGCTGCAATAGCTTGGGAATAAGATCACAACAGTCACAGCTTATGAGCTGTAGCAGCCACTTGTGACATAGGCGGACATTTTAGGTCCTGCTCCCATCACAAGAAAAGTTTGTGATGAATTGACTATTCCCTGCAATGCTAATTTTATGAGTAAAGAAAATCTGTAGAGCAGATGTCGGAGAGCCTGTCATGTAATCAATTAATCCTTTGTTTTCAAGAGGTCATGATTTACAAATTAGCTATCTTGCAAACTGAAGATTCAGGTCAAACTCTCGGGTTTAATAAAAAGGAATCTGACACTTGGAAAAACTGCAGCCCTGATTAATAAAACATTGGGGGTAGGGGTGATGATAAGAAAGAGAAGGCTTTAATCTTCAGGTATGCTTTGATTGACAATCCGATGGTGCAGATGACTAATTTCCAACCTTTTCACCCTCGTCTATGACTGGTCGTGGCTGTAGTAATGACAAGGGAGTTCCTCCACAAGTTAGATTTTTTTCCATCTGTCCTAGTCCAGCGTGTCATTTAGTTCCACTCATTCTTATGCAACATCATATAGTTCTTAACCTCTAAATAGAGAGAACTAAAAATAGAATCGATCATTGTTCAGGTGAGGGAAGTAGTTCCTATCTTGGTGGCTTCAATGTTTGAGTACCTTTCAGTTATTATTATTATTATTATTATTATTATTATTGTGGACATAGCTTGGCAAGAAACATCAGATTCTAAGAAAGTGCCAAGACATAACTTCCTTTTGGAGATGAAACATGCAAAGATTGTTGCTGTTAAACACAATTTGGTTTGGTATGCCTACAATCCACCACATTGTTTTGTGGGAATGAGGGGTTAATGCTATATGACCTCTTATTCTTCCACCAGGTGCACTGTGCAACTGTTTTTGTTGGCACTGCTACAACTTGAAACCATGACGACTGCTTATAACTTGGATATTTTTGTTGTACAAGGAAACAAGCAAAAGAAGAGCTTGGTCCCATTTGTTCTTGCCTTATTTTCCCTTTTTAAGTTCGCAAAATTGCTTTTATATTGTCATATGATGCGTACTTCTACTAAATTAACCCCCATCAAACAGATTGTCACTAAACATCGATTGGTTGTTGAGGAGGTCCTCAATATCAAAGTGCACTTGAGGAAGCATAATGAACCTTAGGGCCTTGTCTAGGGGCGTCTTGCCTTGGCACATCCAATTGCTGTGGGAAGGGTGTTGTCATGTATCCGATGATTAGTCTGGTGTTATAAGAGGCCTAAACATCCAGCACAATTAAAATGAAGAAAACGTAGAAATCACTGATGTAGTACGTTTTATTTTATTTGCTATTGTTATGTTGTCTCTAATGTAACTTGTTAAAATATCTCATATTGTTTGTTTATGGGGTTTTGATGGGCCTTATGTACGTCTAGCCTCCTTCCACTTCATAACTTAATCTTTTGGGTCTTAACATGGTTCCAGTGCCATATATCCCTTAATTTCTTTCTGCGCGTGGCTCTCTTTTCATCCTCTCTATGTGCTGTTCTTAGTTCGTTTGCACGTGATAAGGTGTTAAAGTATTCCATATGTGTTTTCAATGTGCTGTTCTTAGTTCGTTTACATGTGATTTGCTAAAGTATTCCATATGTGTTTTCAATGTGCCTTATACACAATTCGTCCTAGACCTAATAATTTGGAATTTTTGGGTCGGATATTGTAACGTATGATTTTCTTTTCTCTTCCCAGGATGATAAGAAGCTTTACATATTCCTTGAGCTCATGACCAAAGGTTCACTTGCAGCCCTTTATCACAAATATAACTTGAGAGATTCCCAAGTCTCTGCATACACTAGGCAAATTCTAAATGGTTTAAAGTATCTTCATGACCAGAATGTGGTCCACAGGTATTATGAGAAACATGCTTGACTTTGCATTTAGTTTTGACCTATTGGAATAGTGATCACACTTGTCATTTCTGATGGATGGTTAATTTTGGTAAGGAAAGAGACAATAATCAAACAAAGAACACAGGGAAACTTATACATTTAGTTTCACAGCACACTTCCTGGGTGCCTTTTGATAATACTTCTTTTACTATCCAAATAATTTTCTGGATTTAAGGGTGTTGTCAAATCTTTGAACCAAAATGTAGTGTTATGAAAAGTAGATTTGTTGTGATAATCAGCATGCAACGAAGTAACACTATGAGCTTGTACAGGATTATCTAGCATAGACAGGATTATTTTACTATGCAAATGCTTGAAGGTGGAAATGTAAATTTGCAATATTGTTAACTGTGAGGATGATTATGAAAATTTTAATCTTTTATAAATCTTACGAACAGCTATGTTGGTTTCTCATGCTTCCAGTTCCTTCATCCTGTAGGGATATCAAATGTGCTAACATACTGGTTGATGCGAGTGGATCTGTGAAACTTGCAGACTTTGGATTGGCAAAGGTATGTCTCATCAGTGGAAGTGAACTCTCTCTCTCTCTGCTTGTGCATGAGAGCAACAAAGATGCATTTACAAATACATACACATGCGCACCTGATAAACACAAACACACCTGATAAACACAAACACGCGTATAGACATGCACAAAGTGACAGGTGTTGTCCTTTACTTTTCCGAAATGACATATTGACTTTCCGTGTTTGTTCATCCAGGCCACCAAAATGAATGATGCTAAATCCTCCAAAGGAACTGCTTTTTGGATGGCACCTGAGGTTTGCACTCTCCACTGCCATTATTTTAACATACTATCATTAGCTGTATTAAGCACAAATCTTTACAATTTTTTTCATTGTTGTTGTTCATAAATGCAGGTCGTCAATCTAAAGAACAGAAGCTATGGGTTGGCAGCTGATATTTGGAGCCTAGGGTGCACTGTTTTAGAGATGTTAACCCGCCGGCCTCCATATTCTCACTTAGAAGGAGTACATCACTAACTAACCCTTTTTTACGTTTTATATCCTCGAGATCCATGTTTTGCCAAACTAACTAACTAGTCGCAACTTTTTTGTCATTGCTACTTTTTCTGTGAGCTACTTGGTTGAACGGATGATGTGACGAGTCCACTGGGCTGTCATTTTAAGAAAAGAAAATGAGCAAGAGCATTACTTAGAAAAGAGAGGACAGAGAATTCAATAATATGTATCAAGAGCAGTTGTGTTAGAGGATATGCATAGTTTTTATGGCCAATGGTTGTTTGGGATTCTGGAGCAGATGGTTATCTAAGAGTGTATGAAAATTCTGTTGAACATTTGAATCTTAACTCTCTTAGGTAATTTGGCGTTGTTGTCTATACTTTTAATTACAAGCATAAGTTTATGGTGTCCGCTGGCATACATTTAGATAATTGCATATTGTATGTATGTAAATAGTATCCCACCAACTGAAGTGGGGAACCCATATGACCTTTTAGTCTCAACAATCTCTCCATCTTCTCTTTCACTGTCGCATGGTACTGAGCAACCAAGAGAGCCGTCTCTGCTCCAGTCCTGAGAGCAGATATTGATTGCTTCATGTTCCCTGCTGTGCCCTCTCATTGGGAGGTTGTTCTCTGATTTGTCACTCGCCTTCTTCAACCTTTGGTGTTTCCCTCATTGCCTTCAAGTGTTTGAATCAATCAATGACCTAAATGGCTGCCTTCTCTACTAGGATTAGTTACTTTCGATATGGAAGTGGGTAACTTTTCAATTTGGTTGGTAATTTTCATGTCTTATGTTGAGTTGGCAACTTCTCTGTACACATAGTAAGTTTTCCATAAGGGATGGTAATTACTGGCTCTAGCCAGTAAATCACCTTATGATGTTATCCATTTTTGGGCATGACAGCTTAGAGATCCCTTCCTTTTGGTAGAATGGCTGCTGCTGAAGTTTGGAGTGCTCTCATCTTCTGAGTGACTTTGAAGTCTAGACTGCTTTTGTTATAGAGGAAAAAAGAAATAATACCATCCCTCTCAAAGCCATCATAAAACATAAGTCGATGCCCCCTTTCTTTTTACTTTTTTTGTTCACATTAGGACTCTTAAAGATTTCAAGTAAAAAGGAATAAATACTTAATGTTTAATTAGGAGTAGTTGGAAACCATTTACATTTTTGGTCCCTATGAACTTTTAACATGGTAGATGATTGCTTGAAGCATGATGCCCTCAGAATTGTATGTAGATCTTATTGGTTTATGAAGCTGTCATATGTTAGTTTTGTATGTAGATCTTATTGGTTTATGAAGCTGTCATATGTTAGTTCCCTCAGGATTTATGATTAACACAAGCCTCTACTATGTTCTTTCTTATTGTGGCAGATGCAAGCATTGTTCCGAATAGGCAGGGGTGAACCACCTCCAGTTCCTGATTCTTTATCAAGAGACGCTCGAGACTTAATCCTTAGTTGCTTGCAAGTAAACCCAAATGATCGGCCTTCTGCAGCAAAGTTGCTAGACCATCCCTTTGTGAGGAAGCCACCTACTTCTTCTGGTTTTGCTTCACCTCGTTTCAACAACATATTGTCGTAAGGTTTTGCTAAGCAATCCCTTTTAGTCCATTGCTTTGAAGGTAATTTTACACTCTTCATTTGTTATTTTATTGTTGCATTGCTAGTGAAAGTATTCTTCTTTAGGGCTAATGGCAAGATACCTTCATCAACTTACCACATTTCTTCTATTTACTCTGAAAATTTGTAACTTTTAACAGTCTACACTATGCTTTTATATTGGAGCAAATACTCCATGTATCTATAGGGTCTATGGTCAGTTTCCCAATTCCCTCACAAACAATTTTCTATTTTCACTAGATCGTCCTGAAACTTTTAATTTGGTGAGTTACCCATAGTGGTTAATTGGTACACCAATGGTTAATTTGTCTTTCCCTAGGGTAGAGGTATGTGCAATTCATCATTGCGCCATGAAAACAGCCATTGTTGTAGTTTCTCTTGGCATTTATGTGTGTGTGTAAATCTAGGAATATCATGAAAGTTTCAGTAGTGTGACAGTGACAATGACACCCTGAGAAACCAAAGTGGACAAATATGCTTTGTACTTCCTGCTGTTGTGGAACCTCCTGGCAAAGTTGCTTCATTTCCTCAGAGATTTCACTGGACACTGAACGGAAGCCCCAGACTAATTTGGGGAGCAACTTAATTGAATGGCCTCGTCTTCTTTAGTGGGCGGGTGTCTTTTGGAAGAGTGTTGTCTCCCAAAACAAATGGTCTCGTGCTTTAAAGCATTGGGATGGACATGATAATAATTAGATATTTTTCATGTTGCCTATTGACTTTTCTTAGCCACCTCGATATTGTCAAAATTCTTGGTGTTTAGATTCTGCCTTTTGCGTTTGGACTGCAAACCAAGTCTTTCCAGCTGTAAATTTTTAACTCGTTACATTAGATGCTCGGATAGGAAAAACAGAACGGAGCAATATTCAGCTTCCACTGGTGTTTGTGTAATCTCAAGCCAAATGCTGAGGGTGTAATCGTAGTTTTTCCTACCTGAAATCATTTGTAGTGCATTGGTAATGCTGCTGCAATTCATTGGACCACTCAATGGTCAGCGGCATATTAGTCACTGGCGAACACTCCCTAGCATCGCCAAGCTTGTAATGCGATGCTTTTTTTCTTGCCAGGTAACTTCTCTTTGGCAGTGAGGGGCAAATTGGAGCTTCTCAAGGATCAACAGTCCTTGCGAAGGGTCTTGGGCTGCAACTGATTTTCTGGTGTCTTTATTCTGCTCAAGTTAAGCATGTGTTGTTCATCTGGGAATTGTAAATAGCATGCCATGTTGTATATTTTCCCGTTAAAAAGGAAGGAAGAAAACAAAGAAGTTGACGACGACACAGGTTTTCTGCCTCTAGGAAGCGTAGATAGGCGCGCCCAACTTCTACAGGATAAGCAATCGGTGAAAATGGGATATCCCTCAGGATCCGTGACGGAATGCCGCACTTACTTTGTCGTTGCTCGTTTGATTTCGGGCCATCGTCTGTAAATTCAAGTGTTTTTGTTGATTGCATGTCGCTTCAAGATGAACGCTTGTATCGAATGATGAAAATTTTGTACCGACAACAATCAAGCTCGTGGATGGAGGAGCAAATCTAGTTTTTACAGTGCCGTAGAGAAGGTTCTTGGGAAACTAACTTGATCAGAAAACACAAAAAGGCCGAGGAAGCGAGGGTTCACGATGGTGTTGCCTCTTCTTGTTTTGCCGGCGGAAAAGAGCTCGAAATTGCACTTCTGAATTTCTTCTTTACTTTCTTTTGATGGCTTCCTGCCGCTTCATTTCAGATGGTCTGCTAAAAACGAGATGGGGAACGCACATCATGCCGGTATGAAACTGCACTTGCTCACTCTGCAAGGAATAATCTTCTGCGCGAAGAAGATCAATCGATCGCGTTCCGAAAGGATGGATCCTACTGGTCATATGGCCCGACTCAAAATTCTGTTTACTTTTGGCCCAGAAGATGTCTAGCCCATATATTTCAGTGACCAGAATTCAATCATTACGGGCCAATGATCCTGCTGATCATGTGACCTCCCCACCCTTTCTTCACCACCCCCACCACCCTCTCTCCAGTTTCATCTCTCCGTCTCTCTGATCTGGAGCTCTTCACCCAGTCGGCAACGATTGCCGCTGATCCTCTCAGCAGACTCGGTGCTGACAAGCTCAGATCAGCTTTCTTTAGCCTCAGCCAAATCAGGTTCCCAACAACTCTTACTGAACAAATTGATGCTAATTGAATACCGTTCTTTATTGACCAACCAATTGATGAAGTCAAGATCTTATATTTCAAAAATCACGTAAAGTTAGCTGTCCACCATTGCTTTTTTTTTTTTTTTTGGTAATTTTACTAGCTTGAATAGCACACATTTTTTTCTCCTTTTTTTGAAGAATGGATAGTGTGACAAAATAGTTCGTGTGGGAAACATGCTCTAGAAGCTGTTAATCGATTGTAAATTCAAATGCTGTTAATTGGCTGTAGAAGGCACATTTCTTTTTCATCCTTGTCGGTTGTAATTGCTGGTCGTCAACAATTGAAAGAAAAGTAGCTATGGGTTGAAAGCTGAAATTTTAGAGCCTGGGTGCACTGTTTTAGAGATGTTAACACGCAAGTGTCCGTATACTGGCTAAGAACAGGTATGTAACTAAGTAACCTTCGTTTTATGTTTTATATCCTCGAGATCCATGTCAGGACAGAGTTACTAAATAAGTTTGGCACATGTTGTGATGAGTGCATTATGCCGTCATTTTGAGAAAACAAAATGAGCAAGGGCACTTCATAGAAAAGAGAGAGGACAGAGAATTCAATGATAATTATTAAGAGTATGGTCGTGTTAAAGGATATGCATAGTATTTATGGCCGATGGTTGGGATTCCGGAGCAAACGGTTGGCTAACATGGTATGAAAACTCGGTTGAATATTACTGACCAAAAAAAAAAAAAAAAACTCGTTTGAATATTTGAATCATGACTTCCTGCTTTAAGTGATTTAGCTTGGCTTAGGAGATCCGTATAGGAAATTATTTTGTTTCCATTTACTTTTATCACAATTTCCAACAATTTTATTTCCGAATCCTTAGAATTAGGAAGTAGATCACAAGTAGGAAATCTATTCCTATTTTCTTGCGATTTTCTAGCTGTCCTGGGCCATAAATATGTCATCTTCTCTGAAAGTATGATATGTAATAGGAAACAGAAAAAACCACATTTCTTCTTTGAAATCTGGATTGTCTAGTACTTTTAATTACTAGAACAAGTGTACAGTGAGTGTACGGTGGCTTAAGTTTAGATAATTGCCCATTGTAAATTATCTTCTCTAAAAGTATGATATGCAATATCATGCATTGGTCCTTGTGAATTGTACCATATCATTCGCCTTTCCCACCTCTGCCATAACTGTGATTCTCGAATGATCATGGCAGATGATTGTGTCATAGTCCTAAGATTTCCCTTGCATAAAGGACTGTGCATAATTGAACAAGACTGACCAAATTGTCTAGGTTTCTAGAGTTCTCTAGAGTATTTCTAGGGATGGGCAATACGGTAAATGTATTGGGGTCTAAAGCATTTTAGGCATAAATATCGGGAGTTGGTAGATGGGAAAATGTAATTTATACTGTTAGATCGAATGTCAATCAATGGTTGTAATGAGAGGGGCTCTTGTATAAATATGGGAGAGCCCTCTCTCATTTATATCCGTAAAAGACTTGAGCAATAGAAATTATTTTCTGCCCGGGCTTCTCCGATAAAGAAACCTCCCTTGACCTGACATTGTTAAAGAGAATCCATGCACTCTCATGTAAAGAAATAAACTCAATTTTCTGGTTTTTGAAATACTACATCTTTACTTTGTCAATTTATTCAATAATAAAGAAAGGTCTTCAATAATTTTCATACTAGTCAAGCTAGAATTCCAAATTAAAGAGCAAAACACTCTAAGTAATTGGAAAAGCGCTTGCTTTGTCTTTTTCATTGATTCTCTTATGTCAATTAGAACATTACAAATTCTATTGCATAGTCATGATTGGCATGGTTCTCAATTCCTGGTGCGAGGGTATGCCCCACATTATCCTCATCCTTATACTCCCCATCTTCATTAGTCGACTAAAAATGGTCGGAATCATTCTCATTTGAGCAATACACATTAGTCGAATCGCAGCAATGGAAGATGGTGGAGGTAGTAGAAGAAGTACTGATAAACTTAGAGCTTCCCTTTGCCATTTGCACGAGGGTGATAGCACTTTGCTCCGCCATTTGTGCGATGGTAAAAATGCTCTACGCATGAAAAAGATCAAGCGGGAGAAAAAGGGAGTTACGAAAGCTTAAAAAATATAAACTACAGTATGATTACGAAATAAACCCTAATGGGTTTCATTTTGAATTTGATGCTAGAACTCCATACTACTCAAGTTAGAACTCCAATTCCCAACTTAAAGATCAAACACTTTAAGCAATTAGAAAAGCGTTTGTCATGTCTTTTTAAATGATTATCTCATATCAACCAAAAGCTTATGGGTTCTATTACATAGGCATGATTGACATGATTCTAAATTCTTAGTGTGAGGGTGTGCCCTGGATCATCCTCGTCATTATACTCCCCATCTTCACTAATTGACTAAGAATGGTTGGAATCATTCCCATTCGAGCAATACACCTTAGTCGAATTGTAGCTATGAAAGATGATAGAGATAGTAGAAGAAGTGGCGATCAACTTAGAGCTTCCCTTTGCCATTTGAGCGAGGGTGATAACGCTTTGCTTCGCCATTTGTGCGACGGTAATCGTGCTCTATGCATGGAAAAGATCAAGTAGGAGAAAAAAGGAGTTATGAAAGCTTAAAAAATATAAACTATAGTATGATCATGAAGGTAGAAACAATGTATAGACATAAACCCTAATGGACTTCATTTTGAATATGAGGCTAGAAGTTAGAACTCCAATTCCCAACTTGAAGATCAAACACTTAATTAGAAAAGCGTTTGCCATGTCGATTCTCTTAAATCAACGAAAACATTACATGTTTTATTAATTGGCATGGTTCTAAATTTGTAGTGCGAGGTTATGCTACACATCATCCTCGTCCTTACACTTCCCATCTTCATTAGTTGAGTAAGAATGGTTAGTCGAGTAAGAATGGTCGGAATCATCCCCATATGAGTAATACACCTTAATCGAATGGTAGGTATGGAAATGGTGGAGGTAGTGGAAGAAATGATGACCAACTCAGAGCTTCCCTCCACCATTTGCGCAAGGAAAACAACGCTCAATTCGCCATTTACGCAATAGTAACAACGGTCAACAGATGAAAAAGAAAGAGGGAGTTTTGAAAGGTTAAAAAAAAAATAAATTACAATATGATCACGAATGTGAAAACACCTTATAGACAAAAACCCTAATGGGCTTTATTTTGAGTATGAGGTAAGAACTTCATACCAGTCAAGCTAGAACTCCAATTCCCAACTTGAAGATCAAACACTCAATTGAAAAAGCATTTGCCATGTCTTTTTAAATGATTCACTTTATGTCAACCAAAAGACTACAAGTTCTATTACATAGGTGTAATTGGCATGGTTCTAAATTCTTGATGCGAGGGTATGCCCACATCATCCTCATCCTTATACTTCCCTTCTTCACTAGTCGAGTAAAAATGGTCAAAATTATCACCATTTGAGCAATACACCTTAGTTAAATGACAGCTGTGGAAGATGGTGGAGGTAGTAGAAAAAGTGGCGACCAACTCAGAGCTTCCCTCAATCATTTGCGTAAGGATAACAGTGCTTTGCTACGCCATGTGCATGACGGTAACAATGGTCTACGGACAAAAAAGATCAAGATGGAGAAAGAGGGAGTTGTGAAAGGTTAAAAAAAAAAGTTACGATCATGGAGGTAGAAACAACATATAGATATAAACCTTAATGGGCTTCATTTTGAATCTGAGGCTAAAACTCCATACCGATCAAATTAGAACTTCAATTCTCAACTTGAAGACCAAACACTTTAAGCAAATGGAAAAGCATTTGCCATGTCTTTTTAAATGATCATCTTATGTCAACCAAAATATTACATGTCTATTACATAGACATGATTGGCATGGTTCTAAATTCCTAATGAGAGAGGGTGTGCCCCACATCATCCTGGTCCTTATACTCCCCATCTTCAATAGTCGAGTAAGAATAGCTGGAATCATCCCCATCCGAGTAATACACCACGGAAGGTGATGGAGGTCGTGGAAGAATGGCAACTAACTCAGCTTCCCTTCGCCATTTGTGTGAGGATAATAACGCTCTGCTTGGCCATTTGCGCCACAGTAACAACGATCCGTGGACAAAAAAGATCAAGCGGGAGAAAAAAGAAGTTGCAAAAGGTTAAAAAAATAATAAATTATAGTATGACCGTGATTGTAGAAACAACATATAGACAAAAACCCCAATGGACTTCATTTTGAATCCGCGGCTAGAACTCCATACCGGTCAAGCTAGAATTCCAATTCCCAACTTGAAGATCAAACACTTTAAGCAATTGGAAAAATGTTTGTCATGCCTTTTTAATTGATTCTCTTGTGTCAACCAAAAACATGTTTTATAACATCAATATTATTGGCATGGTTCAAAGTTTTTAGTGTGAGGGTGTGCTTCATATCATTCATTACATGTTTTATTACATAAGTATTATTGGCATGGTTCTAAATTTGTAGTGTGAGGGTGTGCTTCATATCATTCATTACATGTTTTATTATATAAGTATTATTGGCATGGTTCTAAATTTGTAGTGTGAGGGTGTGCTTCATATCATTCTCATCCTTATACTTCCCATCTTCATTAGCCAAGTAAGAATGTTTGGAATCATCCCTATCTGGGCAATACACCTTAGTCGAATGACAATTATGGAAGATGGTGGAGGTAGTGGAAGAAGTGGTGACCAACTCAAACCTTCCCTTCGCCATTTACGTGAGGATAACAATAGTGCTTTGCCATTTACGTGACGGTAATAGTGGTTTGCAAACGAAAAAGATCAAGTGGGAGAAAGAGGGAGTTGCAAAAGGTAAAAAAAAAAAAATTATAATATGATCGCAAAGGCAGAAATAATGTATAGACAAAAACCCTTTAAGCAATTGGAAAAGCGTTTGTCATGTATTTTTAAATGATTCTCTTATGTCAACTAAAATATTACATGTTTATTACATATGCATGATTGACATGGTTCTAAATTCCTGATGTGAAGGTGTGCCCCACATCATCTTTGTTCTTATACTTTCCATCTTCACTAGTTGAGTAAGAATGATTGGAATCCTCCCTATCCGAGCAATACACCTTAGTCAAATGATAGCTATGGAAGATGGTGGAGGTAGTTGAAGAAGTGACGACTAACTCAAAGCTTCCCTCTGCCATTTGCATGAGGATAATAGTACTTTTCTCCGCCATTTATGTGATTTTAACAACAAGACAAAAAAAATCCAGCGCGAGAAAGAGGGAGTTGCGAAAGGTTAAAAAAAAAAAAAATTTATAGTATGATCGTGACTGTAGAAACAATGTATAAACAAAAACCCTAATGGGCTTCATTTTGAATTTGAGACAAGAATTCCATTCCAGTCAAGCTAGAACTCCAATTCCCAACTTGAAGATCAAACACTTTAAGTAATTGGAAAAGCGTTTACCATGTCTTTTTAAATGATTCTCTTATGTCAATCAAAATATTACATGTTTTATTACATAGACATAATTGACATGGTTCTAAATTCCTAGTGCGAGGTTATGCTTACATTATTCTCACCCTTATACTCCCCATCTTCATAAGTTGAGTAAGAATAGTTGGAATCATACCCATGTGAGCAATATACTTTAGTTGAATAGCAGTTATGGAAGATGGTGGAGGTAGGGGAAGAAGTGGCGACCAACTTAGAGCTTCCCCTAGCCGTTTGCCCAAGGGTAACAGTGCTTTGCTTCGCCATTTGTGTGATGATAACAGTGGTTTACGAAAGAAAAAGATTGGGAGAAAGAGGGAGTTGTGAAAGGTTAATAAATAAATAAATTATAGTATGATCACGAAAGTAGAAACAACGCATAGACATAAACCCTAATGGGCTTCATTATGAATCTGAGACTAGAAGTCCATACCAGTCAAACTAGAACTCCAATTTCCAACTTGAAGATCAAACACTTCCAACAATTTGTGTTTTTAAATGATTATCCAAAAGATTACTTGTTCTATTTTATGGACATAATTGGTATGATTATAAATTCTTGATGCGAGGGTGTGCCCCACATTATCCTAGTGCTTATACTCCACATCTTCACTAGCCAAGTAAGAATGGTCGGAATCATCCTCATCCGAGCAATACACCTTAGTTGAATGGCAGCTTTGGAAGATTTGAAGGTAGTAGAAGAAGTGGTGACCAGCTCGAGCCTCCCTCTACCATTTGTGCAAGGATGACAGCGCTATGCTCCGCCATTTGCATGACGGTGATAGTGTTTTGTGGATGAAAAAGATCAAATGGGAGAAAAAGGAAGTTGCGAAAGGTTAAAAAACATAAATTACAGTATGATCGTGAATGATTGAACAATTTGTAGTTATAAACTTAATGGACTTTATTTTGAATTTGAGGCTAGAACTCCATACCACTCAAACTAGAACTTCAATTCCCAACTTGAAAATCAAATACCTTAAGCAATTGGAAAAACGTTTGCCATCCGAGCAATACACCTTAGTTGAATGATAGATACAGAAAATGGTGGAGGCAGTGGAAGAAGAAATGGCAACCAACTTAGAGCTTCCCTCCACCAGTTGTGAGAGGATAACAACAGTCCACTAGGCCATTTGCATGACAATAACAATGATCTACAGCCAAAAAAATCAGAAAAAGGGAGTTGCGAAAGGTTTTAAAAAATAAATTATAGAATGATCACGATTGTAGAAACAACGTATAGACAAAAACCCTAATGGGCTTCATTTTGAATTTGAGGCTAGAACTCCATATTAGTCAAGCTAAAACTCTAATTCCCAACTTGGAAATCAAACATTTCAATTGGAAAAACATTTGTCATGTCTTTTTAAATGATTCTTTTATGTCAACCAAAATATTGCATGTTTAATTACATAGGTATGATTGGCATGGTTCTAAATTTCTAGTGAGAGGATGTGCCCCACATCATCCTCTTCCTTATGCTCTCCATGTCGAGTAAGAATGGTTGGAATCATCTCTATCTAAGCAATACACCTTAATCGAATGGTAGCTATGGAAGATGATGGTGGCAATAGAAGATGTGGTGGCCAACTTAAAGCTTTGCTCCACCATTAGCGAGAGGGTAACAATGCTTTGCTTTGCCATTTGCGTGATGGTTATAGTGTTTTGTGGACAAAAAAGATCAAGCAGAAGAAAGAAGGAGTTATGAAAGGTTAATAAACAAAAATTAAATTACAATATGATCGCGAAGGTAGAAACAACACGTAGATAAAAACCCTAATGTGTTTCATTTTGAATTTGAGGCTAGAACTCTATACTAGTCAAGCCAGAACTCAAATTCCCAATTTGAAGATCAAACATTTAAACAATTGGAAAACGTTTGCCATAAAAAAATTAAATTACGATATGATTGTGAAGGTAAAAACGTGTAAACAAAAACCCTAATGGGCTTCATTTTGAATTTGAGGCTAGAACTCCATGCTAGTCAAGCCAAAACTCTAATTCCTAACTTGAAGATCAAACATTTAAGCAATTGGAAAAGCATTTGCCATATCTTTTCAAATCATTCTCTTATGTCTATCAAAAGATTAAATGATCTATTACATAGGCATGATTGGCATGGATCTAAATTCTTGATGCGAGGGTGTGCCCCACATCATCCTCGTCCTTATACTCCCCATCTTCACTAGTCGAGTAAGAATGGTTAGAATCATCCCCATTTGAGCAATACATCTTAGTCAAATGACAGCTATGGAAGATGGTTGAGGTAGTAGAAGAAGTGGCCATCAACTCAAAGCTTCCCTCTGCTATTTGTGTGAGGGTAACAGTGCTTTGCTTCGCCATTTATGCGAGGGTAACAACGCTATGTGGATGAAAAATATCAAGCGGGAGAAAGATGGAGTTGCGAAAGGTTAAAAAATAAAAAATAAATTATAGTATGATCATGAATGTAGAAACAACGTATAGACATAAACCTTAATGGGCTTCATTTTGAATCTAAGGCTAGAACTCCACACTAGCCAAACTAGAACTCCAATTCCCAACTTGAAGATCAAACATTTTAAGCAATAACAAAAATGTATGTCACGATCCTCGTATGTCAACTGAAATATTAAGCAATAGGCATGATTGACATAATTCTAAATTCCTGGTGTGAGTGTGTGCGCCACATCATCCTTGTCTTTATACTCCCCATCTTCACTAGTTGAGTAAGAATGATCATAAAGATCTCCATTCGAGAAATATACCTTAATTGAATGGCAGCTATGGAAGATGATGGAAGTAATTAAAGGATGTGGCGACCAATTTAGAGCTTCGCTCCACCATATACGCAAGGGTAATAGTGCTTTGCTTAACCATTTGCACGATGGTTATAGTGCTATATGGACAAAAAAGATCAAGTAGGAGAAAGAGGAAGTGGCGAAAGGTTAAAAAAAAGGTAAATTACAATATGATCGTGAAGGTAGAAACAACGTGTGGACTAATGGGCTTCATTTTGAATTTGAGACTAAAATTCCATACCAGTTAAAGCTAAAACTCCAATTCACAATTGGAAGATCAAACATAATTCAAATAATTCGTCCACCCCAAATGATATAAAGAAAAAAGGAGGAGAAAAAAAAAGTTAAGTCTCACTAAAAATACTAAGATAGTTCCATTTCAGCATTTGAATTTACAATCAATTCATAGTTTTAAAACATGTTTCCCACACACACTGATTTATCACACTATCTAAGCACATAATTGCATCACTTATGCCATCCGTTCCTCAAATGAAACATGGGAGAACATCGATTGTACTTGGCCCCAAAATTGACTATATCAAGAATAACTAAACGATTATCAAGGAGAGTCAAAACAATCTTACTCAGTCATGACCTCATAGACATCTCCACATGACTTCTTTCCCAACATTTCCAATGATATCATAAACGATTGTTGGATGAAACCCTAATTTTGAATAGTCAAATGAATATTTTTCTAGGCTTGTAATTTCACTAAAAGGCTTCCCGTGGGCATTTCTGTGGCGTTTTGGGCACTTTTATGTTGGTGTTTCTTTTTATTTGTTTAATGAGGCCAAGAGTCTAAGGCTTGTCGAGAACAAAAAATATATTTTTAAAAAGGATTGGGTTGGGTTGGCCTTGAATTGACATTCTATAGTGATGTTTTTTTTTTATTTTATTTATTTATGTAGCCTTTTTTAAAGATACATGTTAATGAAGCCGAGACTTAATTGGCATTCTATATTGGCGTTTCTTATTTACATTGCCTTTTTTAAGGAAACGTGTTAACGAAGCCAAGACCTAATTAACGCACGAATGGATAGGAAATTTATGTTAAGAACCTCCACTAACTAGGAAGAAAAGAAAATGGGCCGGATTGGTCATCAACAATCTATATTGGCGTTTCTTGTTTTTGTTTCTTTTTTAAAGGATACAGTTTAACAAAGTTGAAACTCAATTAAGACTCCAACGGATTGGAAGATCATATTGAGAACTACCTCTAACTATAAAAACAATAAAATAATGGAATGGACCGGATCGGTCCTCAAATCATGGGGACTTGTCCGTATGACGTCCCATATAATTTCACTCCATGATTAAAGGGATTAAAAAAATAACAAAATTGAGGATGGCATGATTATGTAGCACTCAACTTGGTAAGACAAATATCGTCAAGTATCCCATTGGCCATGATCAAGTTGGGCCAACTTGCATAAAAGTCGCACGATATCATCCGAGGTGGAGAGCATCCGTTTGTCCATCAAACTCCATCAATCTTCACTCCTCAATATTTTCCTTCTAACCCATCATTTCAAATCCAGCAGAGTTTGTACTTTGTATTTGGTATCAAATTTAAAGACCATAAACACTATGGGTGAGTATGGCAACGTTTCTATTCTAGGAAACTATTTCTTTTCAGAAATAATTTTTTCTAGTTCTACTCTGGGAACAATTTATGTGTGAAATAAGATGTTTAGTAATTATACAAAATTTCTATTCGTAGAATAGAAAGAGAATATAAATGCGTTTGGTAAATATTTGTAAATATTTGCATTTATTTGTTTTTTTTAGAGATAAGTGCATTGGAAGTCCTAAAATTTGTCATGAAAATACAATTAAGTTCTAAAACTTTCAAAAAGTGCAATTAAGTCCTAAAGCTTGTTACAAAGTGTAATTAAGTTCTAAAATTTTCAAAAAGTGCAATCAAGTCCTAAAACTTATCAAAATGGTTCAATCTAAGTCCTTTGATTGATTGCACTTTTTGAAAGTTTTAGGACTTAGTTGCACTTTTGAGACAAGTTTTAGGACTTTTTGAACCTTTTGAAAGTTTTAAAACTTGATTGAACTTTCGTGATAAATTTTAGGACTTAATTGCACTTTTTGAAAGTTTTAGAACTCAATTGCATTTTCATGATAAGTTTTACGACTTCCAATGCACTTATTTCTTTTTCTTATTACTCACAGACCACCGTTGCTTGCCGCAGCACGACTGCCACACGACCGCGCACGACCATCGCTATCCCACATCGCTTGGGAGAAGCCCTCTGGCCTGCTTGATAACCGTTGTGGCTGCCTCACCTCTCAACACACACAAAATCTATGGTTGTATATACGACATCCTTATACAAGCTTGAAAGTTATAAGATCTTAATCAAGTAGTGCCCAAAGGCACTGATTGCCTTGGCTTCCTTCATCTAATAATGAAACCTCCTTTATGGCGAAAAAGAATTATTCCTTGTGGAAATAGGGAATATGATTGTGAATAGCGAAAAAGAATTCATCCCTGTTGATTCTTCCCTGTTAAGAATTCTTCCCTGTGGAAATAGGGAATATGATTGTGAATGCTGCCTTGACCACACAAAAGCACTGATTGCCTTGGCTTCCTTGATATAATAATGAAACCTTCTTTACGACAAAAAATAATCCATCCTTGTGAATGCTGCTCTGACCACACAAAAGCACTAATTGCCTTGGCTTCCTTGATATAATAATGAAACCTTCTTTACGGCGAAAAAAGAATCCACACAAAAGCACTAATTGCCTTGGCTTCCTTGATATAATAATGAAACCTTCTTTACGGCAAAAAAAGAATCCATCCTTGTGGAAATAGGGAAGCATGAGAAGGAATATGATTGTGAATGCTGCCTTGTGAATACTGCATGCAAAAAAGAATTCATCCCTGTGGAAATAGGGAATATGATTGTGAATGCTGCCTTGACCACATGATCTAATAATGAAACCTCCTTTACGGCGAAAAAGAATTCATCCCTGTGGAAATAGGGAAGCATGAGAGGGAATATGATTGTGAATTAGGGAAAAAAGAATTCATCCTGTGGAAATAGGGAATATGATTGTGAATGTTGCCTTGACCACACAAAACTGATTGCCTTGGCTTCCTTGATCTAATAATGAAACCTCCTTTATGGCGAAAAAAGAATCATCCATGTGGAAATAGGGAAGCATGAGAGGGAATATGAATAAAAAGAATTCATCCTTGTGGAAATAGGGAATATGATTATGAATGCTACCTTGACCACATAAAATGGCTTCCTTGATCTAATATTGAAACCTCCTTTACGGCGAAAAAGAATCAATCCCTGTGAAAATAGGGAAGCATGAGAGGGAATATGATTGTGAATGCTGCCTTGTGAATGCTGCCTGCAAAAAAGAATTCATCCCTATGGAAATAGGGAATATGATTGTGAATGCTGCTGTGACCACACAAAAGCACTGATTGCCTTGGCTTCCTTGATCTAATAATGAAACCTCCTTTACGGCGAAAAAAAATCAATCCTGTGGAAATAGGGAATATGATTGTGAATGCTGCCTTGTGAATGCTGCCCGCAAAAAGAATTCATCCTTGTGGAAATAGGGAATATGATTATGAATGCTACCTTGACCACATAAAAGCATTGATTGCCTTGGCTTCCTTGATCTAATATTGAAACCTCCTTTATGGCAAAAAAGAATCCATCCCTGTGGAAATAGGGAAGCATGAGAGGGAATATGATTGTGAATGCTGTCTTGTGAATGCTGCCTGCAAAAAAGAATTCATCCCTGTGGAAATAGGGAATATGATTGTGAATGCTGCCTTGACCACACAAAAGCACTGATTGCCTTGGCTTCCTTGATCTAATAATGAAACCTCCTTTATGGCGAAAAAGAATCCATCCCTGTGGAAATAGGGAAGCATGAGAGGGAATATGATTGTTAATGCTGCCTTGTGAATACTGCCTGCAAAAATAATTCATCCCTGTGGAAATAGGGAATATGATTGTGAATGTTGCCTTGACCACACAAAAGCACTAATTGCCTTGGCTTCCTTGATATAATAATGAAACCTTCTTTACGGCGAAAAAGAATCCATCCTTATGGAAATAGGGAAGCATGAGAGGAAATATGATTGTGAATGCTGCCTTGTGAATATTGCCTGCAAAAAAGAATTCATCCCTGTGGAAATAGGGAATATGACTGTGAATGTTGCCTTGACCACACAAAAGCACCGATTGCCTTGGCTTCCTTGATCTAATAATGAAACCTCCTTTACGGCAAAAAAGAATCCATCCTTGTGGAAATAGGGAAGCATGAGAGGGAATATGATTGTGAATGCTGCTTGCAAAAAAGAATTCATCCCTGTGGAAATAGGGAATATGATTGTGAATGCTGCTTTGACCACATAAAAGCACTGATTGCCTTGGCTTCCTTGATCTAATAATGAAACCTCTTTTACGGCGAAAAAGAATCAATCCCTGTGGAAATAGGGAAGCATGAGAGGGAATATGATTGTGAATGCCTTGTGAATGCTGCCTTAAAAAAGAATTCATCCTTGTGGAAATAGGGAATATGATTATGAATGCTACCTTGACCACATAAAAGCATTGATTGCCTTGGCTTCCTTGATCTAATATTGAAATTGCCTGTGGAAATAGGGAAGCATTGGCTTCAAAAAGAATTCATTGGAAATAGGGAATAATAATGACCACATAAAAAATTGCCTTGGCTTCCTTGATCTAATAATGAAACCTCTTTTACGGCGAAAAAGAATCCATCCCTGTGGAAATAGGGAAGCATGAGAGGGAATATGATTGTGAATGCTGCCTTGTGAATGCTGCCTGCAAAAAAGAATTCATCCTTGTGGAAATAGGGAATATGATTATGAATACTACCTTGACCACATAAAAGCATTGATTGCCTTGGCTTCCTTGATCTAATATTGAAACCTCCTTTACGGCGAAAAAGAATCCATAAATAGGGAAGCATGAGAGGGAATATGATTGTGAATGCTGCCTACAAAAAAGAATTCATCCTTGTGGAAATAGGGAATATGATTGTGAATGCTGCTTTGACCACACAAAAGCACTGATTGCCTTGGCTTCCTTGATCTAATAATGAAACCTCATTTACGGCGAAAAAGAATCCATCCCTATGAAAATAGGGAAGCATGAGAGGGAATATGATTGTTAATGCTGCCTTGACCACATATAGTTCAGATAATTCTTCCACCTCAGATGATATAAAGAAAAAAAGAGGGGAAAAAAAGTTAAGTCTCACTAATATCACTAAGATAATTCCATTTCAGCATTTGAATTTACAATTGATTCATTGTTTCTAAACCATGTTTCCCACACACACTGATTTATCACATTATCTAAGTACATAATAGCAGCCCGGATGATATAAAAAAAAGAGGAGAAAAAAGTTAGTCTCACTAATATCACTAACATAGTTCCATTTTAGCATTTGAATTTACAATCAATTCATTGTTTCTAAACCATGTTTCCCACACACACTGATTTATCACACTATCTAAGCACATAATAGCACTACTTATGCCATATGTACCTCAAATGAAACATGGGAGAACATTGATTGTACTTGACCCCAAAATTGACTATGTAAAGAGTAAGTAAACGATTATCAAGGAGGTACAAATTACAAATATTGATAAACAAGTTTGGAGTTAGTCAGATAACCATGTAGAAGTTTAATCTTTTCCATTAAAAAATGAGTTATCATTTTTTTTCCTTAAAAAAATCGAAATTGATGGGCTTTCTTTCTGTCACTTCCATCCAAAAGAATATATAAGTTGTTGAATTATTTAGCAGATCCATGCATTTGTAGCTGATGGAATGTGAAGGAATGTATAAAAGTTCTATTTGTCCATTGCCTTTTATTACATTCGCAAAGGACGCTGTTGTGGATTTTGATGCCATTTTCACATATTTATCTGGAAAATTTCCTCGAATAAACTGTCGTTGATACATTAATTTAACCTAAGAAAACTTATGGTTGTTTACTTAATTTTTACATAATATATTAGATCATCTAGTGACTCTTCAAAGTCAAATTGTTCTCTCTCATGTAGGGGTGTCAACACTCGAACTGAAAACCGAACCGAACCGCGAAAACCGAACTGAACCGAAAAATTTGATTTTTTCGGTTCGGTTCGGTTTTTGGTTCGGATTTTCATCAAAACCGAAAATTTTTTATTGGTTTGGTTTTTATCGGTTAATCAAACCGAAAACCAAACCACAAAGGCACGAACCGATAAAATCAATCTAATTCGATTCTCTCCTGACTCCCGTCTCTCAGTCCTCTTGTGTCTCTTGGTTTTTATTGCTTCCCATCTGAGTTCTCTCAATGGCGACGGCGACGGCGACGCGACGACGGCGGCGTGGGACGGCGATGCGACGACGATGGCGGGGACGGCGATGGCGCGGCGATGGTGATCGATTGAGGGATAAAGCCCCTTTCTTCTGCAAGTCTCTCCTTCGTCCCTCTTCCTTCTGCGATGGCGAAGGCAACAGAGCATGTCTTGCGCGCGCTCTGCTCTGGACTAAGGGGCCGCCATCTTTACTTTGCCGGCTATACACCTCCAGTTCGCGACTCATCCTCTCGTCCGACGCTTCTAGCTTTTTGATTTGCCTCACCGACTTGGCAATCTCGACGTTCTTGGAGCAGATCAGGCCCTCCGACATCAGGACGAGGAACGCTGTCTCTGGGATGACCTCATGCTCGGGGAGCTCGAGCTTGACGTGTGACGGCGGCTTCGGCGATTTCTGGAAGCCCACCACCATCTTCACTTTGCCGGCTACCATCGGAGGGAGATTTTGGAGCTTGGGTTTCTGGATGACGGTTGTAATTACTTGGGGCATTTGAGGGAGATTAGGAATGAGGGTGGGGGTTTCGTTTTCTATCAGAATCCTAAGGCTAGGCTTGATCTGGTCCCGAAAGATGTCAAGGTGGGTCTCTTGGGTCTCTTGAATTTGTGGTTTTCTCTCTTAATGTCTGCAAATCTTAGTGTTCCGCTTTCTACAGAATCTGAGGTTGGGATTATAGGGTATGGAAGAAAGAGGTGAGTTTGCGTTTGAGGTTAGTGTAAATGTGCATCATTTGAGATGTGAGTGTTGCTGTCTGTATTAGACTCAGTTAATTTGAGGTTGGGATTACGGGGTGTGAAAGAAAGGGGTGAATTTTTGTTTGAGGTTAGTGTAAAGGTGCAGTATTTGAGGTGCGAGTGTTCTGCTGGATTAGATTTAGTTTAATCTGAGGCCACCTCTAATCCTCTCTCCACCCTCTCCCTCTATCTGTCTCTCTCTCTCATGGGTAGTTCGAAACAGAATTATAAGCTAATAGCCACAGAGCATGATTTAATTGATTCTAAATGGAGCACTAGTAGCTAATGGCCTCTCAACTAGTCAACTGTATTGCAAGTTCGCTACCTGCAGTGCAAGGTTGTATTTCTAATCGAGGAAGAACTTAATGCTAAAACTGACTCTTTCAGCCTAGTGTATTTCAATCTATTAGGGACTTTATTTTAGGAGATCTTACTGGGGTAGCTGTAGGTCTCTACTTATTCTGTAATTTAGAGATCATGGTGTTATTTATATCCTTTTGAGATCCTTTTACATGTTCAATCTATTAGGTGCTCTGTGGTGTTTGAGCAATGCATTGCCGGGTGAGAGGCAATGTCCACCAAGAGTTTAGATTACTAATTTCCTTGCTCCTTTTGCCACTCATATTCCTTATAGAAATATGCTGAAATAGCTCTGAACAATTTCAAATTTTCTTCATACTATGCCCAGCATTAACTACATACAAAACTTTTGTAGTAAACTGACCTAGTGCAAGAAGCTTTTAGTGTAGTTGTCGATGGTGTCGTTCATGAGTATAGTCCAGTCTTTGTTTGGTTTCTTTCATGGTGAATATGAATTGATATGGGTTATATTTTTTTTGTAGTGGACCTTCCATCTTTCTATTTTGAAGACCAAAAAAATAACAAAGCAGCAATGTACCAACATTATCATTGTAACATTCTTCGAAGGGGCTTTTTTTGGGGTCAAGATTCTTTGGAGAATTAGATAAAGGGATTAATCTAATAATTTTTTAAGGAGCATATATAGAAGGTAAGCCGTCCGCCCGTCCGAACCGAAATTTCTGAAAGCTAAAAAAAAAAAAAACCAAAAATCGAAAATCGAAAGATAAAAATCGAAAAACCGAACCGAACCAAAATTTCGTTTGGTTCATATTTAGTTCAGTTCGTTTTCGGTTCGGTTCGGAAAATTTTTTAAACGGTTTGGTTCAGTTCGATTTTTCAAAAAAACGGAACCAAACCGAACCGTTTACACCCCTATTCTCATGCGCATTCAACATGAACCGACGTCTGATGTTGAAATTTCATCACAAGGAGCAAATTTTAGCTGACGTAAATATTCAAAATTTCATAATGCAAATTTTGAAGGTGAGAGACACAGGTAAATGAATGCTAACAAGTGTTCTAAAGTGAAAAAAAAAAGAAAAGCATAAGAATAATATTTTACTAAATTAACGGAAGCAAGACATATATTTTTCATTGGATTGTGGAGCCTAAATTAACATATAGACCAAAGGAACGCAATATGTCGATAAGGGGGAATTAATTGCCCATTCAATGGGAAAATTTTCTTGGGTGAGGCCATGCATACGTTTGTCCACATTATATGTGACATCTTGAATTTCAGGTTTTATTTTTGATTAAATGAGTTGGGCTTTTCATCGACGCGCCTATAGTTCTTTTCCCTGAGCTGATCACTCACGGGATACTTAGTCTACCAAGTGAAGCCGTTAAGGAATCTAAACGCAATAGATTTGAGAATTCAACTAGGAATCGATTGTTCGACTGTGCTAATAAGCAATGATCATTACGGCACTGTCAAAATCGATCAGAGACCAAAGATATGTCGATTTGACAGAGGTATATGATTAGTATGTGGATGATTTCACCTAATTGTAAAATTTTTGTTGAACGGCACTAAACCAATTTTTCTGTTATTTCTGTACCCGTGCTCGTATTTGAAATCTCGAGATTTTCACGACAACCAATAATTGCTAATGTGTCAAAGATGTACCATGTGGCTCGAAAATAATTGACCAGGGTCAATTGCACTAAAAATTCCTAAAAGTTACATAGTAGGTTAGGTCACGCTAAAATCACACCAGATTGAAATTAACCGGGAAAATGAACCTGATTTTTGAGTTTCATGATGTTACAATTCATTTTAGGAATGTTGACTCATCCTCTGAAGATTTTTCTGCAAATTCGAAATTTTGGTGAAAAATTCAAAATAAGGCTATTTTGGACCGGGAAAATTAAATGGCCGTTTTTTGTCACATATTTGGCCGTCAAGTTGGCTCAATTGACAAGGAAAAATCAGGAGAGGGATGATGGCATCTTGGTTGGATTTATGGACTCCAATTTTAGTTTAATTGGAGGAGAATTGAAGGGGAATTGAATGAAATGGGATGGCAAATGTTCTAAAATTCGTAGGACCAAGTGGCAACAACATTTAGACCATTTGGAGAAGCTTCTAAGGGAATTTTGGGTGTGGAAATTGGTTGAGGAGGATAGCCATGCATGGTGGGGTAGCCACTTGAGGGCTTTGGATAATTTGATGGCCCCCTCCCCTTGCAGCTGGCTTCTTTTTCCTTTAGGAGCTCCTTTATCCATTGTTGTTCTATTTTTGAGCTTAGAAAACTAGAGAGAGACCGGCTAGCCTTCCCCGTAGCCCGTTGACCGCTGTTGGAGCCCCCCTCGTCGCCCGTTTGCTTGTCGCGAGCCTACACCCCACCCGTGAGTCGATCACTTGCCCTGCTCGCGTCCCGCTTGTCTGCCGTCCTCCCGCGTGCCCTGGCCACCGTCGAACTTGCCCTAGTCGTCGTCCGCCGGCTCGAGCCATCTCCGCCGTCATCCAGCAACCATTGTTGCCTGCAGCAGTCGTCTTTTGCCCGCCTGGCCCGTTCCAGCCCAGCTAGCTGCCTCGACCAGTCCTCTTGGCCTAGCAAGCAGTGGCCGAAGCTCAGCTCTAGCTAAGAGTTTGTGGCTTGTTTTTAGGCCCATCCGGACCTTTGTTGGTGTTGCCGTAGGCTCAAGTGTTGCTCATCTCTACGTCGCAGATGTCGTGGACTCACCAGCCCGCTAAACCGATGAGTTTACTTGTTAAACTTTGCTTATAAAGTTAATGATGCTTAGTGGATAATTAGTTTGGGCTAATTGAGGATTATGTGGTTAATTAGTATGGATTATTGATTTAATTGTTTAATTATGCATGTTAGGTGGTTAGAATGAGCTAATTATGGACTAGATAGGTTGTACTATTTATCTAGATAAGTTCGGAAATTTTCTAGACCCGTTTAGGTGGTTAGATTAGCATTTCCAGCCTAAGTTGGTATTTATGGTATTTAAATTTAATTATTTAATTATTTATGATATTTATATAATTATTTATATTTTTCAAAATTATACCAGGATAGCCGGTAATTGGAATTTCGTGCTGATTGCAATGATGTGCTTAGTTTATATAATTGAGTGTTAATTTGTGCAAATTGAGTGATGATTGGAATTTTGGTTATTTATTCCAAAATTATGAAATTTTGATGTTTAATTAGAAAATCCTAGGTGTCGGGTTTTGACACCAAAAATGATTTTAAAGACTATATCAAATAGTGAGATTTTAAAATGACGGATATCAATTTTTCTAGTTCAATTTAACTGTGTACCTACACAATTATTTTTATCGGGTGTTTTTAATATGGAGAAATTATGCCAAGTTCATTATTTTAATTGAGGAATTTGTGTGTAAACACGATGACCTTGACTAGGAATGATTGATCGTGTGTTGGCTAAGTGAACCCGTCCCCCGATGTGCATCCATTGGACGTTGCCCCTAAATAGGATGCCCTTGGACAATGGTAGCTGGTTGCAGTAAATTCTAGATGGATGCTCCTTTGGGAATGCTGTCCCCGATGTGTGTCGATGGATGTTGCCGCACTTGATGGTGCGAGATGAAGTCTGGCTATGCCAGAAAACTGATGTGCATTGGTAGTTCATGCTTGTGAGAGCAATAAGTGAATTGGATCGTGTGATTGATTGACATTGATGTGTCGAATTATGGGATAAAATTATGTGGCACGGTATGTGGCGTGTCATAACGATTTGATCTTATAATCGGGACCCCTATATTGAATTGATCAATTGTATGGATTGAATTGATCAATTGTATGGATTGAATTGATCAATTGATTGAATTGAATTGATTGTATTGATTGATTGAGTATATAAATGTACTGATATGCGGGAGGAAACTGAGGTGAGGTAAGTCCTCTGTCTTGTGTGCATAAATTGCCTTTAGGCATATTTCCTTCCTAGTTGGAGTTTAGGGGGTGAATTTACTGAGACATTGTCTCATCCCGTTGTGGGCTTTAACTTTTCAAGTGCTTAGATGGCGGTTCTTCTATAACGTTTTGGTCAGCCTAAGAGGGTTACTGTTTCTTATTCCCAAGGGCCATGGAGTCTAGATCTATGAACTCATATTGACCACCGTTTGGGTCGATGAGAGCCTACCTCAAAGGGTACCTCATTGATTTAGGACGTGGTTTTGCCGCGGGCTCAATGGATACAGAGTGGGTCCCCTATAAGACTTTAAGGTCCTAGCTGCAATGATAGACGTTGCCATGGTGAGGGTACAACTGACCCTCCTGATGATGCTGTGGTGGACCTCGAATCCTCAAAGGCCTTGGAGTTTTTGGTCGGAGATTCATGTGCCTAGAGGGCTTGTTGGCTTTTCTGTTTGAGTAGACTTTTGACTATAGATTAGCTTTTGTATATAAATCAATGTTTATAAAAGTGTTTTGGTTCTTAAATTGTTTATTGCTTTTCTATCTCGTATTAGTTGCTATTGAGGGTAATTGTTTGCTTTTGCAAGTGCATTAAAATGAATGGGTCGGCGATGCGTCCTGGGACGTCACAATTTCATCGACCACCATTTCATCGACTACCAAGGGATGAACACACGCTCGAGGTTCGGGGCATGACATTATAATATCAAACAAGTATAACAAATGCCAACAAGTGTTCTAGAGAAAAAAAAATCACGAGAATAATATTTTACTAAAGCATAATGATAGCCAAAGAAAATGGGACTTGGCCATTAATAAAAAGTTTATATCGAAACTCGATATCCGTTCGATTTATGAATGTCATTTTTTCCTTTTTCCAATTATATACACTCGGATTGATTCGTTCTGCAGGTCCATCAAAAATGCGTTCTTGCTCTCTGTTGATAGATCCTTTCGTTTTTTCCTTACGATTCCTTTGTTGCACTGATTGAGCAGGTAACGACCTTCGATTGACCTTCGATTTTGCTCCTCGGATCTCCATCGAGATCAGGGCGGGGATCAAGTGTTCATGTTTCTTAATTAACAGGTTCATTTTCCATTTGTTGTATGTAGGTACGGCCTGTTTGGCATTTCTTTTGTTCTATCCACAACTGTACCAAGATCATTGGAAAAAGTTTTAGGGATCACTAATCATGATCTAAATGTGTGCTTAAGCAAAAATATAAAACAGGGATTTGGTGTCAAAGATATCTTGATAATACAAGTCAAAATATACAATACTGCATGAACAAAGAAAAGCAAAGCAATCTTGCTCAGTCATGACTTCATAGACATCTTCACATGACCTCTTTCCCAACAGCCTCCGCTTTTGCCATGAGTTGATTCTTCGCTTGAAAACCCCGTGGGAGAAAAAGGGCGCCGTGGTTCTAAATTGCGGCGGGTGTGCCCCCACGTCCTTGTACTCCCCAATCCCATCATCACTAGACAAAGGACCATCCCCACCCGAGCTATATACCTCCATCGAAGCGCAGCGGGCGGTGGAGCCGTTGGACTCGGAGCTCTTCTCCACCATTCGCATAGCGGCAGAGCTCTACTCCGCCATTCAAGCAGTGGTCGTGAAGGGTAGAAAAGAGAGACAACCTAGGAGAGCAGCTGTCAAATGAAACCCTAATTTTGATTAGTCCAATAAATATTTTTCTGGGCTTGTAATTTTGTTAAAAGGCTTTCCGTGGTCATTTTTGTGGATGTTTTTGACACTTTAACGTTGGTGATTCTTTTTTTTTTTTCCTTATTTGTTTAACGAGGCCAAGATTCTAAGACTTGTTGAGAACCCAAAAAAAAAAAAAAATTTAAAATGGATCGGGTCGGTTTGGCCTGGAATTAGCATTCTATATCTGCATTTCTTATTTATGTTGCCTTTTTTAAGGATACGTGTTAATGGAATCCAGACTTAATTAAAACACAAATGGATAGGAAAATCACGTTAAAAGCCGGCACCAACTAGAAAGAAAAGAAATTGGGTCGGGTCAAATTTGTCCTCAACAACCTATATTGATGTTTCTTATTTTTGTTTCTTTTTTGAATGACACGTTTTAACAAAGCCAAGACTCAATTAAGACTTCAATGGATTGGAAGATAATATTGAGAACTACCTCCAACTAAAAAAAAAAAAGAACTAGAAGAAAAAGAAAATGGATCGGGCCGGATTGATCCTCGAATCATGGAGACCTATCCGTACGACGTCACATACAATTTCACTCCATGATTAAAGGGATTGAAAAAAATAAAATTGAAGATGACATTATTATGTAACACTCAACCTGATAAGACAAATATTGTCAAGTATCCTTTTGGCCACAATCAAGCTAGGCCAAATTGAGTAAAAGTTGCACGATATCATCCGAGGTAGAAAGCATCCATTTGTCCATCAAACTCCATCAATCTTCACTCCTCAATATTTTCCTTCTAATCCATCATTTCAAATCCAGCAGAGCTTGCAATTTGTACATTCGATAACAAATTTAAAGACCATAGACACCATATATACATGGACTGTTCGCACCAACTTAAAGGTTTAGAGTAGACTGTTAATGTTATCAATTTTGGAAGTGGAGTAAGCAGTAAACGGTAGAAATGCCGTAAGTTGACGAAGGTATCTTCCCATTAGCCCCAAAGGAGACCTTCACAGTAATGAACCCAAAAGGGATGGCATGCCAAAACCTCACGACATATGAGGGCAAGCAAAACCAGAAGTAGGTGGTTTCATCACAAAGGGATGGTCTAGCAACTGCGCTGCAGAAGGCCGATTCTTCGGATTTCGTCGCAAGCATCTATGGATGAAGTCTCGGGCATCTTTTGTTATATTTTGGAAGTGAAGGACGTTCACCCTTGTGAATTTTCTCCAATGCTTGCTCCTGCCGCAATAAGAATGAAAACGGAGCGTGTTAATCCAGTGGGAACTAACATATGACAGCTGGATAAATCAATAAGATATTCTAAGCGCATCATCCGGCAATCATCTGCATTAATCATTCTGGAATGACGGTTACTGCAGAAGTGGGAGACATGATGATTTGCTCAAAATTCACTGCCAATAAAGCAAAAGCTATCGCTTTTTGTCCGATATTTAACCAAAAAGCAAAAGAAACGGGGCATGGGACAAGATAGACAAATTTCAATGTGCTCTTTGTTTGGTTGGTTATGATCTCTTTCCTTAACAAAATCAACCTTACATCAGAAATGATAAGCGCGAATCACTATATCAATTAGTCAAAACTACTAATGCAAAGTCAAGCATCTTTCTTCTACCTGTGTATCACCTTCTTGTCATGAAGATACTTTAAACCATTTAAAATTTGCCTGATGCAAGAAGAGACTTGGGATTCTATCAAGGCACGTTTGCGATAAAGAGTTGCAACTGAGCCTCTGATCATGACCTCTAGGAGCCTCTGATCATGACCTCTAGGAATACGTAAAGCTTCTCATTATCCTGGAAGAGAGTGAAAATCATATATGTTAGAATAACCAACTCAAAAGTCTAAGCTATTAGGTGGAACAAGACAATGTATATAAGGCACATTGAAACTACATAAACAAGCAATGTGGAATACTATAACGGGCCCCTCTTGCCTGCAAACAGAAAAAAACAGCACATGGAATAGCGGAAAAGGAAGTCATGTATGGAAATAAATTGCAGCATTACCTACTCCCGAAATTATGTCAGAACCCAAAAAATTATGCTTTTAGGTGAAAGGGGGCTACAATTATATAAGGCCCATTAGAACACCATAAACAAACTATATGGGATATTATAACAAGATATGCTAGAGACAACCATACCAGATAGAAAATAAAATGAAACACACATTGGGAGGTTGGGACACCTGGAGTGCCATAACTTGGCACGGAGGGATACTTAAGTGCCATAACTTTAAAATAGTACACTTGAGTGTCAATATCGGAGTAAAGTGGGACACTTAAGTGCCACTTCGGCGAAAATCTAGCCAAATGGCTGACGTGGCCATTTTCCAGCGAGTTTGATTCAAAACGGCGTCATTTTGCATGCTGACGTGGCGGATAAAATGCAAAAACGACGCCGTTTTGTGTCTACGTGTAAATAATAATATAAAATTAATTAAATTAGATTTAAAATTAATTTTATTTAAAATATTCAAAAAATTAAGAAAAATTAAAAAAAAGGGGGGGGGAGAGGTCGAAGGGGTGGCCGAGGGCCGAGCCCTCGCCCCGCCGTCGCCGGGAAGGGCCGCAACGGAGGGGGAGGGTTGGCCGGAGTCGCCGACCCCCGGCCGACGAGACGGCGAGGGCTGCGAGGGCCCTCGCCGCCTCCCGCGCCGGCGGGAAGGGCTGGCGACGGAGTGAGGAGGGTCGGCCGGCAAGGGCCTACGAGCCCTCGCCCGGATCGGGGCAAGGGTTGCGGCCCTTGCCGCAATCCGGCGAGGGCTCGCAGCCCTCGCCGTCGCCGATCGGCCGGGGGGCCGGCGACCCCGGCCGACCCTCCCCTCCGTCGGCTGGCCCTTCTCGGCGCAAAGAAGGAGGCGGCGGTGGTGAGGGCTCGGCCCTCGCCCGCCCCTTCGACCTCCCCCGCCTTTTTAAATTTTTCTAAAATTTTTAAAATTTTCTTAATTTTTTAAATTTTTTAAAAATGTTTAAATTTTTTTGAATATTTTAAATAAAATTAATTATAAATCTAATTTAATTAATTTTTATATTATTATTTATACGTAGACACGAAACGGCGTCGTTTTTGCATTTTCTCCGCCACGTCAGGCCGTGCAAAATGACGTCGTTTTAGACCAAACTCACCGGAAAGTCGCCACGTCAGCCTGGATTTTCGCCGGAGTGACACTTAAGTGTCCCATTTAACTTTAAAACTGGCACTTAAGTGTACCATTTGAAAGTTATGGCACTTAAGTGTCCCTCCGTGCCAAGTTATGGCACTTGGGCTATACTTCTGCCCACACATTGGTGACATTTAACTTTTTCTCATCCTAATGATGCCGGACGTACGGGCCTCTTATAATACCTAACCATCATTGGATCAAGACAACATCCTTCCCACAGCAATCAGGTGTACGAAGACAAGAGGCTCCGAGAAAAGGCCCAGAGGAAATTATTTTCACAGGGACTAGAAATCATTGTTGAGTTCGTTATGGCTCCCAAATTGCACTTTGGTAATGAGGAACTCCTCAATAAACGATCAGTGTCTAGTGAGAATCTGCCTGATGGGGGTTCATTTAGTAAAAGTTCACATCAGATGACAATTTAACAGTAATTTTGTGGACTTAAATAGGAAAATAAGGCAAGAATGCATGGGGCTGTGCCATTCTGTTGTTGATTTCCTCGAACACCACGAATATCCAGGTTCTAAGCGTTTACCATGGTTTCAAGTTGCATCAGTGCCAACAAAAAAAGTTGCGTGGGTCCTATTTCGTTAGTCCCTCATTGCCACAAAACAATGTGGTGGATTGTAGGTGTAGTAAATCAAATTTGGTTCAAAAGCGACAATCTTTTGCATGTTTCATCTCCAAAAAGTTATGTCATGGCACTTTCTTAGAATCTGATGCCGCCAACTATGCTCAGAAAAGAACCAAAAAAATGGATACTTGAACATTTAAGCCAAGATGGGAACTGCTTCCCTCGCTTGAACAATGAACGATTCCACACTCAGTTTTCTCTACTTACAGAAGTAAGGACTATATGATGCTGCATAAATATGAGTAGTGGAATAAAAGACGCGCCGAACTAGAATAGATGGAAAAAATCAGCTCGCGGAGGAACATCATAGTTATTTCTACAGCCAAGACCAGTTATAGTTGAGGAAGAAAAGGTGGGTGCACTAGTCATGCGGCAATCAGATGGTCAATTAAAGGACCCATGAAGAATTAAATGACTTCAATTTCTCATCCTTCGATTCCTTTCTATTAGTCCTGAGAGTTTGACCCAAATCTTCAGTATCCAAGATATTGTAAATCATTTACCGCCAGAAAACAAAGGGTTAATTGATTACAAGACAGGTTCTCCTTAGAGGGGCGAAAAAAAAAATTACTTACATTGTGATAGAGAGAGAGAGACAAAGACTCCGTAAACTGACATCTACTCTATGTATTTTCTTTCTCGTATAATTACTATTGCAGGTAATGGTAAATTCATCACAAACTTTTCTTGTGGTGGAGGGGGACCTTAAAATGACCATCTCTGTCATGAGTTGCGGTCACTCCTAAAAAGCCGCACCTGCTGTGATCTTATTAACAGGATAATTGCAGCTAATACATGCAGTGATGATGATGCCAGCACTATCTCGTGGCTGCTATAACACCCTCAAATTATTTTTGCCGAGTTCTGGTGACATCACAATCGATGCCAAAGTGAAACACACCGCAAAAAACAACTTAGCAAGAAGGAACCGCACCTTGTCTGTGCCGATATATTGAACGATGTTCTCATGTTCCAACTGACTTAAAAAGAAATGTCCTGAAAAAGAAAGCAGAGTATCACTAGATAGAAAGAGTCAAAAGAAAAAAATTATCGAACACACATCTGATCTATGGTTGTATATACGTCAGCCTTATGAATAGTTGTGCAAATACAGAAAGATACAGAAAGACACAAGCAGTCACCTGCTCAAGCTGCACTAAGCTATGATTGGTATGATCTGACAAAGAAATCTCCTTTACAGCGAAGTAGGATCCATCACTATGGAGATAAAGAAGCGAGGTTTCAATAAGTTCCACAACACTCAAGCTAGAACTCCCTAGAACTCCAATATGAAGATCAAATCCTTTAAGCGTGTTTGGCATGTCTCTGTGAACAAAAAGACTACATGATTTGGTCCCAACGGCACACAGACGCCATGGGAAAAACATCCGATCATACTTCGCCCCCCAAACATTAAACGATAATCAAAGAGAGGAAGAGGGAATCTCACTCAGTGATGACATCATAGGCATCTCCGAACGAACCCTTTCCCAACACCTGCAACTTCCTCCACGAGTTGATTCTTCGTTTGAACCTCCGCGTGAGAGAAACGGAGCGCCATGGTTCTAAATCGCCGGCAGAAGGGATGTTCCCCGCACCATGTTCATCCTCCACCGACTCCTCGTCTTCAACAGGAGAACCGTCCGAATCATCTCCATCCGACCCATCCAATTCATTCGAAGGGCAGGTGTAGAAGATCGTGGGGGAAGGAGGAGGAGAAGTGGACATGCAGTCGGAGCTTCCCTCCGGCATCGCGATCAAAGAGAAGAGGAGGAAAAAGCTTTGCGAAGGTGGGAAGATACTGAAGCGAGGGGACAAGAACCCTATCATGGTCATGGTTGGTTTACTACGTGCTGAAGGGTGGGACCCACAAAATATAATCGCGATATTTCGGATGGCCTGTTAGCCAACTTAAGGATAGCGGAGGAAGCGCGGTCCTTTATTTATGTTCGCCGCGCCCCTGTACGAACAGAAAAGGGTACCAAGGCTCCGCGGTTTGCCTGGGATAACTCAATCCATATCCAATTCATTTAACTAAATCCAGATCTATGGTTGTATATACGACAGCCTTATAAATAGTTTCGCATAGACGTCAGCTTGGAAATTATAAGATCTTAATCAAGTAGTCATATGTCACGGCCAAGAGGTTC
This sequence comes from Eucalyptus leucophloia subsp. euroa, assembly GCA_017140325.1. NCBI lineage: Eukaryota > Viridiplantae > Streptophyta > Magnoliopsida > Myrtales > Myrtaceae > Eucalyptus > Eucalyptus leucophloia. The sequence continues at coordinate 8,931,076 of CM029474.1, forward strand.
CGGTGCTAAGGGGCCGTGCCCTTGCCGTGGAGGATCTCCTGTGCTCTCTCAGATTCCCATCAAGTCTTCTTCTTGAAATTTCTAAGGGTGGGTAATAGCCTAATTCTAGAAGTCTCTAGCTTTATTTATGTTGGTAGCTAATATTTGTTATTTATGTTGGTAGTTGAGGTGGTGTGATCTCGTCCGCCGGATGAATTCTAGATCAATGGATGTAATCAGAGAACCTCGAGTATAAGAAGGGATGCCCTCCCCCTCATTTGTATCAATCCGATCATTTCAGTAATACAAAACTCATTTCTTTCCAAAGCCTCTCTCTAGAAACTTTCTCTCTCTATGATCCGATTGAGTGAGTGAGTGCGAGTTCGATCAAGCAAGGCTTGGCTTGGGTGATGAGCAAGCGAGCGAGTGTTCGATCAAGCAAGACTTACCTTGGATGATCCAAAATAGCCCGAGTCGCCGTGCGGTCACGATCCCAATCGATCAGCCCGTGACACATGCCCAGTTCACAACATACAGAATGAAACGAGCAGTTACCAGCTCAAGCTGCACTAAGCACTGATTGGCTTGGCTTCCTTGATCTAGTAATGAGACCTCCTTTACGGTGAAAAAGAATACATCCCTGTTGAAATAGAAAAGTCTTGATCTAATAAGTCTTGATCTAATAATGAAACCTCATTTACGGTGAAAAAGAATCCATCCCTGTGGAAATAGGAAAGCATGAGAAGGAATATAATTGTGAATGCTGCCTTGACCACACATAGTTTAGATAATTTGTCCACCCTAGATGATATAAAGAAAAAAAGAGGGGAAAAAAAAGTTAGTCTCACTAATATCACTAAGATAGTTCCATTTCAGCATTTGAATTTACAATCAATTCACTGTTTCTAAACCATGTTTCCTACACACACCGACTATGCCAGAATAGCAAACGTTTATGCCATCTGTACCTCAAATGAAACATGGGAGAACACCCATTGTACTTGACCCCAAAATTGATTATGCAAAGAGTAAGTAAACAATTATCAAGGAGGTACAAATTACAACTATTTGATGAACAAGTTTGGGGTTAGTCAGATAACATATAGAAGTTTAATCTTTTCAATTAAAAAATGAGTTATCATTTTTTTCCTAAAAAAGAATCGAAATTGATGGGCTTTCTTTCCGTCACTTCCATCCAAAAGAATATACAAGTTGTTGAATTATTTAGCAGATCCATGCGTTTGTAGTTGATGGAATGTGAAGGAATGTATAAAAGCTCTATTTGTCCATTGTCTTTTGTTACATTAGGATGCTGTTTCGGATATTGATGCCATTTTCACATCTTTCATCTGGAAAATTTCCTCGAATAAACTATCGTTGATACATTAATTTAACTTGAGAAAACTTATGGTTGTTTACTTAATTTTTGTAGAATATATTAGATCATCTAGTAACTCTTCAAAGTCAATTGTTCTCTCTAACTGACGTCTGCGGTTGAAATATCATCACGAGGAGCAAATTTTAGCTTACGTAAATATTCAAAAATTCATATTGCAAATTTTGAATGTGAGAGACAGGCAAACCAATGCCAACAAGTGTTCTAAAGTGAAAAGAAAAAAGCATGAGTATTGCAATAAAGCGAGCGATCGAACAATAATATAAACGGAAAAAGAAAATAAATTAGACACCGAATTTATGTGGTTTGATCGTAAAGACCTACGTCCACGGGGAGAGCAGCGACGAATTTCAATATAGATCAAGCAATACAAGAAAATTACATCCAATAACGCATGTAGTGTTTAACCCCGAAATTCCTCAAGAAATAATCTTTTAATCTCACGAAGGAATTACACGCAAATTTTACCACAAGATTTAATTGGCCCTTATTCTTTCTCGAAATTCCTCAAGAAATAATCTCTCAATCTCATGAAGGAATTACACGCAAATCTTACCACAAGATTTAATTGGCCCTTATTCTTTTGCCGACTTCTCATATGATTCTGTTTCCTATCTTAAACGATTTTATCCAAAACATATTTTTGTATGTTTTAAACAAAATCCAAATCCAAGTGAAAGTTGGACTTTCCTATTTTAGCGGCCAAATTCTCCAACGAACATTCGAATTTTGGGAAGTTGATCTTCGGATCTTCTTTGCTTGATTTTGAACGTTCACAAAATATCCAATTCATAATATTTGGAATTTCACATTGGACTCAAACTCGAGACATATTTTAACACAATAATAATATTTTACTAAATTAACAGAAGAAAGACATTTTTCATTGGATTGCGGAGCCTAAATTAACATATAGACCAAAGGAACGCAATATGTCGATTAGGGGGAATTAATTGCCCATTCAATGGGAAAATTTTCTTGGGTGATAGAACAAACGCCAACAAGTGTTCTAGAGGGAAAAAAAACACGAGAATAATATTTTACTAAAGCATAATGAAATCCAAAGAAAATGGGACTTGGCCACTAATAAAAAGTTTACATTGAAACCTGATATCTATTTGATTTATGAACGTTTTCTCAATTATATACAATCGGATTGATTCGTTCTTAGGTCCATCAAAAAAGCTTTCTTGCTCTCCATTGGCAGATCCTTCCGTTTTTCCTAGCGATTCCTCTGCTGCACTATGCCGAGATCGAGTAGGTAATGACCTTCGATTCCGCTCCTCCTATCTCCATCGAATTAGGACAAGGATCGAGTGTTCATGGTTCTTAATTAACAAGTTCTTAACTAACAGGTTCGTTTTCCATGTGTTGTGTGTTGGTATGGCCTGTTTGGCGTTTCTTTTGTTTTATCCACAACTATACCAAGATTTGTCATGCCTCAAACCCCGAATGCGTGCCCATCTCTGTTTGGTCGATAATAATTTTGCGACTTCCCAGGACGAGTCATCAACCCATTGATTTTTAAGCACATGCGGAAGCGAAAATAAATCCCTTGACAATAATCGTCTCAGGATAGGAAAGCAGGATATCAATTCATAAAAGCACACTTTTACAAACAACGAGATTCAGGCAGAAAATGAGTTTAGTCGAAAGCCTACAAAAAGGTCGACTCTCACAAGAGGTTGTCCTACGACATACTGATAAGACACATCCACCGATCCTCCATACTCCTCCTCAGACTTCGAGACCTTGGTCTTCTATGACCACCCTTCTAAGGACTTGAAAATGGTTATTCGATAACCAGTGAGACAATATCTCAGCAAGTCCACATACTAAACTCATATTAGGAGGGAAATACGCTTTAGGGCGCTTTAGCCACAAAACCACACAATTGGCATAGAGGACTTACCTGGCCTCAGTTTCCTTTCTGCACGTTAATACAATTCATATCGCAATGCATATAATCAATGCACATAACAATTGGAACACCTCATCAATTCAATTATAAGGCTAAATCATTATGACACATTCCATTCCATATCACACAGTTTTGGTCTCATAATCGGGTGCATCAAACTCAACAATCATTCGTTCCAATTGTTAATTACACCCCTCAAGGGTACGGCCAACTCCAATATTGGCGGTCTTTTGGCATTGCCAGGCATCGTTTCACCTCCTTTGAGCACGGCGATGTATCTCAATTAGACGGCTTCCCCGAAAGGGCGTAGGTCCAGAATCTACTACAACCCGAGTACTAATGAATGGGTAACATCTGGCTTAACAGCCCAAGATGGTTTCTCTTAACCAACACAAGACCAATCAGTCTTGGCTTAGGATACTGTGCATTGCACTCAAATGTTTAAATTAAAATAGTGAATCTGGCATATTCTCTTTGTATTAGAAAAACACGATAAAATAGTCGTGTGTAAGTATACGGTCAATTCACACTAGAAAAATTGATATCCTCCAATTTAAAATCCCACTAGTTTATATATTACGTAAAACCATTTTGGTTGTTAAAACCCGACACTCGGGATTTTCTGAATAAATAATGAATTTCACAAATTTTGGAATTAAATACTCGAAATTCCAATCAGCACTCAATTTACATAAATTAACACTCAATAGCAGAAATTGAACACACCATTGCAATCAGCACAAAATTATGGTCACCGGCTATCTTGGACTAATTTCCGGAAAATGATTAATAATTAAATAATTTCTAAAATTAATTAAATAAATCAATTCAAATACTAAAATGCCAACCTAGGCCAAAATCACTAAATTAAATACCGATATAGACCCGGAAAATTCCCGAACCCTTTTAGATAAATAGCACAATTTATCTAGGTCTCACTTAATCTAATCTAACCACCTAACATGCATAATTGCATAATTAAATCACTAAATTAATCTAACTAACCACATAATTCATAATTAAATAAATCTAAACACCCCTTAGATGTCATTAGCCTACTAAGAAGAGTTTAGTAAATAAACTCACCGGTGTATCGCGAAAACCGGTTCACCACGATGGCGTTGACAAACTTGGATTGGGCCTAAAAAGGGCCCAACAAATCTCAGCCCAAATCTGAGATTTGCTTTTGCGTCAGACCGGGCTTCGCTGGCTTCTTGGGCTGACTTCAAGTGAGCTAAAACCAAACTGAACTTGGGCCTGAGCTTGGGCTTCAAATTCTGCTGGAGATGGGCTGAACTCCAACGGTTTGTGGGCTGTTCACGCGAGCTGGCATTGCGTGGGCTTGGAAATGAAGAAACGCATGGGCTGAAGAAGTGCAAAGATGGGCTGCAGAAAAAGTGGCAATTTGCTGGGCCGAATTTTGGCTCATGGACTGGAGTTGCTTCGATTGGTTGATGCTGGACGAGGAAGCAGCGAAGGAGGGGAGTTCGCTGGACTGCTGCTGGGTAAAAAATGGCCGGTTTGTTGACCATGCGTGGAGACGAGAAGCAGCATCAATCGCTGCTTGATGCGTGGCCAGCTGCAGCGAAACGTGGCCGAAAGTGGAGAAGCTCGAGCATGGAGATGGACTCGGTGGAAGGAGCAAGGGCGAGCTCCAACTTCGGTGGAGACTGTTTCGGTGGAATTGCTTCTTGGTGGATTGTGGGCTTGTAGGCAAGAGGAAATGGACGCGCGGTAAGGAGTCAACAATCTTGCAGGGATTGACCACCCGTGCAGCAAAGATGGGAGAAGAAGATGAGCTGGCTTGCTTCGATCTTCGTGGCAGCTCGGTGGAGAAGGAAACGCTGGTAACGAAGAGAGGAGCAGCTGATGGCTTCGGTAGGGAGTGCTCGCACACGGAGAGAGAGAAAAGCAGGCGTGTGAGAGAGAGAGAGAGAGAGAGAGAGAGAGAGAGAGAGAGATCTGCCCAATTGAGAGACCGAAGGAAGAAAAAGGAAAAGAAGCAAGAGCGGCGAGCGGATAGGGGTGCCGACCAGCGTGTCCAAGAAGCCAAGAAGGAGGGGCCCAACCTTGTCAACCTTAGCTATTACATTAACTCACCTGTCTCCTATTTCTTTCCTCTTGATAAATCCATAAATTATCCAATTAAATGCCCAAAATTTCAGCCCCTTATTCAAAACCAAATTTCACAACTTTAATTTCAATTTCATCACTCAATTTCCCAAATTGAGGTCTAATTTCGATGAAACAAAATCCCGAACAATTTTCTATAAATCCCCGACACTCACAAGCTCAATTTAGAAGTCCCGATTTCCATCGATTTAGCCCATCTGAATTTCTGCTAATTTTCTACAACGTCCGAACCGATTTTCTGTAAAAATCTTGGAATCTCTGAAAATTCTTTAGATGATGAGTCAACGTTCCTATAGTAGGTTGTGACATGACCGAATTTTCAATTTCTGAAATTGGGTTCAAGTTCGTGATTAATTTCAATCCGGCGTGCTTTTAGCGTGACCTAGTTTACCATGTAACTTTTAGAAATTTTTGGTGCAATTGACCCGTGATCGATACATCTCGAGTCACATTGTACATCTTCGGCACATTGACGACTCTTGATTGCGGTGAAAATCTCGAGGTATCAATTATGGGCACCGGGTACCAAAACGATAGAAAAATCGATCTAGTGCCGATTGATGAGTATTTTGCAATCAGGTGGAATTACCCACACTTCGATTACTTATCTCAATCGAATCGATATATCTCCGGTCTTTGATCGATTTCTGACAGTGTCGTAATGACCTTTGCAGATCAACATAATCGAGCAGTCGATTCCTAGTCGAATTCTCAAGTCTATTACGTTAAAATCCCTTAATGGTTTCACCCGATAGACTAGTTATCTCGTGAGGGGCCCTCTCAGAGAATAAGGCTATAAGCGCGTCGATGAAAAACCCATTTCATTTCATTGAAATCAGACTCAAAAATCAGGATGTCACAAGATTACTAGAAAATGTTTTAGGGATCAACTGTGGTAATCATGATCTAAATGTGTGCTTAAGCAAAAATATAAAGCAGAGATTTGGTGTCAAAGATATCTTGATAATACAACATTCCAAACAAAAGAACAAGTCAAAGATATACAAAAATCTTACTCAGTCATGACTTCATAGACATCTTCACATGACCCCTTTCCCAACAGCCTCCGCTTTTGCCATGAGTTGATTCTTCGCTTGAAAACCCCGTGGGAGAAACAGGGCGCCATGGTTCTAAATTGACGTCCTCGTACTTCCCAATCCCCCACCCGAGCTACATACCTCCGTTGAAGCGCAGCTGAGGAAGACGGTGGAGCCGTCAGACTCGGAGCTCTTCTCCGCCATTTGCACCGCGGCAGAGCTCTACTCCACCATTCAAGCGGCGGTCGCGAAGGGTGGAAAGGAGAAACAATGTAGGAGAGCGGTTGTCGGATGAAACCCTATTTTTGATTAGTCCAACGAATATTTTTCTGGGCTTATAATTTCGTTAAAAGGCTTCCCGTGATTATTTTTGTGGGCATTTTCGACACTTTAACGTTGGTGATTCTTTTTTTTTCCTTATTTGTTTAATGAGGCCAAGAGTCTAAGACTTGTTGAGAACCCAAAAAAAAAAATTTAAAATGGATTGGGTTGGTTTGGCCTCGAATTAGCATTCTATATCTGCGTTTCTTATTTATGTTGCCTATCTTAAGGATAGGTGTTAACGAAATCCAGGCTTAATTAAAACACAAATGGATAGGAAAATCATGTTAAAAGCCGGCACCAACTAGAAAGAAAAGAAATTGGGTTGGATCAAATTGGTCCTCTAACAACCTATATTGATGTTTCTTGTTTTTGTTTCTTTTTTGAATGACACATTTTAACAAAGCCAAGACTCAATTAAGACTCCAGTGGATTGGAAGATAATATTGAGAACTACCTCCAACTATAAAAAAAGAACTATAAGAAAAAGAAAATGGATCGGGCCGGATTGATCCTCGAATCATGGAGACCTGTCCGTATGACATCACATACAATTTCACTCCATGATTAAAGGGATTACAAAATGTAACACTCAACATGATAAGACAAATATTGTCAAGTATCCTCTTGGCCACAATCAAGCTAGGCCAAATTGCGTTAAAGTTGCACAATATCATCCGAGGTGGAAAGCATCCATTTGTCCATCAAACTCCATCAATCTTCACTCCTCAAAATTTTCCTTCTAATCCATCATTTCAAATCCAGCAGAGCTTGCAATTTTTACATTCGGTAATAAATTTTAAGACTGTAGACACTATATATACATGGACTGTTCGCACCAACTTAAAGGTTTAGAGTAGACTGTTAATGTTATGAATTTATGGAGTGGAGTAAGCACTAAACGGTAGAAATGCCGTAAGTTGACGAAGGTATCTTCCCATTAGCCCCAAAGAAGACCTTCACAGTAATGAACCCAAAAGGGATGGCATGCCAAAACCTCACGATATATGAGGTCGAGCAAAAGTAGGTGGGTTCATCACAAAGGGATGGTCTAGCAACTGTGCTGCAGAAGGCCGATTTTTCGGATTTCGTTGCAAGCATCTACTGATGAAGTCTCGGGCATCTTTTGGTATATATTTTGGAAGTGAAGGACGTTCACCCTTGTGAATTTTCTCCAATGCTTGCTCCTGCCGCAATAAGAAGGAAAACGGAGCAGACGCTAGTGTTAATCACAAATCCAGTGGGAACTAACATATGACAGCTGGATAAATCAATAAGATATGTAAACAAATCTAAGCGCATCATGCTTCTGGCAATCATCTGAATTAATCATTCTGGAATGACGGTTACTGCAGAAGTGGGAAACATGATGATATGTAACAGTTCGAGGGGATCAATGCGTGAATCCTTTCCAACTACTGCCAATAAAGCAAAAGCATCTATCGCTTTTTGCTCAAAATTCATAAGTGTCCGATATTTAACCAAAAAGCAAAAGAAACGGGGCATGGGACAAGATAGACAAATTTCAATGTGCTCTTTGTTTGGTTATGATCTCTTTCCTTAACAAAATCAACCTTACATCAGAAATGGTAAGTGCGAATCACTCTATCAATTAGTCAAAACTACTAATGCAAAGTCAAGCATCTTTCTTCTACCTGTGTATCACCTTCTTGTCATGAAGATACTTTAAACCATTTAAAATTTACCTGGTGTAAGAAGAGACTTGGGATTCTATCAAGGCACGTTTGCGATAAAGAGTTGCAACTGAGCCTTTGATCATGACCTCAAGGAATACGTAAAGCTTCTCATTATCCTGGAAGAGAGTGAAAATCATATATGTTAGAATAACCAACTCAAAAGTCTAATTATTAGGTGGAACAAGACAATGTATATAAGGCACATTGAAACTACAAAAACAAGCAATGTGGAATACTATAACGGGCCCCTCTTGTCTGCAAACAGATAAAAAACGGCACATGGAATAGCGGAAAAGGAAGTCATGTATGGAAATAAATTGCAGCATTAGCTGCTTCCGAAATTATGTCAGAACCCAAAAGATTATGCTTTTAGGTGAAAGGGGGCTACAATTATATAAGGCCCATCAAAACACCATAAACAAACTATATGGGATATTATAACAAGATACGCTAGAGACAACCATACCAGATAGAAAATAAAATGAAACACACATTGGTGATGTTTAACTTTTTCTCATCCTAATGATGCCAGACGTACGGGCCTCTTATAATACCTAACCATCATTGGATCAAGACAACATCTTTCCCACAGCAATCAGGTGTACGAAGACAAGAGGCTCCTAGAAAAGGTCCTGAGGAAATTATTTTCACAGGGACTAGAAATCATTGTTGAGTTCGTTATGGCTCCTGAATTGCACTTTGGTAATGAGGAACTCCTCAATAAACGATCAGTGTCTAGTGAGAATCTGCCTGATGGGGGTTAATTTAGTAAAAGTTCACATCAGATGACAATTTAACTGTAATTTTGTGGACTTAAATAGGAAGATAAGGCAAGAACGCATGGGGCTGTTCCATTCTGTTGTTGATTTCCTCGAACACCACGAATATCCAGGTTCTAAGCGTTTACCACGGTTTCAAGTTGCATCAGTGCCAACCAAATTTGGTTCGAAAGCGACAGTCTTTTGCATGATTCATCTCCAAAAAGTTATGTCATGGCCCTTTCTTAGAATCTGATGCTCCTTGCCAAACTATGTTCAGAAAAGAACCAAAAATATGGATACTTGAACATTTAAGCCACTAAGATGGGAACTGCTTTGTGACATCCTAAAATTCGAGTCCTCTAAGGAATGAATGGATGTGAATTTCGTCAATGCATTGTTGGTTGATCTCATTCGAAATTGATCACTCCTGAGATACTGACCTTGAGGGGAAAGGCTAATGAGGACAGAACTCGTACGACTAAAGGACTCGACCTGGGAAAACGACTTGACTGTGAGATTTACGTGAGGACGATCCTGTAAATAGACAGGCCGATTCTAAGGACGACTAAAAGTCGATTCGCGGACAGAACATAATGGAACGACGGGTGATTCCGTTTACTGTTATCGAATCCACGAACGACCCTATGTCGATCCTCAGTAATCGTGTACTTTGAAATAAGAATCTATCCCCCGTAATTTCATGCAGTCAAGGACGTCCATGCGTCGAGATGTCTTGAATGTGATTTGATACAAGTCGGTCATGCGTGAATCCTCAAAGCCACCCGTCAGTCTGAGTTGTTACCAAAATGGCATTGGGCGAAATTGACATGGCAAGAGAACTTATGATTGGACTTCGAATTATTGGGAATGTCCGGGACGGACTTTGGATGAAGCTACTTTAGACAGTCGACAAAGCCAGTTAAGCCGAGCAATTGAAAAAAAAAAGGGATTTTCGGACCGAGGAAGCAAGCCCGTGAGGACGTGGGCCGGGCCAAGTCAGTGTGGGCCTTAGCCCAAGTTGGGACAGCCACCAAATGGGCCTAAGTCAAGCAAATGAGCCCATTGGGCCAAACCAACTATTTCTCTTTCAAAGCCCATGGTCCAACTTTGAGCCCAATCAAACCCAACCAATTTCCAAGTCCACTCCTATTCATGGCCAAGCCCATTTCTTAGGCCCATCCACCAATTTCAGCCCAAGGTCAGATGTGTAATTTGTGCAAGGTGGAAATGACCTAAATGCCCCTAAAAGCATGTGGATAAGGCAAAGGAAGAGAGAGAAGATAATGTCACTTTGTATGGGGAATTGAAGTGGCCATTTAATGGCCTTAATGAGGTGTGACACCAGCCCTCACATCTCTCTCTCTCTCCCCCATTCGGCCTCCAAGCGGACGAGCTCCTCTCTTCCTCGTTTTCCCTCTCCTTCAGTTTCTGCTCCAGCTGACCCTTCGTCAAAGAATCGAGTCAAAAGTGGTCTTCCCGGATGAATCAGCCAACGATCCACCTATCACCGTGACCGGGAGAGACAGACCGTTCCAACGAGCCCAGTTTCGTCCCGAACGGAGCTGTCGGTCGTCCTGTACGGCCGTCTCAAGACGCCAGTCTCCGGACCGCCTGGTTCCGCCCTGCTTTGCCTGTTTCGACTTTGCAGCCCGTTTTCTTCCATTCCAGCCGTTCCTTTGCTCATCCTAACCTCCAACAAGACTCCCAAGACCCCCGGTTGTCACCGGTTGCCAGCCACCCTCCTCGCCGGAGCTCCGGCCAAGCCGTTCAACTTGTTTTCTTCTCCGGCAGGGCTGTTTTTCAGAAGTTTCAGTGGGAGTCCGAGCTGTGGTTGCTGTGTTGAGCTTGGGACCACCTTGGATCGTCGTGGTAGAGGTCCCGGAGCGTCGCCTCCGTCGTCGCTGCTGCGTCGGTGTCTCCGGCCCGCTTAACGGGTGAGTTTAGCTTCTAATCCTTCGATTAGTGCCTAAACTTGCTTAGGGTTGGTTTAGTTAGATTTGATTATAGTTTAAGTGATTTAATTAATTTGTATTAGCCCTAAGATAGGTGGTTAGATGGATGAATTAGATTAGTCTAGCTTAATCTTGCTTTATTTGCTTAATGTGATTTATGTGGTTAATTAAGTATGCTTGGCTTTAATTAATTGATGATTGCTTTAATTAATGCTTTTAATGATTTATGAATTTAATTTATAGTTTATTAAATTCTGGAAAATTACTGTTCATGCGACACTATTCACGATTACTGTTCACGAACCACTGTTCACAGAGTACTATTCACATGCACTGTTCATCCAAAATGCGAAAAGTGTCTAAAATTCATATGTGTTGATTCTATGAAGTAAATGGATGTGAAAATGCATGGGCATCTGCATGAATTGAGTGATGATTGTGCAATTGTGTGGTGATTGGAAATTTGGTATTTATTCAGAAAATCCCGGGTGTTGGGTTTTGGCACCGAAAATGGATTTTAAGTATTATGTCGAACAGTGGGGTTTGAAAAAGGAAAGTATCAGTTTTCTGGTTTGAATTAACGTGTGCCCACGCACGACTACTTTCTCAGATGTTTTTAATACGAAGGAAAGAGGCCATGATTACTATTTTAATCGGGGCATTTGAGTGAAATGCAAAGTGTCCTGGGCCGATATTGAATTGTCGTGTGTTGGTTAAGAGGAAACCTTCCCGGGCTGTTGAGCTGGACGTGCCCCTATATGGGATGCCCGCGCAATGGATGCCGGTCGCAGTAGAGGCTGGGCCGAATGGACCGATGCTCCTTCGGGAATGCCGTCGACGTAGTGACGAAGCCGTGCTCCATGAGGGGAGACGATGCCTGGCATTAATGTCAGTAGATAGCCAAACTGCGAGTAAGCTATGCCCTTGAGTGGCAGTGAATAACAATTGGAACGCATGTTGGGTGTTGATTGACGCGCTGGATTATGGGACGGAATTGTGTGGCACGGTATGGGACGTGTCATAATGATTCGGTCTTATAATCAGGACCCCTGTGATTAATTGAGTGGATAAGACGTTTCAATTGTTGTATGCATTGAATATATACATGATATTTTTGAACTGTGATAATATGCAAGAATGCATGAGAATCATGGCATCTGCGATTTCGGTCATACGTGAGTTAAGCACATTGTTTATGGCACGCGTGCATGAATCGATAACATGCAGGGTGTGGCAATGGCCAGGTGAGATCGCTTGTGATGCGACTCATATGTGATTGATGAAATGTATCATCTAATGGCTATGTGCATTGCGTGTATTGTGCTGAATTATAACGTGTAGGGTATGACATACCAGGTAAGGTTGTATGCGAATTGACTGTTGGTTGTTGCTTGTGGTGGGGTAGTTCTGGATAGATACCCTAGGTTGAGTTGGTGTACTAACCGGGGCTTAGGGGTGGAACTCGCTGAGATTTATATCTCACTGGTTATTGAATAACCATTTCCAGGTCCCTAGTGTGAAGAGCCAGGAGCTTGAAGTGGAAGGGTCAGGAGCATAGATGGCTCAGTAATTCTTTATGACATAGATCTTCTGTATAAGCTTGAAGTGTTTATAAAAGTGTATTTGATTTAAAATGGTTGTCCTGCTTTTCTATCCCATGTTTGTCGTTGTCAGGGGATTAGTTAATTCGCTTCCACATGTGCAATAAAATTAAAAGGGTCGGCGACGAGTCCTGGGAATGTCGCGAAATTCTATCGACCACCGAGGGTTGTGCGCGCGCTCGAGATTCGGGGCGTGACATGCTTCTCTCACTTGAACAGTGAAAGATTCCATATTCAGTTTTCTCTACTTACAGACGTAAGAACTATATGATGCTGCATAAATATGAATAGTGGAATAAAAGACGCGCTGAACTAGAATAGATGGAAAAAATCAGCTCGCGGAGGAACATCATTGTTATTGCTACAGCCAAGACCAGTTATAGTTGAGGAAGAAAAGGTGGGCGCACTAGTCATGCGGACATCAGATGGTCGATTAAAGGACCCATGAAGAATTAAATGACTTCAACTTCTCATCCTTCAATTCCTTTTTATTAGTCCTGAGAGTTTGACCCAAATCTTCAGTTTCCAAGAAATTGTAATCATTCACCACCAGAAAACAAAGGATTAATTGATTACAAGACAGGGTCTTTTTAGAAGGGAGAAAAATAAAATGAAAATTACTTGCATTGTGAGAGAGAGAGAGAGAGAGAGAGACACACACACAGACTCCATAAACTGACGTCTACTCTATGTATTTTCTTTCTCGTATAATTACTATTACAGGTAACGGTAAATTCATCACAAACTTTTCTTGTGGTGGAGGGGACCTAAAAATGACCATCTCTGTCATGAGTTGCGGTCAGTCCTGAAAAGTTGCAACTGCTGTGATCTAATTAACAGGATAATTGCAGCTAATACATGCAGTGATGATGATGCCAGCACCATGTCGTGGCTGCTATAACACCCCCAAAATATTTTTGCCGAGTGCCGGTGACATCACAATCAATGCCAAAGTGAAAGACACTGCAGAAAACAACTTAGCAAGAAGGACCCGCACCTTGTCTGTGCCGATAATATTGAACTATGTTCTCATGTTCCAACTGACTTAAAAGAGAAATGTCCTGAAAAAAGAAAGCAGAGTATCACTAGAGAGAAAGAGTCGAAAGAAAAAAATTATCGAACACACACCTGATCTATGGTTGTATATAGTTGTGCAAGTACGTAAAGATACGAAAGACACAAGCGGTCACTGCTCAAGCTGCGTAAGCTATCATTGGTATAATCTGACAAAGAAATCTCCTTTACAGCGAAGTAGGATCCATCACTGTGGAAATAAAGAAGCGAAATTTCAATAAGTTCCACAACACTCAATCTAGAACTCCCTAGAACTCCAATATGAAGATCAAATCCTTTAAGCTTGTTTAGCATGTCTCTGTGAACCAAAAAGATCACATGATTTGGTCCCAACGGCACCCAGACGCCATGGGAAAAACATCCGATCATACTTCGCCCCTAAACATTAAACGATAATCAAGGAGAGGAAGATGGAATCTCACTCGGTGATGTCATAGACATCTCCGAACGAACCCTTTCCCAACACCCGCATCTTCCTCCACGAGTTGATTCTTCGTTTGAACCTCCGCGAGAGAAACAGGAGCCATGGTTCTAAAGCGCCGCAGCGTGGATGTTCCCCGCACCATGTTCATCCTCCACCCACTCCTCGTCTTCAACAGCAGAACCGTCCGAATCATCTCCATCCGACCAATCCAATTCATTCGAAGGGCAGGTATAGAAGATCGTGGGGGAAGGAGGAGGAGAAGTGGACATGCAGTCGGAGCTTCCCTCCGGCATCGCGATCAAAGAGAAGAGGAGGAAAAAGCTTTGCGAAGGCGGGAAGATACTGAAGCGAGGGGACACGAACCCTATCATGGTTGGTTTTCTACGTGCTTAAGGGTGGGACCCACAAAAATAATCGCAATATTTCGGATAGCCTTTTAGGGCGCGTTTGGTAACGATTCTGTTCCCGGGAGCTGATTCGATCGTAATCGATTCTTTTTGATTCCGTTCCGGGAATCGATTCTAAGCATTTTAAGCCGTTTGTAGAATCGTCCAAAATTTCGATTCGGAAGAGAATTGCGTTTGGTACCGTATTCATTAATTCTATTCCAAATCAATTTCTTTTAATTTTTAAATAATTTTTTTACTTTTTTCCTTTGTTTTCTTTTCATTTTTTCATTTTTTTTTTTTCCTTTTCATTTTTTCATTTTTTCATTTTTTTTCTTTTCATTTTCCTTTTTTTTTCTTTTCTTTTTTTTTTTCCTTTTTTCTTTTCTTTTTCTCACCTTCTTCTTCTTCTTCGGCCGGCCATCGGACCGGCGGCCCGGCAGACGAGGGCCGACGACCTCACCGGGCGTCGCCGGCCCTCGTCGAGGCCGGCCCTCGTCGGCCGAGCCTCGCCGGCAGCCCCTCGCGGCCAACGGGCGAGGCTCGGCCGAGCCCGCCGGTGGCCAGTGCCGACCTCGTTGGGGTTGGGCTGAGGCTTGCCGAGGCCACCAGCGGGGCCGGGCGAGCCTCGCCGGTGGCCGGGCGAGCCTCGCCGGCCACCGGTGGGGGCCGGGCGTCGCGAGGCTCGCCCGGCCCCTCGCCTAGTCCGGCGAGGCTCGGCCTTGCCGGATCCGGGGAGGCCGAGCCTCGCCGGTGGCTGGGCTTGCCTCCGGCGAGCTCGCCGGACCGGCGGCAGCGGTGGCCGGCGACCGCGGCGGTGGCCGGCGACCGCGGCGGCGGTGGCCGGCGGCGACGGCGGTGGCGGATGGCGGATGGTGGCGGGCGGCGGTGGACGGCGGTCGTGAGATGGCCGAAGGGAAGAAGAAAATTTATTGATTTTGATTCTCAAATTCGTTCTCGGAACAAGAATCAACTTTTTTCTGATTCTTGATTCTGTTCCGGGAACAAAAATTTTACCAAACGCAATTCTAGGCCGAAACTGATTCCGGGAACAAAGAATCAGAATTTGGCACTGTTTGGATGGTTACCAAACAGGCCCTTAGCCAACTTAAGGATAGCGGAGGAAGCCCGGTCCTTTATTTATGTTCGCCGCGCCCCTGTACGAACAGAAAAAGGGTACCAAGGCTCCGCGGTTTGCCCGAGATAACTCAATCCATATCCAATCTATTTAACTAAATCTAGATCTATGGTTGAATATACGACAGTCTTATAAATAGTTTTGCATGGACGTCAGCTTGGAAGTTATAAGATCTTAATCAAGTAGTCATGTGTCATGGCCAAGAGGTTCCGGTGCTAAGGGACCGTGACCTTGCCGTGGAGGACCGACCGTGCTCCGTTAGATTCCCATCAAGTCTTCTTCCTGAAGTTTTCAAGGGCGGGCAATACCGTCATTATGCCTAATTCTAGAAGTCTCTAGCTTTATTTATGATGGTAGCTAATATTTGTTATTTATGTTGGTAGTTGAGGTGGTGCGATCTCGTCCACCGGATGAATTCTAGATCAATGGATGTAATCAGAGAACCTCGAGTATAAGAAATGATGCCCTCCCCCTCATTTGTATCCATCCAATTATTTCAGTAATACAAAGTTCATTTCTTTCCAAAGCCCCTCTCTAGAAATTTTCTATCTCTACAATTCGGCTGAGTGAGTGAAGCAGAGCGAGCGAGTGAGAGTTGGGTTGGATGATCCAAAATAGGCCGAGTCGCTGCGCGGTCACGATCCCAATTGATCAGCCCATGACACATGCCCAAAGGCTAGTTCACAACATACAGAATAAAACGAGCAAAGCCTCTCTCTCTAGAAACTTTCTATCTCTATGATTCGGCTGTGTGAGTGAAGCTGAGCAAGCGAGTGAGAGTTGGGTTGGATGATCCAAAATAGGCTGAGTCACTGCGCGGTCATGATCCCAATTGATTAGCCCGTGACACATGCCCAAAGGCTAGTTCACAACATTGAAACGACCAGTTACCAGCTTAAGCTGCACTAAGCACTGATTGGCTTGGCTTCCTTGATCTAATAATGAAACCTCCTTTACGGTGAAAAAGAATCCATCCCTGTGGAAATAGGAAAGCATGAGAGGGAATATAATTGCGAATGCTGCCTTGACCACACATAGTTTAGATAATTCGTCCACCCCAGATGATATAAAAAAAAAGAGGGGAAAAAAAAGTTAGTCTCACTAATATCACTAAGATAGTTCTATTTCAGCATTTGAATTTACAATCAATTCACTGTTTCTAAACCATATTTCCTATACACACCGATTATGCCAGAATAGCAGTGTTTATGCCATCCGTACCTCAAATGAAACATGGGAGAATACCCATTGTACTTGACCCAAAATTGATTATGCAAAGAGTAAGTAAACGATTATCAAGGAGGTACAAATTACAACTATTTGATAAACAGGTTTGGGGTTAGTCCGATAACATATAGAAGTTTAATTTTTCAATTAAAAAATGAGTTATCATTTTTTTCCTTAAAAACAATTGAAATTGATGGGCTTTCTTTCTGTCACTTCCATCCAAAAGAATATACAAGTTGTTGAATTATTTAGCAGATCCATGTGTTTGTAGTTGATGAAATGTGAAAGAATGTATAAAAGTTCTATTTGTCCATTGTCTTTTGTTACATTTGCGAAGGACGCTGTTTCGGATATTGATGCCATTTTCACATCTTTCATTTGGAAAATTTCCTCGAATAAACTGTTGTTGATATATTAATTTAACTTGAGAAAACTTATGGTTGTTTACTTAATTTTTACAGAATATATTAGATCATCTAGTGACTCTTTAAAGTCAATTGTTCTCTCTAACCGACGTTTGCAGTTGAAATTTCATCAAGAGGAGCAAATTTTAGCTTACGTAAATATTCAAAAATTCATATTGCAAATTTTGGAGGTGAGAGACAGGCAAACAAATGCCAACAAGTGTTCTAAAGTGAAAAGAAAAAAGCACGAGTGTTGCAATAAAGCGAGCGATCGAATAATAATATAGACAGAAAAAGAAAATAAATCGGACACCAGATTTATGTGGTTCGATCGTAAAGACCTATGTTCACGGGGAGAACAACGACAAATTTCACTATAGATCAAGCGATATAAGGAAATTACATCCAATAACGCATGCAGTGTTTAACCCCGAAATTCCTCAAGAAATAATATCTCAATCTTATGAAGGAATTACACGCAAATCTTACCACAAGATTTAATTGGCCCTTATTCTTTCCCGAAATTCCTCAAGAAATAATCTCTCTATCTTATGAAGGAATTATACGCAAATCTTACCACAAGATTTAATTGGACCTTATTCTTTTGCCGATTTCTCATAGGATACTGTTTTCTATCTTAAACGATTTTATCCAAAACATATCTTTGTATGTTTTAAACAAAATCCAAATCCAAGTGAAAGTTGGACTTTCCTATTTTAGCGGCTAAATTCTCTAATACACATTCGAATTTTGGGAAGTTGATCTTCGGATCTTCTTTGCTCGATTTCAAACGTTCGCAACATATCCAATTCAAAATATTCGGAATTTCACATTGCACTCAAACTCGAGACATATTTTAACACAATAATAATATTTTACTAAATTAACAGAAGCAAGACATATATTTTTCATTGGATTGTGGAGCCTAAATTAACATATAGACCAAAGGAACGCAATATGTCAATTAGGGGGAATTAATTGCCCATTCAATGGGAAAATTTTGTTGGGTGATAGAACAAACGCCAACAAGTGTTCTAGAGGAAAAAAAAACACGAGAATAATATTTTACTAAAGCATAATGAAATCCAAAGAAAATGGGACTTGGCCACTAATAAAAAGTTTATATCGAAACCTGATATCTATTCGATTTGTGAACGTTTTCTCAATTATATACACTCAGATTGATTTGTTCTCAGGTCCATCAAAAAAGCTTTCTTGCTCTCCGTTGGCAAATCCTTCTGTTTTTCCTAGCGATTCCTCTGCTGCACTATGCCGAGATCGAGTAGGTAATGACCTTCGATTCCGCTCCTCCTATCTCCATCGAATTAGGACAAGGATGAGTGTTCATGGTTCTTAATTAATAGGTTCGTTTTCCATGTGTTGTGTGTAGGTATGACTTGTTTGGCGTTTATTTTGTTCTATCCACAGCTGTACCATGATTACTGGAAAAGGTTTTAGGGATCAACTGTGGTAATCATGATCTAAATGTGTGCTTAAGCAAAAATATAAAGCAGAGATTTGGTGTCAAAGATATCTTGATAATATAGCATTCCAAACAAAAGAACAAGTCAAAGATATACAAAAATCTTACTCAGTCATGACTTCATAAACATCTTTCACATGACCCTTTCCCAACAGCCTCCGCTTGAAAACCCTGTGGGGAGAAACAGGGCGCCATGGTTCTAAATTGCGGCGGTGTGCCCACGTCCTCGTACTCCCCAATCCCCGAGCTACATACCTCCGTCGAAGCGCAGCCATTCTTAAGGATAGGTGTTAACGAAATCCAGGCTTAATTAAAACACAAATGGATAGGGAAATCACGTTAAAAGCCCGCACCAACTAGAAAGAAAAGAAATTGGGTTGGCTCAAATTGGTCCTCTAACCACCTATATTGATGTTTCTTGTTTTTGTTTCTTTTTTGAATGACACATTTTAACAAAACCAAGACTCAATTAAGACTCCAGTGGATTGGAAGATAATATTGAGAACTACCTCCAACTATAAAAAAAAAAGAACTATAAGAAAAAAAAAATGGATCGGGCCGGATTGATCCTCGAATCATGGAGATCTGTCCGTATGACATCACATACAATTTCACTCCATGATTAAAGGGATTAAAAAATGTAACACTCAACACGATAAGACAAATATTGTCAAGTATCCTCTTGGCCACAATCAAGCTAGGCCAAATTGCGTTAAAGTTGCACAATATCATCTGAGGTGGAAAGCATCCCTTTGTCCATCAAACTCCATCAATCTTCACTCCTCAATATTTTCCTTCTAATCCATCATTTCAAATCCAGCAGAGCTTGCAATTTGTACATTCGGTAACAAATTTAAAGACCGTAGACACTATATATACATAGACTGTTCGCACCAACTTAAAGGTTTAGAGTAGACTGTTTTAATGTTATGAATTTATGGAGTGGAGTAAGCACTAAACGGTAGAAATGCCGTAAGTTGACGAAGGTATCTTCCCATTAGCCCCAAAGAAGACCTTCACAGTAATGAACCCAAAAGGGATGGCATGCCAAAACCTCACGATATATGAGGTCGAGCAAAAGTAGGTGGGTTCATCACAAAGGGATGGTCTAGCAACTGTGCTGCAGAAGGCCGATTTTTCGGATTTCGTTGCAAGCATCTACTGATGAAGTCTCGGGCATCTTTTGGTATATATTTTGGAAGTGAAGGACGTTCACCCTTGTGAATTTTCTCCAATGCTTGCTCCTGCCGCAATAAGAATGAAAACGGAGCAGACGCTAGTGTTAATCACAAATCCAGTGGGAACTAACATATGACAGCTGGATAAATCAATAAGATATGTAAACAAATCTAAGCGCATCATGCTTCTGGCAATCATCTGCATTAATCATTCTGGAATGACGGTTGCTGCAGAAGTGATAGACATGATGATATGTAACAGTTCGAGGAGATCAATGCGTGAATCCTTTCCAACTACTGCCAATAAAGCAAAAGCATCTATCGCTTTTTGCTCAAAATTCATAAGTGTCCGATATTTAACCAAAAAGCAAAAGAAACGAGGCGTCAGTTGCATGATTTACTATGCCTTTTGAGTACGATGGTATTCCTTTTTCTCCTTTATAATAAATAAAATTCATAGATAAGCACTAGACAGTGCAACCTTCACAATTCACTCGCAAGACCAGAGCACTCCCAACTTCAGCAGCAGTCATTCTATCAATAAAAGAGGGTTTTTGTGTTGTTGTGCCCTAAAAAGGAGTAACATCAGTGGGTAATTTACTGGCTAGAGCCACTAATTACCATCCCTGTTCGAAAACTTACTATGCATATGAAAAAGATGCTGACTTGACCTAGACCATCAAAACTGTCATAATATTCAAAAGTCTACCAACCAAATTGAAAATACCTTCCATATCCAAATAACTAACCCAAGCAGAGGATCCAGGTCAATGATTGATTCAGAGGAGAGAAGCGGATAACCAACACTCGAAATCAATGAGGAAGTCACCAAGGTTGATGATGACGAGTGACAGATCAGAGGACAACCACATGTTGAAAGGACACAGAAGGCAACACAAAGCAAACAATGTTGGTGCTTCTCCCAGTACTGGAGCAGAGATGGTGATAACAATAGTGGGATTTGAATCTCTCTTGGCTGCTAGAGTACCATGTGGCAGTGAAGGAGCATATGGAAAGGTTCTTGAGACTGAATAGTAGGGTCATATGTATACCCAATATCCATAGGTGAGAATCAGAGATACTATTTACATATATACACTATGCAATTATCTCAACGCATGCCACCGCCCACTCAGTGTACACTTGTAGCAGTAATTTAAAGTTTTAGACAACAATACCAAATTGGTTAAAAGAGAAAACCAAGATTCAAATATCAACCCAGTTTTCATACCATGTTAGCTAACCATTTGCTCCAGAATCCCAACCATCGGCCCTAAATACCATCCATATCCTTTAACATGGCCATACTCTTGATAATTTTCATCAAATTCACTGTCCTCTCTCATTTCCATGTAGTGCCCTTACTCATTTAGTTTTCTCAGAACGACGGCCTAATGGACTCATCACAACATGTGCTCAACTTATTTACTAACTCCAGCATAACATGGATCTCGAGGATATAAAACATAAAAAGAAGGTTAATTAAATACCAGTTTAAAGCCAGAATATTGACCCCCCCATGTTAACATCTCTAAAACAGTGCACCCAAGGCTCCAAATATCAGCTGCCAACCCATAGCTTCTGTTGTTTACACTTTTGAAGACCTGCAGTTACAACCAATGAGGATGAAAAAGAAATTTAAATGATATACGCCTTCTACAGCCAATGATAGAACGTTAAAAAAATGGCAGCGCTAGCTGCAAACCTCAGGCGCCGTCCACAAAAGAGTTCCTTTGAAGGATTTAGCAGCATTCATTTCGGTGGCCTGTACAAAAAAACACAGAAAGTTGATATGTTATCTAGGAAAAGTAAAGGACAACACATGCTTTAGTTTGTGCAGTCTATAGGTGTGTTTGTCTTGTGCGCATGTGTGTGTATATGTACATGCATCTTTGTCGCTTGCACATGCTTTGTCTAGCGTATGTATTTGGGCATGTGCCTTTGCTGCCTGTGCGAGCTCACGCGCAGAGAGAAAGAGAGAGAGAGAGAGCTTGATTTCGCTGATGGGACATACCTTTGCCCATCCAAAGTCTGCAAGTTTCACAGCTCCATTTCCATCAATCAGTATGTTAGCACATCTGATATCCCTACAGAATCAAGGAACTGGAGGCATGAGAAACCAGCACATATGCAAGTAGGATATCTAGAAGGTTAAAAGTTTTCATCCCTCACAGTAAACAGTATTGCGAATTTATGTTTCCAAGTAAAAGAATCTTGTCTATGCTAAATATTACAGAACAAGCTCATAATGCTACTCCGTTGTTTCCTGATTATCATGAGAAATCTACTTCTCATAACATTATATTTTGGTTTAAGGATTTGACAGCTCCCCCAAATTCACAAAAAGTATTTGGATAAGTAAAAGAAGTATCATCAAAAGGATCCATGGGATGGCATGGGACAAGATAGACAAATTTCAATGTGCTCTTTGTTTGGTTATGATCTCTTTCCTTAACAAAATCAACCTTACATCAGAAATGATAAGTGTGAATCACTATATCAATTAGTCAAAACTACTAATGCAAAGTCAAGCATCTTTCTTCTACCTGTGTATCACCTTCTTGTCATGAAGATACTTTAAACCATTTAAAATTTGCCTGGTGTAAGAAGAGACTTGGGGTTCTATCAAGGCACGTTCGCGATAAAGAGTTGCAACTGAGCCTTTGATCATGACCTCAAGGAATACGTAAAGCTTCTCATTATCCTGGAAGAGAGTGAAAATCATATATATTAGAATAACCAACTCAAAAGTCTAAGCTATTAGGTGGAACAAGACAATGTATATAAGGCACATTGAAACTACATAAACAAGCAATGTGGAATACTATAACGGGCCCCTCTTGTGTGCAAACAGATAAAAAACAGCACATGGAATAGCGGAAAAGGAAGTCATGTATGGAAATAAATTGCAGCATTACCTGCTTCCGAAATTATGTCAGAACCCAAAAGATTATGCTTTTGGGTGAAAGGGGGCCACAATTATATAAGGCCCATCAAAACACCATAAACAAACTATATGGGATATTATAACAAGATACGCTAGAGACAACCATACCAGATAGAAAATAAAATGAAACACACATTGGTGACATTTGACTTTTTCTCATCCTAGTGATGCCGGACGTACGGGCCTCTTATAATACCTAACCATCATTGGATCAAGACAACATCCTTCCCACAGCAATCAGGTGTACGAAGACAAGAGGCTCCGAGAAAAGGCCCTGAGGAAATTATTTTCACAGGGACTAGAAATCATTGTTGAGTTCGTTATGGCTCCATAAACTGACATCTACTCTGTATTTTCTTTCTCGTATAATTACTATTGCAGGTAATGGTAAATTCATCACAAACTTTTCTTGTGGTGGAGGGGGACCTTAAAATGACCATCTCCGTCATGAGTTGCGGTCACTCCTAAAAAGCCGCACCTGCTGTGATGATGATGACAGCACTATCTCGTGGCTGCTATAACACCCCCAAAATAATTTTGCCGAGTGCCGGTGACATCGCAATCGATGCCAAAGTGAAAGACACCGCAGAAAGCAACTTAGCAAGAAGGAACCGCACCTTGTCTGTGCCGATATATTGAACTATGTTCTCATATTCCAACTGACTTAAAAGAGAAATGTCCTGAAAAAAGAAAGCAAGAGTATCACTAGAGAGAAAAAGTCGAAAGAAAAAGATTATCGAACACACACCTGATCTATGGTTGTATATAGTTGTGCAAGTACAGAAAGATACAGAAAGACACAAGCGGTCACCTGCTCAAGCTGCAGTAAGCTATCATTGGTATAATCTGACAAAGAAGTCTCCTTTACAGCGAAGTAGGATCCATCACTGCGAAAATAAAGAAGAGAAATTTCAATAAATTCCACAACACTCAAGCTAGAACTCTCTAGAACTCCAATATGAAGATCAAATCCTTTAAGCGTGTTTGGCATGTCTCTGTGAACCAAAAAGATTACATGATTTGGTCCCAACGGCACCCAAACGCCATGGGAAAAACATCCGATCATCCTTCGCCCCTAAACATTAAACGATAATCAAAGAGAGGAAGAGGGAATCTCACTCAGTGATGACATCATAGACATCTCGGAACGAACCCTTTCCCAACACCCGCATCTTCCTCCACGAGTTGATTCTTCGTTTGAACCTCCGCGCGAGAGAAACAGGGCGCCATGGTTCTAAAGCGCCGGCAGCAGGGATGTTCCCCGCACCATGTTCATTCTCCACCGACTCCTCGTCTTCAACAGCAGAACCGTCCGAATCATCTCCATCCGACCAATCCAATTCATTCGAAGGGCAGGCGCGGCAGATCGTGGGGGAAGGAGGAGGAGAAGTGGAGGACATGCAGTCGGAGCTTCCCTCCTGCATCGCGATCAAAGAGAAGAGGAGGAAAAAGCTTTGCGAAGGCGGGAGGATACTGAAGCGAGGAGACACGAACCCTATCATGGTTGATTTTCTACGTGCTAAGGGTGGGACCCACAAAATATAATCGCAATAATCACAAAATATAACCGACCCCGATTAATACTCAATCCATATCATATCTGACCTATTTAACTAAATTTAGGATAACTCGACTAATTTTTTTTTGTTTAAAAAAATAATATTACTAAAACACTTTTCCAATATAAATTTAATTGACAATTTTTTATAATTTTTTTTAAAAAAATAAGTCTCTATTAGTTTCAAAAGAATTTGTTAGAAAAAATACAATAATTTGGGTTAGTTTTTACTGAAATTTGAAAAATAAATTAGAAACTATTTTATACAGTTTGTTATGAAAAATATGATTAAATTTTCATCCATGCACTTCTTTAATATTATTAAATTTTTCAAAAAATTGAAATTTTATTTTTTTATTATTTTTCGTTTTATAAAAATAAAATTTTTAGTTATTTATTTTTGTTTTTCACTTTTATTTTTCCTTATTCTTTAGCTATTTGCCAGCTACAACGACAGTCAGTGACTAGCCATAGGCGAGCTCGAGCTCCCCTAATTCCAACGAGTCGGCCTCGAATCCGACTTCGCCAGATCTAATGATGTTGGAGCTTATATTATATTATTTTTCCATCTCTCTCTTTTTTTTTTTAGTCCTTCCATCATTTCTTAATGAAAAATTTATCAAATAATAAACTATAATATTATTCCTAATATGTGTAATAGTATAGATACTAGAGATATATATACACATGCACAATATATATATATATATATATATATATATATATATATCATATAGTAGAAAGAAATTCAAATATATAAAAAAATAGGAATAAATAAATAAATGGTAATACGTTGAAAAACTCCAAGCTAGTACACTTGTGACAAATATATCTAAAACTATTTTTTTTACTATGAAAAACCTAAAACCAATACACTGTGACAAATTTACTCCAACTAATCATAAAAAAATCATAAACTAGTTCATTTATGACAAATTTACCAAAATCTAATTTTTTTGACAGCAAAAAATCTCAAATTGGTAAATTTGTGACAAATATACCATCTACTAAATTGTAATAATACCACAAAAAAATTACAAAAACTGTAAACTGTGACAAATGAAGCAAAAAATCCCAAATTAATATATTAATCAATTGTCACGTGTCATTTAACTTAATAATTTGATAGTAAAATTTAACGAAAACTAACAGAGGGTAGATTTGTCATAAATATACTAGTTTGGAGTAAATTTGTCAAAAATATATAAGTTTGGGGTTTTTCAGGGTATTAACCCATAAATAAATATTATTTTTCGTTATTCTAATTTTTCTTTTTATATTAAACTTAAAATATCATATTTTATTATTATTTTAGTTTTATTATTTAAAAAGTTTGTTATTGGAAAAAAAATAACTCTAATACCTTGAATTTAAGAAATTGTATCCACCACTATCTCATATTTCTCATGAGACAATTTTATTCATACTATATATCCCCATATATTTGACTTTAGGAAAAAAGATCACAAAAAATCCCAAACTTTGCCTAAAATGATAAATTTACCCCAATTTTTTTTTTTTTTGTGATATGAAAAATCCGAAACTTTGCCAACTATGACACATTTACCCAAATTTTTTTTTTTTCTTGACACAAAAAAATCATGAACTTGTATGCATATAATACATTTATTAGAGCATTTTCATCTTTTACTTTTTAAAAATTTTCTTTATTTTTTTCTTTACTTTTTTTCTTTTTCTCTCTTCCCTCTATTGGCCATGGCGTAGGAAAGGGGTTGCCCTCGCCTGAGTTCGGTGAGGGGTGCCCTCGCTAGGCCCTCGGCGACGTTGGGCAAGGACGACCCTCGCTAGATTTGGCTAGGGCAACCCTCACCCGACATCAACAAGGGCTACTCTCGTTAGCATCGAGCGAGGGCACCCCTCACCTGACGCACCCAATGCTAGCGAGGGCCTAGTAAGGGCACCCCTCGCCTGACTCAGGCAAGAGCGGCCCTCGCCATCTCAGGCGAGGGCGACCCTTGCCTGAGTTTGGCTTCCCTCCGGCCATGAGGGAAGAGAGAAGAAGAAGTAAAAAAGAAGAAGAAAAAACAGAAAAAATAAGACGAAAATGGCCTTGATGGGGTAAATATGTCATAATTAGCAAAATTTGGGGTTTTTCATGTCACAAAAAAAAAAGTTTGAGATAAATTTGTCACTTCGGACAAAGTTTGTGATTTTTGGTAGTCTTTTCCCTTGACTTTATCTTATCTTGGATATAAAATAAACACAAGAGACCAAACGTAGGATTGCGATTTTTTTTCCCAAGCTATATCCTTCTTTATCCTATGCTTGTGTCCTAGACAGCTACCATAGGGCATATCCTATTTGACTTTTACATAGATGACCAAACAAAACCTGAAGGTCTTCTTTGAGCCCAATGGGAAGATACCTCCATCAACTTATCACATTTCGACTATTTACTTGAAAGTTTATAACATTAACAGCCTATTCTCTTAGAGTCACTCGTCATTCCTACACTTGAGTGGATGGATTGTCAGCCATTTGGGATGGATGATAGCTACCGGAAATTTCTGCTGCGGATGTTCAATGAAGGAGATGAAGAGCTGGACGATAGCTACCGGACATTTTTGTTGCAGATGTTCCATGAAGGAGAAGAAGGAAAGAATGAGAGAGATGGGTTGGGACACCAACAAGAAGAGGATGTGGAGGCTTGCGGAGCACACGAGATAGAGATAGAGCTAGAAGACGACGGGGAAGATGCATTGGCTCCTCCTCCAGTCGACAATGATCATCCAGATCGGTTCGTTTTGATATCTCTCTTTATTTATTTATTTTTTTTTATAAAAACAAGTATCAATTGAGTATTGGTGCAGTGGACATTAATTTGTAGTATAGTGGATAGTGAAAAGAGCAAGGGAGTGGTATAACATATATTTGAATAGAATAACCAAATCAATTGCAAAAGCAACAATAGATTAGAGTGAGGTTATTAAGGGCTGTTATCTCTTAATTGTTCATTGCCTAGTTTAACTTTTAGCGATCGAATATCATAACTTACGAAATTTTATATGATATTCATTTATCATGCCTCTCGTTTGAAGCTTGTGGATTGAGTCACTGCTAGAATGATAATGATACCTTAGCTGATCTTTATTCATTTGTTCATTGCTAGACAAGGAAGGGTTGAGGACTTCGATCCTTCGGCGAGGCCGCTTCCGAACAAGTATGCCACAGTTTACGCCTTAGCTGCATCTTTGACCACCCTTTTGCTAGCTTATGGTTAGTCTCTCTTTTGTTCAATATTGTGAAGGGAAGACCGTTAGTCTAGTGATTTTGGTGTACTTTTTTGCAAATAGATTTTCTCATTATTATTATTTTTTGAATTTTGGCAGTTCAACTGCTAATGAGCGGGCTTGCGCCATATATCAAGACGGACCTGGCTCCAAGCGATTTGCTGCTTCAGCTCGTGACGGGCATCCTTGCTGTGTTCTCATTGCTTGGGTTGGTGTTAGCAACACTAATTTTTGATAAGTTTGGTCGCCGTTGCACAATTGTGAAGACGATGGGGAAGATGCGTTGGCTCCTAACACATCTATCCCATCATTTTCTTTGAGGAATTATATCGCACGTACGTTGCACGTATATCGCACGTGTGTTGCACGTTTATCGCACGTGCATTGCAAAAGCAACAACAGACCTTGTTTGGATATTATCGTCATTTAAAACAAAATCCGTGAAAATAAAAGGGAAATAATCTCAAATTTTTTTTGCAGCATTGTTCTCTTAGAATCGCTTGTCATCCCTACACTTGAGTGGATGGATTGTCAACCATTTGGGATGGATGATAGCTACCGGAAATTTCTGCTGCAGATGTTCAACGAAGGAGATGAAGAGTCGGATGATAGCTACCGGACATTTTTGCAGATGTTCCATGAAGGAGAAGAAGGAGAGAATGGGAGAGATGGGTTGGGACACCAGCAAGAAGAGGATGTGGAGGCTTGCGGAGCACACGAGATAGAGATAGAGCTAGAAGACGATGGGGAAGATGCATTGGCTCCTCCTCTAGTCGACAATGATCATCCAGATCGATTCGTTTTGATATCTCTCTCTTTATTTTTTTTATAAAAAACAAGTATCAATTGAGTATTGGTGCAGTGGACATTGATTTGTAGTATAGTGGATAGTGAAAAGAGCAAGGGAGTGGTATAACATATATTTGAATAGAATAAACAAATCAATTGCAAAAGCAACAATAGATTAGAGTGAGGTTATTAAGGGCTATTATCTCTTAATTGTTCATTGCCTAGTTTAACTTTTAGCGATCGAATATCATAACTTACGAAATTTTATATGATATTCATTTATCATGCATCTCGTTTGAAGCTTGTGGATTGAGTCACTGCTAGACAGATAATGATACCTTAACTGATCTTTATTCATTTGTTCATTGTAAGAGTTTTTCCTAATGTGGACTAAATTAATTGATATTGTAATTTACTGTTTTTACGGTTACCGTAAAACAGGGTTGGTCTAAGGTGAGATAGAAGGTTTCTTAATTAGTCTAATATGGGCATTTAGTGTGGGCCGAGTTGAGCTGGCCCGTAATGAGAGGGACTGGCTGGAAACTCTATAAATAGTGCTCAAGTCTCTCCTCTAACCCTAATTCTCACCTGTATCCTGACCTAAGGGGCGTTTACCTAACGCTACACGTGAGGGGGCCGCCTCATTGAGCCAGTGATACGGAGGGCAATAGAGGAGAAGGACTTGCGCGTGGAACATTGTGTTTCCGCTTCCGCTTCAAGAACAATGAATCCCAAAACAGGTGCGTCAATTCTTTCTACTCAATAATGCGTGTGCTTGTTCTAGTTATGGAGATCCTGGGGTTTGCGCAATGTGCGTCTAACATGTGGTATCAGAGCAGCCATAACCCTAGAACTTGAATGCATAAAGGTTTTGCCCTAATTTATACGGATTAGCCCTAATTCGTACGGATCTTGCCATAATTTGTGATTTTCGAGATTTTTTGTTCAATAAAAATAAAATTAAATCACAAATTCGGTATGGGCTCGACGAGACGAGCAAGACGGTCGGCGGCGCATCGCCGGGGGAGGCCGCACGTGCCCCCACGCGCGGCCACGTGCCGCCTGGGCGTCGAACGCGCGCCGCGCGTGAGCTCCACGCGCGGCGCACTCAGGCGGCGCGTGAGGGCGCGTGGAGCATCGGATCGGCGCGTGGATGGCGGCGTTGGACTCGTATGGTGATTTCCTATCTCGTGGTATATTTATTTTATATGTTTGATGGTTTTATTGATGTGAAAATACATACGGAACCCTAAATACGTGTATTTTTAGTGTATTTTTTGCGTATTTTTCTTATATTTTCTGTGAAATTAGAAATATTAGTGTTGGGTTACAGGTATGTTATCACATAAACATCATAATGGTGTGATTCATCAATAAAAAACAAACTTTATTGTGAACTGAAGCTGGCTTGATGAGATACAATCAATATGGGATAGTAATTGAGCTATGTATTGAGTTGATAAGAAACAGTAAAGATTATGAAACTTTTGTTGCTCATGCATACTCCTTGACACGCTGATAATCTTTGAATGATGGATGTCTTAAGAACTCGTGACCAAACTAATTGTACTGATTGACATATCTGCTGTATGTAGGTAATGCATGTCGATTAAGTTACTGCATATTGTACACGAACTTATCTGGTCACTTGTTAATATCTATCAAATTGAATATTTTTATGGTTAAGGAGTATGGCAATATTTATGCAGAGCAATAGTATCTACCGTTATAGTTTAGATATTTAGTTCTGTGATTTGACTCAATTTATAGGCCAATGGTTGAAGTAATGATATTTGTTACCTAAAATTGATTAATAAATCAATTGTTGGCCTTGGAGTCATGTTTTGCCTTATGAAACTCATGAGCAATGGTTGATCAGCTGTTAAGCTTGTCGATATGGTGTACCCTGTATTACTATTGATGTTAATTTGTGAGAGATATTTTAGATCAGCATTCTTTTTATATTGTTCTGGTAATATGTAATTGGGGTGCATAAGAGATGTTTTATTCTCTGTTATAAGAAGTTTCTTATGTTACTGTGATCAATGATCTCATTGGAATCTGTCTTTCAGATTCGCTATATATATATTTATATATATGTATGATTAATTTTTATTAATGGATAAAACAATGTAATTAGCATGATATGTGATTTTAGTGATAACTGAATATGCAGCATATTTATGCAGCATCATATAGTTGATTCCATTTATATATATGTATGATTAATTTGTTGCTTGAAAAAAGAGCAATTAAATTTGCTTACTGTCCATGAAGCGTTCCATTATAGAACACTTGAAAAGAGGTTTGCCTACGGACTGCACTGCTATAAGATTATGGAAGCCTTAGTTGCTTGAAATTATATCTTGTCTGATATTGAAATTAGGACATATCTGTAAAGATTGTATTTAAGTCCTAATGACATATACATATCGTATATGGTTAAAATGTTGTTTCTAAAAGTTTTCTATTTAAGGAAACTGGCCGAGATAAAGAATAAACTGGTTCAAATTAGTCTTGAAGGTTGTCAGGCTTAATTGTAATGGTAAGTATTTTGACAAGTATGATAATACTGAATTACTTAAAGGGTCATTTGTCAAATACTTGGTAGATTCTGGGGTGGTAATTTAATTACTATACTTGAAAATCCTGACAAAGAGATTTGACCGAAAGGCATAAATGCACCATATTGAACATGGTGATGAGTATGATTAGTAAGACTAATTTATTTGTTTTTTCTTTTGTGGGCTAATATTATGAAAGCAATTTTTTTTTTTATATACAAAAGGGATATTGATTTTATGACCCTAAAGAAGGTATAAGAATTATGGAATCACATACTCTAAAGTTTCTAAATATTGATGTAATTGTAGAGGATGGCTGCTCTCAGATTATTAAAGATAATAATATGATGGATGTTACTATGTTTTTGTCTTTACTTATACAAATAATTATGGAATCTCCTGTACCATAGACTAAACTTGTTGAGGTTCAAGGTACTATTATTCTTGATATAGTTTATAATGAAATTTCTTAAACCTCTCAAGTGCAGAATGAAGTGGTTGCAGCTTTATTAAGGAGATTTGTTAGGGAAAGACGATCAGTAATACCATCATACTATATAGTCTATTTGTGAGAGCATGATTACAATATCCACTATATGATTGATGTAATGACATATTTATAAATGTCATTTCTTATTCTCAATTAAGTATGTGATTAGATGCCATAAAAGGCGATATACAATCTATGAAACATGTTTGGAAACTTACTGACTTGTCTAAAGATCACAAGTTTATTAGTTGCAAATTGGCGTACAAAACTAAAAGAATTTCAAAGAAAGATTGTGGAATTTAAAGCTATATTTGTAACTAACGTTTTAACTCTGAAAGATGGGTGGATTGTTTATAGTGAAGAAATAATTATTTCTTTAAATATTCTTTCAGAGTGAACGTGGCATTAATAATTTATTTTGATATAAAGTTACGCCAAATATATACAAAATTTATATTGTGCAACTGGATGATTTTGCAGCAGATTCAAGTAAACTTGTGTGTAAACTGAAAAGTTCTAATTCATGGTGTTAAGCAAGTTTCCAAACAATATTATTAAAGATTCATAGTGTTATTATTTTGTTCAATTGAGAACAAAGTAATTCAATATACTGCAAGGTCAGTGGGAGGAAATTTATTTTTTTCTCATACTTTATGTACATGATGTTTTGCTTACAAGTTGTGACCTTGAGATATCTTATATCCTTTGTACTGAGGTTTTAAAGGATTGTTCTCGCCATATAAATATTGGATTATATTAGATTTTCTCGGAGGACATTTGCTGATTGTATATTGGAAATATTCAATATACATTATTGCAAGCCAGGAATTGCTCCTGTTGTTAAGGGTGATGGACTAAATCTATCACATTGTCCTTATTTAAATATTGAGAAAATCTAATTAAAGGAAGTACCTTGTGTTAGTGCACTTAAAAGTATAATGTATGCTCGAATTTGCACTAGACTAAATGTTGTCTTTGTGACGAGACTTCTAGGCAGATATCGGTCAAATCCAGGACATGATCACTGGGTTGCTGTCAAGAAGGTTTTAAGGTACTTAAAGAAGACAAGAGATTATATGTTAATTTACTGACATGTTCAATTCTTACAGTTAGTATGGTATTTAGATGTAAACTTTGCTGGCTGTTAGGATGATATAATATCAATAACAAGATACAGATTTATGTTAGTGGAAAGTGCAATTAATAAAGTTCTATATCATCTTCTACTATGTAAGCAGTATTAGTAACATTCTCTTAGGCTGTTACTTGGGTTTTTAGGCTCTAGAACCTCATGAAGGAGTTGATCGTCTTAACTTTATGGATAGACCCATACGATTGTATTGAGATAACAAATTTGTAGTATTATTTATTTACTACAGAGGTCTCAAGGGGTCGAAATATATGGTGGTCAAAATTTTTGACCAAAAGTAAACGGTACAGAAAGGTGACGTTTTAATATAATATATTTTCACAGATGATGTGATTGCAGATCCACTAATTAAAGGCCTACACCCATATGTATTTGAGTGACATGTCATTAGCATGGGCCTAGGAGTATCTTTGGATACTGTTGTTTAGTGGGAGCTATTTTGGCTTTACTTTGATAAAGGTTTCATCTGTGTTCGTTACACTTTGTAACGGTTTGATATGTATCAACTTTTGCATTCAATATAATATTTTGAATGCGTTGTTATTATGTTGAATACATATTGATAAAATCGCAAGGGATTGTATAAACCTTGAGTGAAGGCTAGGGGCATCCGGGCATCCAGTTATTAGTCTTGTGCATATGTCTTGTGATACATAAAGAAAGGTTAACCATAAGGACAAGACATATGTGGGTTCATTGGAACCATAAAGCATTCTCTTGTGACACCTAAGGAAAGAGAATGGTGACTGACAAATGAGATCTCTCTATGAGAGATGTTATCCATTTGACACACTACCATATTGAATCAATATCAATAAAGTTGAGAACATTTGTGACCATGGAAGGCTCTGTGTGTATATATGCAGTTACCGCCATGATTCGGTGTTTAAGACTTTATGGGATAGGATTGACTATTAAGAATTATCTCTGGACCAAATGTGCGCACATACGGTACGATTTCAATTAATATAGTCCAAGTGGGAGAATGTAAGAGTTTTCCCTAATGTGGACTAAATTAATTGATATTGTAATTTACTGTTTTTACGGTTACCATAAAACAGGGTTGGTCTAAGGTGAGATAGAAGGTTTCTTAATTAGTCTAATATGGGCTGGCTAGTGTGGGCCGAGTTGAGCCTGGCCCATAATGAGAGGGACTGGCTGGAAACTCTATAAATAGTGCTCAAGTCTCTCCTCTAACCCTAATTCTCACCTGTATCCTGACCTAAGGGGCGCTTACCTAACGCTACACGTGAGGGGGGCCGCCTCATTGAGCCAGTGATACGGAGGGCAATAGAGGAGAAGGACTTGCGCGTGGAACATTGTGTTTCCGCTTCCGCTTCAAGAACAATGAATCCCAAAACAGGTGCGTCAATTCTTTCTACTCAATAATGCGTGTACTTGTTCTAGTTATGGAGATCCTGGGGTTTGCGCAATGTGCGTCTAACATTCATTGCTAGACAAGGAAGGGTTGAGGACTTCGATCCTCCAGCGAGGCCGCTTTCGAACAAGTATGCCACAGTTTACGCCTTAGCTGCATCTTTGACCACCATTTTGCTAGCTTATGGTTAGTCTCTCTTTTGTTCAATATTGTGAAGGGAAGACTGTTAGTCTAGTGATTTTGGTGTATATTTTTGCAAATAGATTTTCTCATTATTATTATTTTTTGAATTTTGGCAGTTCAACTACTGATGAGCGGGCTTGTGCCATATATCAAGACGGACCTGGCTCCAAGCTTCAGCTTGTGACGGGCATCCTTGCTGTGTTCTCATTGCTTGGGTTGGTGTTAGCAACACTAATTTCTGATAAGTTTGGTCGCCATTGCACAATTGTGAAGACGGTGGGGAAGATGCGTGGGCTCCTAACACATCTACCCCATCATTTTCTTCGAGGAATTATATTGCACGTACGTTGCACGTATATCGCTCGTATGTTGCACGTTTATTGCACATACATTGTATTCAGTATGATTTTTAAAAATTTGCTATCCCGAATTCTTCTTTTTTAAATCGAAACCACTAATGTGTAAAAGTGATAATGGCGAGAGAGGACAAGATAATGAAGGGTTTTTTTCGAGGGGAGGAGGGGGTGGGCGATGGAGACCTAATATTGTTATCACCATCTCCACTCCAGCTCCGGAAGCAGCAGCGACATTGATTGCTTCGTGTTTCCTTCTGCATCCTTTCAACGTGTGGTTATCCTCTGATCTGTCACTCGTCATCATCAACCTTGTTGATTCCCTCATTGATTTTGAGTGTTGGTTTTCCGCTTCTCTTCTCTGAATCAATCATTGACTTGGATCCTCTGCTAGTGTTAGTTGTTTGGATATGGAAGGTATTTTCAATTTTGGTTGGTGACTTTTGAATATTATGACAATTTTGATGGATTGGCATCTTTTTCATACCCGTAGTAAGTTTTTGAACAGGGATGGTAATTAGTGGCTCTAGCCAGTAAATTACCTCCTGATGCTATTCCTTTTTAGGGCACGACGGCACAGAAACACTCTTTTGTTAATAGAATGACTGCTGCTGAAGGTGGGAATGCTCTGGTCTTGCGAGTGAATTGTGAAGGTTGCACTGTGTAGTGCTTATCTATGAATTTTATTTATTATGGAGGAGAAAAAGTAATACCATCCTACTCAAAGCCATAGTAAGTCATGCAAATGACGCCCCATTTCTTCTACTTTTTGGTTAAACATTAAAGAATTTTGAGCAAAAAGCAATAGATACTTTTGCTTTATTAGCAGTAGTTGGAAAGCATTCACTTAGTGTGCGCATGATAACCATCCCCAGCCCAACAATTTCTATTCTTTTCTTCCCCAGAACAAAAAAGGAGTAGAAACTTGTTTGATAACGGCACATTAGTTTTTTGTTCCCGGGAACAAAAAGTTAGCCCGGGAATGGTTTTGGAACAGAAACGAGAAGTAAAAAAAAGTTACTTCTCGTTCCCGGCCAAGAATTCCCAGGAACAAAAATAAGAAACAAATTGGGCTAACCCTAATTTCACTTTCGCGATCTCCCATTTCCACCTCTCCCATCGTCCGCTCGCCTCTCTCTCCGATCTCATCTCCAGTGGCCTCTCTCCGGTCTCGTCGTCGCCGATCTCGTCACCGCCGGTCGTGCTCGTCGCCGGTCCTGCTCGTCGCCTCCGCCTCTCTTCGGTTACGGCGTTGTCTCTGGTCGCGACGCGACACACTTGGGTCGCCTCTCTCCGAGCCGGTTGCGTCCGATCCGTCGCCTCCGCCTCTCTTCGGTGCCGTGAATCCCGCGTCGCGAGGCCTCTCTTCGGTTACGGCGTCGTCTCTGGTCGCGACGCGACACACTTGGGTCGCCTCTCTCCGAGCCGGTTGCGTCCAGTCCCGTCGCCTCCGCCTCTCTTTGGTGCCGTGAATCCCGTGTCGCGAGGCCTCTCTTCGGTTACGGCGTCGTCTCTGGTCGCGACGCGACACACTTGGGTTGCCTCTCTCCGAGCCGGTTGCGTCGGCCCCGTCGCCTCCGCCTCTCTTCGGTGCCGTCGCCTCCGCCTCTCTTTGGTGCCGTCAATCCCGTCACCGGGTCCATCCTCCCCAGCGTCAACCCCTCCGGTGTGTTACAGATCTTTATACGTTCGTTCAATTGATCGCCTGCAGTGCATTTTGATGCTAATTGTATTCTGTTGTGCAGGATTTGTAGTTGCGGAGAGTTCAATTGATCGCCTGCAGTGCATTTCAGCAGTTTTGGAGGGTGAGGAACGATCCGTGAGGAGCAGGGCCATCGTAGAGGTTCCTGCGGGGAGAGTTCGCTTGCTCTCGCTTTCTCCTGAATCTTCGACGCTTGTAGCTTGTGTTGGTGGAACCGTTAATTTGTTCTCGGTTGAATCGCTTTACGAAGACGGGTTGGTTCGAGTCCTTTTTGTGAGATCATTTTTGTATGAGAACATGGCTCGTAACTTTTGGGGCTAGAATTGCTATTCCAGCTACACTCCCTACATGTGGAGAACTTTAAAAAGAAGTTAACTCATGACTCCTTTCTAAGCATCATCGAGACCTCTTGTTAGACGCTAACCAATTGGCAAGTGATTTCTATGCCGTTACATCCAGTACAGATTAGGGGTTGGTAGAGCTGGCCTTGCTTTTTGGACATTTTCCTCCATATGCTCTTTTGGCTTTTAAGGTTCTCTGGTCGAATGGTAGTGCTTAATTCAATTCACTGCAGTTCGATTGTGTGATAATTCTAGGAGATGTGAGGTTGTAGGAGTTTGTTTGATGGGGTCTAATGGCCATCGTTTGGCAGCTTTTCCCAGTTTCCGAT
The DNA here is from genome assembly GCA_017140325.1 of Eucalyptus leucophloia subsp. euroa. NCBI lineage: Eukaryota > Viridiplantae > Streptophyta > Magnoliopsida > Myrtales > Myrtaceae > Eucalyptus > Eucalyptus leucophloia. The sequence goes on from CM029474.1 coordinate 8,968,223, forward strand.
TAACTTAGTTTGAGCTTTTCCCAGTTTTTGATAATTCTAGGAGATGTGAGGTTGTATATTTACTGAATTTTATGGTTGATTTAGATTAAATAAGGCCTATGCGATCTGTCTCTCTCTCTTTCGATATGACGCTCGCTCTTTCTCTATTTTCTCCTATCAATTGCATACCTGAAACTCTGCTGTAATTTGTCAATGCTGTTGAAGTATTGATTACTAGAACAACATGTTCAGTTTATTATTTTTATATGCCTGATTCTAGTTGTCATTGATGCTTGTGTGAAGCTTTGGGTATGTACTTCATCAGACTTTTTGTGGCAATTTTCTGATCAAGAAATATCTCATAGATTCAAAGTTATATATATTTGATTCGTTCATGAACTAGCAAGGGATGCCCAACCTTACAAAACTATAAAGCAAAGGGGATGAACGCTTATAAATGAGAGCACCTTAATGAGGATGCCGCCTTATGTGCTGATAATTGCTTTGGTTTTTGATTTAACTGCAAGTTTGCAATGTTCACTGTCTTTCTTGTTGGAGTATCTCATGTAGGAATTAGAAAGTATTTCTGAGATTCTTTTTTGGTTGCTGAAAAACACATTTGAAATCTGTCAATTATGCAGTAGTTTCAGCTTGATTTGTGTTTGCTGATTTTGCTGTTTTCCTGTTTTGATAGTTCTGTTTTGCTGATTTTGTTGGTTCTTTGTTTACTGATCTTGCTAGTTCTTTGTTTTGAGGAGCAAATTTTCTTGAAAAATATACAATAATGGAATGAAACATTTGAGAATTCAAACATTGCACTGAATCGCTACCCAATGTTTATGCACTGAATAGCTATCCAATGTTTAGAGCTATAAAGACATTTTGATGCTTGTGTCTTTCTTTAGTCTAAAAAATGGTGATGAGAAAAGAAGGTAGCAGCATGTTGCACTTTCTTTTTAATTGTCTTCAACTCATATGATGTTCAACTAGTGAAGGTTACATGGCATCCCAAAAAGAGGCATTCATCGCAAAGTGGACTGAGCCTTTAACGAACTTGTTTGTTAGTTTGTTGGTAGAAGAGGTCAAAAAAGGAAATCGCACCTCTTCTACTTTCAACAAAGTAGGGTGGAATAACATATGGATAGAATTCAACAAACGAGCAAAACTTCAATATACTGCAGTACAGTTGAAGAATAAGGTGAACAAATTGAGAAAGCAGTATGCTAGTTTCAAGAAGCTTCTTTCACAATCCGGATTTGGCTGGGACAATGTGAACAAAAAAGTTGTTGTTGATGATCCGACCATATGGGAATCTCATATCAAGGTATGATTTAACATTTGACCATTTTCATAGCACTATATATGTACATCAAATATGTTTAATTGTATTACTGATATATGTTATCATTGTGAAAATTGCAGGATAATATTGAGTGGGCGAAATTCAAGAAAGATGGCTTTTCTCAATATCCTGACTTGCGTATTGTATTTGGCGATACATATGCTACTGGGGACTATGCAGCAGGACATGCCGAAGATTTGGTGATGTCGGATGAACTTAACATTGGTGGTGATGATGCAGATAATGGACCAGAGGACTTTGGTGCACAGCATGTTAATGAGGAAGATGTTATGTCTGACGAAGCTCCTACTCCAGTTCATGACAAACATAGGATGGATAAAACTCTAAATACTAAAATGAGAAGGAAGAGTCAATCATTTGGTGTTGCTAGCACCTGCAAAGCTTTGCAAGAGATGATCAAAAGTAGGGTTAATCAATCTGTGAGTGGTTCTATCAACTCACAAGTGACATCACCACCTATAGATCCATTCTCCATATCTGTGGTGATTGATGCCCTACTTGCCATGCCTATGTTGGATCCAGATCTCTATAGCAAAGCAGTGGAGCGAGCTTGCGATAATGCCACGTGGAGGGAGGCTTTTATCAAAACCCCATCTGAATTGAGATATGCACTTCTCCAACGTCTTTAGTGGATGTTGGGAAATGTGTTGTGGATTACATGGAGTTTTATTAGACTATGTTTTTTATGTTGTTGGTTGTTTTTTTTGTTGTTCAAGATATTGATGTTGAGACTTTTGCATTTGTGTTATGGTTTGGATATGATGGATTGTGCTGAATTTTTATATTTGGTTTGCCTTTTCACTCTATTACTTACGTTATTGATTTCTATTATTTTTTTTACATATATCTATATTGATTTTCTTATATTTGTGTAATGGCATAGGTACTATGGAAGATGAATCAAATAGTGTGTCTAATGAAGAGGTAGAAGCAGTTGAATGGTATTTGGATGACTTTGATATTGACATAATAATAGGATGGTTAACTCTTGTTAATTTGGACATGTCTTTACATACGAGAGAGCCTATTAGGGATAGTATATTATCAGGAGCCGAATGGGTAAGGGAAATTGTTTATGGACATTCAGATAGGATATATGAAGCATTCAGGTTAGAGAGACATGTTTTTCTTAACCTATGTGATCTAATGAAGGCAAGAGGCTGGCTGAAAGATACTCGATATGTAAAGGTAGATGAACAAGTTGGGATTTTTTTATCTATGGTTGGTCACAACAACACAAATAGAGATTTATGTGAAAGGTTTCAACGTTCGGGACAAACAATCAGTAAGTTCTTCACTCGGTATTAAAGCGTTTCTCAAATTATCAAAAGAGATTATCAGGCCGCCTTCTTTTGATATTGTTCCAGAGGAGATTCTTATCAATCCTAACCATGCACGTTACTTCAAGGTATTATTTTAATATCAATTTTACATTATTAAAATTTATATAGTTGATAATATTGTCTAACGCTATAATTTCATAAAATCACAGGACTGCATTGGTGCTATTGATGGCACCCACATTAATGCATCTGTCCTTATATCAAAACAAATCCCATTTAGAGGCAGGAAATGAATTACCACTCAAAATGTGATGTGTGCTTGTTCATTTGATATGAAATTTACTTTCGTATATGCTGGGTGGGAAGGATCCGCCAATGATTGTCGGGTTCTCTCGGCAAAGCACTCGAGACTCCTCGATTGCAATTTCGTCGACCACCACCAGGTATTTGTTTTGTTTATATTAAGTGATTTTCTTTATGATTGTATAGCTATTGCATATCATAACAAATTTATGTATATATTCTTGTAGGAAAATACTATGTAGTAAATTCTGGTTATGCATCACTTCCAGGATTTTTAACTCCATTTAAAGGTGAACGGTATCATTTGAATAAGTATAGGGGGTGGAACGAGACGGCCCAGAACAGCAAAAGAATTGTTTAACCATAAGCATTCTTCATTGAGAAATGTTATCGAGAGGTCATTTGGGGTATTAAAAAATCGTTTCTCCATTTTGAGACACATGCCTTCATTTTCAATTCGAAAGCAAGCATATATTGTAATCGCATGTTGTACTCTTCATAATTATATTCGCGACCAAGACAAGCTGGACAGGAACTTTGCCCTTTATGGAGATCCAGATTATCCACTTGGATCTACAGAAGACGAGGTTGTAGATGATGCATCACATGATGAGGCGGCTGAGATAAACATGATCAAGAAAAATATTGCAAATATGATGGCAAGGGATCACAATATGCAAGAGATTCCATGACTTTTATTTCCGACTTTTGCGACGTGTTTTTTGTTTTTTGGTGAAAAATTTTGCGATGTGTTTGTAAACTATTATGAATACATTTCTATTAATAGTATTAAGGTCATCCAATTCTACCTCCATGAGCATAAATGCCATTGAATGTATCATAAATATGGACAAATAGAAGAGAAGCAAATGGTAAGCTATTGTATAGTTGACACTTAAAGACCTACAAACCGTCCCTTTATCAAAATTAGCCAAAACCTTATAACGATAGCAAGGTAATTCGGAAGAAGCAAGGTAAAAAGTAACATTAAGATGGGATGCATCGACGGTTCAAATTGCAAGAGACCGAGGTCTTTACTAAGTATTTTAGGAGCATACTATAAACTAAATGCATAATGACAATAAAGCCACCCTATGCATGCACCATTCCAACAGTTGAAAATTTTCAACCCCAACCCGACATCTATGTCAAGATTAGAAGAGACTAAAATCCCTAAGCCACGTTAAAGAGTAAAAACTTAGTCCCAAGGAAATGAGCATAAATTAATTTGGCTGACAATATCATGTGTGCTTTTTTTCGCAATATTTGCTATACCAAACATTAAAATTCGCTAAAAGAAAATATATTATTGAGAATTATAGTTCAAAACATCAGTTTCTGAATACTGATTCCAACAAAGCGCTACATAAATTCAATACGCTATAAACCATAAGTAAAGATCCTCACACATAGATATAAAATAATAGCTCACGTTCCATTACAATACCACCTATGTTACAAGCATATTCGACTAGAATGCTTACACCTAATCAAATGTATTATTAATCTAATAATATTTTGATCTTGTCAATTTTTATGTAATATCTAATTTATTCATTTTTCTTATTTTTAATTTTTTTAAAAAAATTGGAATAGAAATTTTGTGCAGTTATCAAACGTGTTTCTGTTCTTTTTCTATTCCAGAAATAAAAATTTTGTGCAGTTATCAAACGTGTTTCTGTTCCTTTTTGTTCCAGAAATAGAAATTTTGTGCAGTTATCAAACAGGTTTTTTTGCTCAGAAATTGTTCCCGGAGCAGAAATAGAAAAGAACTATTTCTGGAAAAAAAACTCTTCCCGGGAACAGAAGCGTTGTCATGCGCAGCCTTAATGGCCCTTGTGAGTTGTTACATATCATCCACGTCTCCTACTTCTGCAGTAACCGTGATTCTAGAACGATCAATGCAGAAGATTGCCTGAAGCATGATGCGCTGAGATTTGTCTACAAATCTTATTGATTTATCCAGCTGTCACATGTTAGCTCCCCCTGGATTTGTGATTAACGCTAGCGTCTCCTACGTTTTCGTTCTTATTGCGGCAGGAGCAAGCATTGGAGAAAATTCGCAAGGGCGAACCTCCTCCACTTCTGAAATCATTGTCAAAAGACGCTCGAGACTTCATCCGCAGATGCTTGCGACGACATTTGAAGAGTAGGCCTTCTGCAGCGCAATTGCTAGACCATCCCTTTGTGAAGTATTGAGGAAGCCACCTACTTCTGGTTTTGCTTGACCTCATTACAAAAACAAATTGTCGTGAGGTTTTGCCATGCCATCCCTTTACGGTTCATAGCTCTGAAGGTCTTCTTTTGGGCAAATGGGGAGATACCTTTATCAACTTACCACATTTGTACCGTTTTACTCCAAAAGTTCACTATATTAACGGTCTACTCTAAACTTTTAAATTGGAGCAAACGGTCCATGTATTTATAGTGTCTATGGTCCGTTTCCCAATTCCCTAACAAACTTGTCACGTTCTACAGTTTTGTCCATAAGTTTTAATCATTCCACTAGGTTGTTCTGAAATTTTTCATAGTGGTTAGTCAGTACATGATAGGTTAATTGGCATTTCCATAGGGGAGAGGTGTGTCCAATTGATTGTCACGCCATGAAAACAACCATAGTTGCATTTTCCCTTAGCATATACAAGAATCTAGGAGTATCAATATGAAAGTTTTGATAGCATGATTGTCACGCCCCGACCTTCGGGTGCATGCCCATCCCTCTCTGGTCAATAAAATTTGCGACTTCCTAGGACTAGTCGCCGACCATTTTCATTTTATTAAATATGCGGAAGTGAATAATAAAATCCCCTGACATCAATAGCTTGGGATGGAAAAACAAGACAACAAGTTCACCAATAAAACACACATTTATATATACACTAAGTCATGTACAAAGTTTATGGCCAAAAGACTACAAAATACTAGCCCTTCAAAAAGAAGTGATCCTAACTAACCAACACTTCAAATCACCTTCTCTCTGCTCAAGGTCCTCCACTCGACGACCTTGAAAATTTAGCTCACGACGACGTGAGATATAAATCTTAGCGAGTTCACGCTCTAAATCCCAATTAGAGGGAAATACGCTAAGAAGCTTCATAACCACACAATCACACAATCAATTAGACTTAGCTTGTCTCAGATCCCCCTGTAGGTCAGTACAATTCATATCGCAATCCAAAACAACACTCAAGCTCAATTAATTGGAACGCAACACTCACTTCTCAAATAAGTACAAGGGTCCTAATTATAGGGCCAAATTGTTATGACACTTCCCATATTGTGCCACACAATTTTGTTCCATAATCTGGCGCATTCAACTTAATTAATCATGTGTTCCTAATTTTGATATCGGCACGTAGCATGGCCTACTCTTTGTTCGGTAGTCTTCTGGCATTGCCAAACATCGCCTCACTCCATTGAGCACGGCAACGTCTCCATCAGACGGCTTTCCCGAAGGAGCACAGGTCCAAAATCTACTACGACCAGCTTCCCGTTGTCTAGAGGCATTCCATATAGGGGTAACGTCTAGCTTAACAGCTAGGAACGATTCTTTTAATCAGCATATAATAATTCAATCTCGGCCCAGGACACCGTGCCTTGCACTCAAATGCCTCTATTAAAATGGTAATCTTAGCCTATTTTCTTCGTATTAGAAATAACTAGTAAAATAGTCGTATGTGGGTACACGATCAATTCTACCAAGAAAAGGTGATACCATTGCTTTTTAAAATCATACTGTTTTATATAATACTTAAAACTATTTTCAGTATCAAAATCCGACACCCGAGATTTTCTTAATAAAAATTGAAATCACCAATTTTTGGAATAAATAACCAAAAATCACATCAACACTCAATTTGCACAAATTAACATCTAATTGCAGAAATTAATCATACCATTGCAATCAACACGAAATTTCGGTCATCGGCTATCCCGGCCTAATTTCTGTAAAAATAAATAAATAAATAATACGGAAATTAATTAAATAAATCAATTTAAATTCTAAAAATACTAACCTAAGCCAAAATCACTAAATTAGATATCGAAACGGGTTGAAAAAAATACTGAACCAATCTACGATTTATCTAGGCTTTAGCTAAACCATTCTAACCACTTAACATGCACAATTAAATAATTAAATTTCCAATTTAATTTAATTAACCACTTAATTCCTAATTAAATTAAATTAAACACACCTTAAATGTCATTAGCCCACTAAGAAGAGTTTAGTGCATAAACTCACTGGTTTATCATGGAAACCAGTTCACCGCGACGACGGCCCGATGGCGGCCGAAATCTGAATTTTTGGCGCGTCGATAAACACTCGGACTGGGCCCAAAGGCCTTGCAAGCCCACAGAAAATTACTGGGCTTGGGCTTGGCTGCGGTTGGGCCTCCTGAAAATGAAGATGGGCTGACTTCAGTTGGGCTTCAAATGGCGTGGGCTGCTGCTGGGGTTGGGCTCATGAAATGAAGACAGGCTGAAGCTTGCAAGTGGCTTCGAGATGGGCTGCTGAATTTGCGTTGAAGAAGCTGGGCCGAACAAGAACTCAAGAGTGAGCTGCTACGTGGAGATGAGGCCGCGTGAGGAGTCAACAATCGAAGGCTGGCGTTGAAGATGTTGCTGTGGTGATGGCCAAGGGCGACAATGTTGGCAGCTGGGGAGAAGACACGAACGGCAGCAAGCTGGGAAATTGGACGTGGGCCGAGCGATTTGTTGGTGGCAATGCTGGCACTCGGCAGGGAAAACGAGCCAAAAATGGAGAGGAATCGTGAGCTGGCTTCGAGGAGTCAACCTTGAGGGAGTTTGCTGGGGCTGTTCGGTTGATGGTTAACCGAGCGAGAGAGGGACGCGGACAAGTGGCGCGGGATTGGAGGAGAGGTGGAGCTGAGCTTCGGTTGAGGAAATAGCCGAAGATGGAGCAGCGGCACGTGGGTGGTGGAAGGGACTTCGCTGGAACGAAATGAAGGAAAAAGCAACGGCCGAAGGAGCAGATGAAAAAAAAATGGAGAAGTAGAAGCCACGAAGGAGGAAGAGAACCGGTTGCTTGGCGTGCTCGAGAAGCTTGGATGGAAGGGGAGCAAAAAGTCATGATAAAATATCCTAAATCATAATTATTTGGTCCTCCTAAGCTTCATGTATATCTCTAATGTTCCCCATAATTCTTTCTTGCCCAATTAATCACAAATAACCCACTTTTGATGCCAAAAATGCAGCCTCCTTTCATAGCTCCGAATTTCTTAAATTTTGGCTTCAATTTCTTCGCCGATTTCTCCAATTCGACATCCAATTTCGTTGAAGAAAAATTCTATACAATTTTCTGCAAGTCCCCAATACTCAAAGGCTCAGCTTAGAAGTCCAAATTTCCTTTAATTTGGGCCATGACGTCCGAATCAATTTTCTGTAAAAATCTGGGAATCTCCGAAAATTTTTCAAAGGATGAGTTGACGTTCCTAAAATAGATTATGACATGACAGAACTTTCAATTTTTGAAATCGGGTTCAAATTCACGGTTAATTTCAATCTAACACAACTTTAGTGTGACCTAGTCTATCGGGTAACTTTTAGAAATTTTTTTGGGCAATTGACCCGTGGTAGATTATTTTCGAACCATATTGTACACCTCCGACTTATTGGCGACTCTCGGTTATTGTAAAAACCTCGAAGTTTCAAATACATACACCGAGTACAGAAATGACAAAAAAATCGATCTAGTGCCGTTCAACGATAATTTTATAATTAGGTGGTATCACCTAAACACTAATTACATATTTCAATCGAATCAACCTATCTCTGGTCTCTGATCGATTTTTGACGATGCCGTAATGACCCTTGCAGATCAACACGGTCGAACAGTCGATTCCTGACCGAATTCTCAAGTCAATTGCGTTAAAATCCTTTAGTGGCTTCTTCAGATAGTTTAGTTATCTCGTGAGTGATCAGTTTAAAAAATAACAACATACGCGCGTCGACAAAATGCTCGATTTATTTAATCGAAAACGAAATCTAAAAATTCAGGATGTTACAATAATGGTGACGTGACACTGAGAAACTAAAGTGGATAGATATGTTTTGTCCTTCCAGTAGTTGTTGAACCTCCTCGCAAAGTTGCCTCATGCCTTGAGAGCACTTTTGTTGGACGTTGAACGGAAACCAAGTCAAGGCGAGGTCGAGCCTTGCCCAGTCACGGCGAAGGCTTGGTGTTGCCAGCCCTAGCTATGGCTGGTGATAGGCCAAAAGGAAGAAGGAGAAATGGGAAGAGAAGAAGAGAAAAGAGGGCAAAAGAAAAAAATAGAAACTTATTCTAAAAATTGTTCTTAGGAATAAAAAAGCAACTTTTTTCTTTTTCTTGATTTTGTTCCAAATTTATTTCTAAGAACAAAAAATAGATTTTTATTCTCAAAAATAAAAATTTTACCAAACAAATTTTTATTCTTTTTTTGTTTAGAGATAAATATAAATAATTGTTCTCGGAAGGTTCCCAAACATAGCCTTACTATGTCCTTGAGTTTTCATTTTTCTGGGGAAAATTCCAGGCCTTGACCACCTTTTCGCAAATATACAATGCAGATATTCCGTAATATGATAAGAATAAATGTCAACTCTTATCAATGCGAGAATAAGCCAAACAGTCGTTTTCCTAGCAAAATTGTGTGGAGCTCCCGAGAAACTCCTAAGTGAAAGAAGTCAATTACGCCTGCTTGACGTGGTTCTTCTACCTCCAAGAAGAAAGGAAGTCATATCCTCCCGATCCTGCAGAAGAGAAAGAGATAATCTTGAAGCTTTCAAAGCCTTGGCAAGTGCCCCTTTTTTTTTTTTCCTGAAGTACGTCCAGTTTGTAAACATTGGGCAATGGAGATTGCTGGGGGAGGAATTGGGGGAGTGAGGCCTCCGGTCCTTACCCCTCCGCCAGTTAAGTTGCGGCCTGTTGTTGTGGACAAAGTCAGTTCCACTTCGGATATGTTGAAGTCATTCGGTCCTCAAGAAGGTCCTGGAGGAGATGAGGATTCTCCTGTTCGCCCTTTGAATCAAGAAGGTCCTGGAGGAGACGAGGATTCTCCTGTTCGCCCTTTGAATAAAGAGGATTGGTCGGATGGAGATGACGAGAAGGTTAGTGAAAGAAGCACTTCGCAAGGTATGGATGATTGGCACTCTTGTCTGTCAACTTCTTTAAGAGATGAGGAGTGTGATGATAAGGATGATGCGGGGAACACCCTCTCTGCCAGTCGGAGTTTCATACAAAGGATCACTTCATGGGAAAAGGGCCTATTTTTGGGAAGTGGGTCGTTTGGAAGTGTCTATGAAGGCATCTGCCAGTAAGATTCCTTTGTTTTTTCTCTTTGATAATCAGTGATTTGCTCGCTATACGCATTTTCTGGGGAAAATTGCAATTGGTGTTCTCCCATTGTGATGTCATTTGAAGTTTTTTATGGCACTTCTGAGCACTGCTAGTCGTAACATGTTATCGTTTGGTTGACGTAACGCTCATTTAAACAGACATCACAAATGTTTATCCAATTGCTTAAAGTGCTTGATCTTCATATTTGGAATTGGAGTTCTAGCATGATTGGTATGACACTTGTTAAAGACCATTCTTGATTATTGAATGTATTGATGAAGTAAAGATCTAATATTTCAAAAATTTGCGTATATTTAGTTCTCCATTGTTTTTCTGCAACTTTACTAGCTTGAATAGCATGCGATTCTTTTTTCTTTTTTTCCTTTTGACGAATGGATAGTGTGATAAATCAGCATGTATGGGAAATATGCTTCAGAAACCGTTTGATGATTCTAAATTCAAATGCTGAAAGCTAAGGAACTATTTTAGTGATATTGATGAGAATAGTTTTTTTTTCTCCTCTCTTTTTCTTTATAAGAATTGGTATTTATGTTATATTTGTCTCTCTCGTGCTTCTCTGTTTCACAGTGATGGATTCTTTGTGGTTATAAAGGAGGTTTCCTTGTTAGATCAAGGAAGCCAAGGCAAGCAGAGATTATTGCAGCTTGAGCAGGTAATTGCCTGTTTCTTTCTGTATCTTGTGAACTGGCCCTTAGGCATTACTACTTGACTTACTCGTTCTTATAACTGCCAAGCTGATGTATATGCTAAACTATTTATAAGAGTGCCATATATACCACCATAAATCTGGTGTGAGTTCAATAGATGTTCTTTTCTCTTCCTTTCTAATGATACTGTCCTTTCTTTTCAGGAAATTTCTCGTTTAAGTCAGTTTGAACATGAGAACATAGTGCGATACTTTGGCACAGACAAGGTGTGGTTCCTCCTTATTAAGTTTCTTTCTGTACTATCTTTCATTTTGGCATCAATTATGTTATTGCTGAACAAAATATTTAGGGGAACATGGCTGTGATTGCAGCCACAATATAGTGGTAGCTTCATAACCACTGCATATATTAGCTGCAATTATCCTTGAATAAGCTCACAGCTGTTGCGGCTTTTTAGCTGTTACAGCCACTCACAACAGAGACAGACATTTTAGGTCCCCCACCCACCACAAAAAAAGTTCGTAATGAATTGACTATTACCCACAATATTAATTATATGAGTGAAGGAAATATGTAGAATAGATGTCAGTTTATGAAACTCTCTCTCTCTCTCTCTCTGAAAGTAAATTTTTTCCTCCTTTTGAAAGAGAGCCTCTTGTAATCAATCAACCCTTTGTTTTCTGGAAGTGGATGATTTACAAAATAGCTTTCTGAAGGTTGGTCAAAGGTTTAATGAAGATGCTTTCTGGCAAACTAAAGGGGGAAAAGGATCGAAGGTTTAATCTTCAAAAATCTGAATCTGATTTCTCCGTTGTCTATAACTGGTCACGGCTGTAAACGACAATGGAGTTCCTCCACTAGCTGATTTTTTCCATCTATTCTTGTCCAGTGTGTCATTTAGTTCCACTCATTCTTATGCAACATCATATAGTTCTTAACCTCTATAGTAGAGGGAACTAAAAGTGGAATTGTTGATCGTGAGGGAAGTAGTTCCTATCTTGGTGGCTTAAATGTTTGAGTACCTTTCATTTTTTCCCTAGACATAGTTTGGCAAGAAGCATCATATTCTAAGAAAGTGCCATGACATTAACTTCTTTTGGAGATGAAACATGCAAAGGATTGTTGCTGTCAAATAAATGTGGTTTGTAGCCTACAATCCACCACATTATTTTGTGAGAATGAGGGACTAATGCGATATGACCTCTTAATTCTTCCGCCGGGTGAAATGTTTAACTGTTTATGCTGGCACTGCTGCAACTCAAAACCATGATTATGGTTTATTCGGTCTTGCCTTATTTTTTCTTGTTAAGTTCACAAAATTGCTTTAAAATTTTCATTTGATGCAAACTTCTACTCAATTAACCCCCATCAAACAGATTGTCACTGAACACTGATCGGTTGTCGAGGAGGTCCTCAATACCAAAGTGCACTTGAGGAAGCGTAATCAACCTCAGGGCCTCGTCTAGGGTCCTCTTGCCTTGGTAGACCCAATTGCTGTGGGTAGGGTGTTGTCATGATCCGATGATGAGTTTGGTGTCATAAGATGCCTAGACATCTAGCACAATTAATGAAAAAAGCGTAAACATTACTGGTGTAGTATGTTTTACTTTATTTGCTATTCGGTATATTGTGTCTAATGTATCTTGTTAAAATATCTCCTATCATTTGTTTATAAGGTTTCGATGGGCCTTATATACATGAAGCCTCCTTCTTCCTCATAACTTAATCTTTTGGGTTCTAACATTGTTTTAGAGCCATCCCTTGATTTCTTTCTGTTTGTGGCTCTCTTTTCATCAATTCTATGTGCTGTTCTCAGTTCGGTTTGCACGTGATAGGAGGTGTTAAAGTATTCCCTGTGTTTTCAATGTGCCTCATATACATTTTGTCTTCCTCCATCTAATAATTTGAAATTTTTGGGTTGGACTTTTCTCTTCCAGGATGATAAGAAGCTTTACATTTTCTTTGAGCTCATGAACAAAGGTTCACTTGCAACCATTTATCACAAATACAACTTGAGAGATTCCCAAGTCTCTGCATACACTAGGCAAATTCTAAATGGTTTGAAGTATCTTCATGACCGGAATGTGCTCCACAGGTATGGGAGAGATGCTTTACTTTGCATGTTGTACACTTTTCATTTCTGATGGATGATTGATTTTGATAAGGACAGAGATCCTAACCAAACAAAGTACACGGAAACTTATATATTTTGTGCCATGGCACACCTTTTGGTGCCTTTTGATAATACTTCTACTTATCCAAATACTTTTCTGGATTTAAGGGAGTTGTCAAATCTTTGAACCAAAATGTGGTTTTATGAGAAGTAGATTTGTTGTGATAATCAGCAAACAACGAAGCAACTCTATGACCTTGTACAGCATTATCTAGCATAGACAAGATTATTTTACAATGTGAATGCTTGAAGGTGGAAATGTAATTTTGCAATATTGTTTACTGTGAGGATGAATATGAAAATTTTAATCGTTTATTAGTCCTATGCACAGCCATGCTGGTTTCTTAGCTTTAAGTTCATTCTGTAGGGATATCAAATGTGCTAACATGCTGATTGATGCAAGTGGATCTGTGAAACTTGCAGGCTTTGGATTGGCAAAGGTATGTCTCATCAGTGAAGTGACTTCTCTCTCTCTCTCTCGCACGCGCACACTAACAACAAATGCACGTGCTCAAATACATACGCATGCACAGTGCACACGAGCAACAAAGATGCATTTACAAAAACATATGTGTGCACACCTGACAAGCACACGTATACAAATGCACAAAGTGACAGGTATTGTTCTTTACTTTTCTGAATATGACATCGACTTTCTGTGCATATGCTACAGGCCTTTAGAATGAATGATGCTATATCCTTGAAAGGATCTGCTTTTTGGATGGCACCTGAGGTTTGCACTCTCTGCTGCCATTATTTTAACATACTGTCATTAGCTACATTAGGCGCATATCTTTTCCATTTTTTTCATCCTTGTTGGTTGTAACTGCAGGTCGTCAATCCAAAGTTCAGAAGCTATGGGTTAGCAGCTGATATATGGAGCCTAGGGTGCACTGTTTTAGAGATGTTAACCTGCCAGCCTCCATATTCACCCTTAGAAGCAGTATGTTACTAACTAACCTTCTATTTATGTTTTATATGCTTGAGATCCATATTTTGCCAGAATATCTAACTAGTCGCAGCTCTTTGTTTATTGCTGCTTTTTGTCTGAGCTAGCTTAGTTGAGTGCATGTCTTGACGAGTGCATTAGGCCGTCATTGTAAGAAAACAAAATGACTAAGAGCATTACTTAGAAAGGAGAGGACAGAGAATTCAATGATAATTATCAAGAGTATGGTTGTGTCAAGAGGATATGCATAGTATTTATGGCCAATGGTTGCTTGGGATTCTGGAGCAAACGGTTATCTAACATTGTATGAAAACTCAGTTGAATAGTTGAATCTTGACTTTCTCTTTCAAGTAATTTGGCATTGTTGTTGAATGCTTGAAATTACTAGTACAAGTTTACAGTGTATGGTGGCATGTGCTTGCATAATCGCATATTGTACATATGTAAACAGCATCCCACCAAATGAGGAGTAGACATATGACCCCACCATTCAGTCTCAACAATCTCTCAATCTTTCAATGTCACATGGTACTTGAGCAACTAAGAGAGCCATCTATGCTCCAGTCCTGAGAGCAGCATTGATATCGATTGCTTCGTGGTCCCTGCTGTGTAGTCAACAATCTCTCGATTTGTCACTCGCCTTCATCAACCGTGGTGTTTCTCATTGCCTTCGAGTGTTGACCCTTCGCTGCTCTTCCCTGGTCATTGACCTAAATGGCTGTCTTCTCTACTAGGATTAGTTACTTTGGATATGGAAGTTAGTGAATTTTCAATTTGGCTATCTTCCCAGCTGTCATGTGTTAGTTCTCCTCGGATTTATGATTAACTCAAGCCTCTACTACGTTTTCTTTCTTATTGTGGCAGATGCAAGCATTGTTTAGAATTGGCAGAGGCGAACCTCCTCCAGTTCCTGATTCTTTATCAAGAGACGCTCGAGACTTAATTCTTAGATGCTTGCAAGTAAACCCGAATAATCGGCCTTCTGCAGCGCAGTTGCTAGACCATCCCTTTGTGAGGAAGCCTCCTACACTTACTTAATCTTGTTTTGCTTCACTTCGTTTCAACAACATATGGTCATAAGGTTTTGCTAGGCCATCCCTTTTTAGTTCATTGATGTGAAGGTAATTTTACTCTCTGTTTGTATTTTTGTTGTTAGACTGCTAGTGTTTCATTTAGGCTAATGGCAAGATACCTTCATCAACTTACCACATTTTTACTGTTCACTTCAAGCCTACCTGTTCAACTTTTAACAGTCTGCACTAAACTTTTAAATTTGGAGCAAATGGTCCACTAAATTATAAGGTATATGCTCAGTTTCCCAATTCCAGTACAACCTTTTCACGTTTCTACTGCCTGCTCTAATATTTCCACCAAATGATCGTGAAACTTTTGAGTTACCCATAGTGGTTAATTGGTATGCTATAGGTTAATTTGTCTTTTGCTAGGGGAGAGATTTGTGGAATTGATTGTTATGCCACGAAAACAACCATAGTTGCAGTTTAGCATGTATTGGAACCTAGGATTATCAATATAAAAATTTTGGTGGCATGTCAGTTAGGGGTGAGTATGGTCTGGGTTGGGTCGGTCCACCCCTTAACCCTAAGACTAATTCGCACAGTGCTATTCCTTAATTTTTGAGACTGAGGACCAACCCTATTGAGCTTGGGACCGAGGACCGAATTGACCCAATGGGTTCGGTCCAGTTCCAGGGTTAACCAAGGACCAATCGATGATTTTTTATTTCATTTTTGTACTTCTTAAAAAAAATAATTGAGGATCGGATTAACCCAACGGGTTTGGTCCGGTTTCAAGGTCATCCCAGAATCAACCAATAATTTTTTATTTCATTTTTTGTATTCCTTAAAAAGGCAACCGATGACTATACTGACCAAATGGGTTCGATGATGAGCGAGCTTAGCTAAGGAAGGCAAGCAGTTTGGGTCAAGTGGGGTGAGCGTCGAATAGAATGAGCATCGAATGTCGAGCGAGGAGCAACAAGCCAAATGAGTATCAAGCGGTGAGCGACATGAGTGACCCAAAGCGAGTGAGGCAAGTGGCGATATTTCGATTTTGGCAAATTGAAGACTAAGAGGACAAATAAAACATAAGAGAACCAATATTAAAGGAGGATGCCATAATGTGCCTTTTTGGACATCGTGAGGACTCCTCATAAAAACATTTTCCTCCGTAAATTATGACTATTAACGTCATAAAAGACATTAAAAAACCTAATTTATTAAATAACAATGTAAAATTACTTGAATTCCTCACTAAAGAACTGTTTAATGTTATCGACGCCATTTATTTTAAGATTTTCTCTATATAAAAAAATTATAAATAATATTATATATATAGAGTCGGGGTTGGTCCGGGTTAGACTGATCCGGAACTCTTAGGACCGAGGACCGACCTGCATAGTGCTAATCTAGGAATTCTAGGACCGATGACCGATCCAGTCTCCTTGGGAACTGGACCAGGACCGGCAGGGTTGGGCCGGTTCAGGGTTGATCTAGAGTTGATCATAGACCGATGCTCACCCCTAATGTTAGTAACGATGACACTGAGAGAAACGAAAGTGGATAAATAGGCTATGTGCCTCACTGTAGTTGTTGAACTTCCTTGCAAGGTTGCCTCATGTGCTAAGAGCTTTTATTGGACATGGACATGTCACACTCCAAATCCTATAAGGTTAGAGGTAATGACATGGCCGTCTTTTCATCCATAGGACAAGGTCTCAAATCATTGAAACCCAACTTCTAAAAGTCCCCGCAATAATGTTATAACTTTAACGGCCACTAAATAAATGACTTTAAAAAGATGAGAGATGAATGGAATAAGACGATAGTCCATTGACTAATGCATCTATTTTTAAGTAGATCAAGCATTGATTATGTATGCTTACAAAATCAGACAATAATTCATTTAACTCAAATCTGAAATATAACAAATTTATAATAAGAGATTAAGTTTTGTATGCTTCAATATAGCTATATTTATAGTATAAATATCCATACAATAATATCAAAAACAAATATCAATGGTCCAATTCATTAATTAATATTGTCAAAATCATATGTCAATAGTTCATTCCATTGGCCAATTTTGTGTTCAAATATCAAACATTGTCACGCAGAACACCTTGTGACAAGGCAATCATCTCTCCCCTTGGCAAAGTCTCCACCTATATTGTGGATGGCTGGCCCAAAAGGATATCTATCCTAAATTACTATGCGTGTGTCAATAAGTAACTCAATGGGCTCATAACGGTATTAAGCATCAACATCAATCTACAACCTCTTCCGTACCTGGCAATGCCTATGACCAAATAATGAGTGACTAAACAAGCGGACGAACTTGTGATCCTAACAACTAAACGAGAATCGACATTAAAACCAAATAAAACTTTACCTCAACTACAAAATGGCTAAACTATATCCAAACGCCAACAAAATGACTTTTATGCACTAACAAATCGCTTGGTCAAAGCGATTACTCAAACTTAACGATGTGAAACTTGAACACGTGTGATCCTAACAACTAAATGAGAATCGACGTTAAAACCAAATAAAACTCTACCTCAACTATAAAGCGGCTAAACTATATCCAAATGCCAACAAAATGACTTTTATGCGCTAACAAATCACTTAGTCAAAGCAATTACTCAAACTTAACGATGTGAAACTTGAACATAAACCCCAAAATTGTACTCTGACCAAGTCGTTGCTTTAAGCCAATGTCCATCAAACCCCACAACTTTACAACAACATAATCTATCATTTTCATAAAATTTCATGACTCAACATCTCAAAAATTAGACCCGTGACTCGAATCTTACAAAACTTAAAATATGTGACTTAACTCCGAGAAATTACTTCGAAGAAGAGGGGTGCAAACATTTATTGGGCGTTGTGATACGGAGTCAAATTGGCTTGGCCAGGTCTCCATAATGGAGAAGCATAAAACCCTCTTTTCCTGCTTTCTCTGTTTTTCTTTTTTTTTTTTCCTCCCTCCTTTCCCTTTCTATCTCCGTTTTTCGGTCGGGGGAGCTCTCGGTCTTCTTTTAAACCAAGCGCGCACTTACGACTTCATTGACCGAGTCAACATTTTCTTTTTATGTTTTTTTTTTTCTTACTTTTCCCTCTTTTTGACTTTTGAATTCCATATTTTACGCTAAGAGGACCATATCTGCTCCAGTCCTGAGAGCAGCACTGATACTGACTGCTTCGTGGTCCCTGCTGCGTCATTTCATTGTGCGGTTGTCCTCTGATTCAGTGATTTGTCGCTAGCCTTCGTCAACCGTCGTCTTTCCCTCATTGCCTTCGAGCGTTGACCCTTGGCTGCTCTTCTCTGATCGTCGGCCTAAATGACTGTTTTGTCTACTAGGATTAGTTACTTTGGATACCAAAGTTTAGCTCGTTCCGCAAAAATATTACATTTAAAAAAATATTTTCTAAAAAATTATTTTTTGGAAAATAATAATATTTTTCAATGTTTGCTTGAAACTTAAAATAAATTAGAAAATACTTTCGGCCGCTTAGTATGAAATTCAATTGGATTTCCCTGTGTGTATTTTTTAAATAATTTTTTATTGTCTTGTGTATCAAATTTTAATTATTTTAATTTTTAATTATTCTTTCTACTTATTTCTTTTTTTCCCTATTATTTTTTTTTTATTTTCCTCCTTTTTCCTTGATCGATCGCCAGCCACGACGACTAGCCAAAAGCGAGCTCACCGCTCGCAGAGTCTTGCACTCGCCAACCGAGCAAGCCTCAATTCGCAAGATTGCCAGCCTTGGGCCTTGCCAAATCAACGAGCTAGGGGCTTGCGCTTGCCTATCTAGTGAGTAGCCAACTCAAGCTCACCTATGGCCGGTCGTTGGCCATCGGCATGGCCGGAAAGAAGGAAAAAAAGAAAGAAAAATGATTAAAATTCATGCCTTCCAGTCCGTACCTTTTTAGGCACGACAACTTGGAGACCCCCTTTTTTTCGGTAGAATGGATTGGAGTGCTCTCGTCTTCTGAGTAATTTTGAAGGTTGCACTGCTTTTGTGCTTATATTTGGATTTTATTTAGTATAAGGGAGAAAAAATAATGCTATCCTTGTCGAAGCCATCGTAAAACATACAACTAATGCCTCCTTTCTTTTTACTCCTTTGTTAAGATCAGGACTCTTAAAAGTTTCGAGCAAAAAGGAATAGATGCTTATGTTTAATTCGGAGTAGTTGGAAAACATTTAAGCAGTTGGTCCGTGTGAATTGTTAACATGGTAGATGATCGCCTGAAGCGTGATGCGCTTAGATTTGTTTGCAGATCTTATTGGTTTATCCAGCTGTCATATGTTAAATCTCCTTGGGTTTATAATTAATACAAGCCTCTTCTACGTTTTCTTTCTTATTGTGGCAGATGCGAGCATTGCTCAGAATTGGCAAGGGCGAACCTTCTCCAGTTCCTGATTCTTTATGAAGAGACACTCAAGACTTAATTCTTACATTCTTACAAGTAAACCCGAATAACCGGCCCTTTGCAACGCAGTTGCTAGACCATCCCTTTGTGAGGAAACCACCTACTTCTTCTGGTTTTGCTTCGCCTCGTTTCAACAACATGCGGTCATAAGGTTTTGCTAGGCTATCCCTTTTTGGTTCATTGCTGTGAAGGTAATTTTACTCTGTTTGTAGTTTTGTTGTTAGATTGCTAGTTGGAGCATTCTTCTATTGGGCTAATGGCAAGATACCTTCATCAACCTACTATATTTGTCATGGATACTCCAAACCTACCTATTTAACTTTTAACGGTCTACAATAAATCTCTAACTTTGGAGCAAATAGTCCATGTATTTGTAGGTCACGTTTAGTCATCTGGATTTCTTATTAGGATTGAATTGAATAGGATATGATATGAAATTTTATTTATTATACGGTGAACCATAGTAATAAGGTTAGATATTTTTACATCATATCATGTACATTATTTAGTATAAACGGTATATCAGTGTAAGTAAATATAAAAGTTCACAAACAAAAATGGTAAAAATCTCTCACGACACTCTCACCTACTTTATTTTTATTTGCTTTTTATTTTTATTTTTCCTTTATTTTTTAATTATTTTCTTTTTTACTTCTATTTTTCCCCTTCCATCATTCTCTAATAAAATTTTATTAGATAGTAAAGTGTACCAATATACCTAAATACTAAGATACCAAAAATATGTAATAAATATAAATATATCAATATTAATATATTGAATTTATATTATAAGATAGAATTAAATTCATATAAATAAAATTAAGATTGAATTAAAAAAAAAACTTAACTGTTATTTCTTCATATTTTGAATTTCTTGTATTAAAATTCAACTATTATTTATATTGAAATAAAATTTTATTTTTATTAATTTAAGTAGTTTGTTATTTGAGAAAAATAACTTTTCTATTATAAATATTACAAATTCTATCTACCATTATCCCATCTTCCCCATGTGATAGTTTTATTCGGATTATATCTCTTTTATATCCGACTTTATTCTGTCTTGAACTGACACAATTCTAAATTTTATCCTGATTATCAAACACAATCATAGGGTCTATACTCGAATTCCCAATTCCCTTACACACTTTTCACATTTTCACTATCTGCTCTAATATTTCCACCAGATCATCCTAAAACTTTTAATTGAGTGAGTTATCCATAGCGGTTAATTTGTATTTTGCTAGGCAAGAGGTATGTGCAATTGATCATCACGCCATGAAAACAACCTTAGTAGTAATTTCCCTTCGGATATATAAGAATCTAGGAAATCGACATGAAAGTTTCAGTAGTGTGACAACGATAGTGACGGTGGCACTCTTAGAACTCATAGTAGACAAATATGCTTTGTAGTTCCTGCTGTTGTCAAGCCTCCTTGCAAAGTTGCCTCATTCCCCAAGAGCTTACCCTAGATACTAAGCGGAAACCCCAGACTAATTCCGGGAGCAACTATGATTGAATGGCCTTGTCTTCTTTTGTTGGTGGGTGCCTTTTGGAAGAGCGTCGTCTCCCAATACAAGCGGTCTCATGTTTTAAAGCATCGGGATGGACACGATGGTTATTAAATGTTTTTCATGTTGCTTATGGACTTTTCTTAGCCACATTGATATTGTCAAAATTCTTGGTTTTTAGATTCTTCCTTTCGTGTTTTGATTGGAAACCAAGTCTTTCCAGCTATGATGTTTTAACTTGTTACGCTAGACATTCGAATAGGAAAAAACAGAAAGGAGCAATATTCAGCTTTCTCTGGTGTTTGTGTAATCTAGCCAAAATGCAAGGGTGTCTGTCACGCCCCGAACCTCAAGCGCGCCAACATCTCACCATGGTCATGCAAATGCGACATTCCTAGGTAATGTCGTCGATCCCATTCATTTATTATTACGCAAGCGGAATGTATTATAAAACCTCTGACAATGAAATAAGGGATAGAAAAGCAGGAAGCAAAACCACAACATAACACTTTCATAATTCAACAGAATTACAAACAGAAGCTTACAGCCAAAAGTCTACAAAAAACTGGCTCTTAAAAATGAACTGTCCTACGACCTACAAGTATAACACGTTCTCCAATTCTTATGACTTCACATTTATAACTCCTCAAGGTCAATTAAAGCTATTTGGCCGCTCCGTCCACCAGGGGCCTGAAATTTTAATCCCCAAACCGGGATGAGACAATGTCTCAGTAAGTTCAACTCCCTAAACCCCTATTAGAAAGAAAATATGTCCAAGGATAGCCTAGCCACATCACACAGAGAACTTACCTCGCCTTAATTCCTTCCTGCAGGCTATGAAGTACGGACACTCTCCGGGACCCTTCGTGTCGTGTCCGACACTCCGACACGTGTCCGACACGCTCCGACACATTCCGACACGCTCCGACATGTGGTCAACGCGAGTCGGAAAAACCGACACGCGGTCAACTGTTTCCGACACACTCTGACACACGAGTCGGAAATTCCAACACGTGACTCCGACACGCACGGGGTTATTTTTATAAATTTTCAAAACTTCTGGGGTCTAAATATAAATATATGAAAAAAATAAAAAAATAAAAGCTAAACTTCAATCACGCACGGAGTCTGGAGAGTGGAGAGTGGAGACTCTGGACTCTTCTCTTCAGTCTTCATGGGAAGTAGCTGTTGGAGGTGAAGGGGCTAGGCGAGGCGCTTCTTATTTGTATATTTTGTTTTAACAATTTACGCATTGTGTCGAATCCGAATATTACATTGATGCTTATTAGGAGAACTGGGATTGCTGAATTGTTGCTTGCGATTATGGTAGAAGGATGCACGGACAAGAGTAAGGGAAATTTTGAAACCTAACAATGATCCAGAGATTAAGGCGGAGTTGAATTTGCTAGGCATTATAAAAATGATTTCAAATGGGAAGAGTTCTTATTTGCTACTCTGCACCAAGTAGGATTTACCTTGAGTGAACGGACTGATTTTTATCATTTTTATGTATTGAGTGCTCTATTTTGAATAAGTCATCTATGAAGTAAGTGGTATCAAAATTGAAAACTTGAAGGGCATATCGGTTTTGATATGATTTTTCTCTATTTTTATTTCCTTTCCACTTTTGATATGATATTAACAAATGTAGGATTATTGTTTTTAGTATAGATTAATTCTAGGCTCTTTTTAATATTATTATTTAATTATTTATGCATATATATATATATATATATAAATATTTATTTAATATTTAACGTGTCGGAACGTGTCGGAATTCTATATTTTTTGAGAAATGACGTGTCGTGTATCGTGTCGTGTCGTGTCGTGTGGCGTGTGTCGCGTGTCGCGTGTCGGTGCTACATAGCCTGCAGGTTAACACAATTTGTATCACACAATCTCAGGTAGTAATGATAATAATTCAAACAATTGGAACGCCATCACTTTCATATAAATCACAATCGTACTTAGCACGCATTCTAATTATTATTCACTGACACACAAGGACATAGCCTACTCGATGTTCGACTATCTACTGGCATATAGCCAGGCATCGCCTCCCCCTTTGGAGCGCGGCTTCGTCACTATGTCGACGACATTCCCGAAGGAGTATCGTCTACCCCTTTGAGCACGGCTTCGTCACTATGTCGACGGCATTCCCAAAGGAGCATTGATCCAGTCGGCCCAACCTCTACTATGATCGGCATCCACCGTGTGGGCATCCCATATAGGGGCAAGTCTGGCTCAACAGCCCAGGACGATTCGTCTTAGTTATCACATAGCCAAAGCATACTCGGCCCCAGGACACTTTATATTTCACTCAATGTTTCCACTTAAAACAGTGATCCCGCCATTTTTCTTCATATTAAAAATATTCCAGAAATTCTTTACCAAAAAAAAAAAAAATATTCCAGAAATTACTCACGTGCGTGGGGACACACTAATTTTGAATCAAAAAGCCAATATCTCACTTTTTCAAACCCCACTATTTAATATAATCATTAAAATCCAATTTTTGCATCAAAACCCGACATTTGGGTTTTTATGAATAAAATCAATATTTATCACAATCAACACTCAATTTATAATATCCAACAATTAATTTCAAAATCTGACTACACAGAAGAATCGGCACGAAATTCTGAGAATTTAGGGTCCGACAAAATTTTCGGAATTTAATAAATAATTAAATTTATTCCGAAAATAATTAAATAATAATATTTTAATAATTTGGAATAATAATATATTATTAAATTATTTAATAATTTCGAGATATTTATATAAATCAAAAGTAAATTCATTTATGTCATATCAAAGCTTATATTAATATAAACATTAATTTAGCCTTAAATTAAACCCACTTTAAGTTAATCAAGCACATTGATATAATCTACACTTAAATAAATTAAACTAACCACCTAATAATACTTAACAAAAACTAAACACACCTAAAGCATCATTAACCATCTAATCAAGGTTTAGTGAGCTAAACTCATCGGATTAGCGAGCTGAGCGGACCAAAACGACGAGGACAACGCGAGGATCAATTTCCTCAAGGCGGGCCGAGCATCCGAGCTCGGGAAGCCGTCCAAAACGGGCCAAACACCCGCTGCCATACCCATAAAACCAGCTACTGGTCACGGGCAGAGGAGGGCCAAATGGTGGCCGGTTGGGCACGAAACCGGTAGGGAAGGGTGACGATAGCTCGGGCGGTGGTTGGCGACAACGAACGGCGGTGATGGAGGCTCCGGTGAACGGCGACAAGCAGTGGACGAAGGTTGGAAACTCGGGCTACGGACGACCGAACGGGGGGCTAGCTAGCGAGGCGAGCGCGGGCGATGCGTGCGGTCGAACGGCGGCGGTGATGGCACCAGATGACGAGCGGGCAGGCGGAGGGTGGCCGGTCGGGCATGCGTCGCGCAAGGGGTTCAGACGGCTGGTTTCTTCAGCTTTTTCCTCCCCTCTCTCTCTCTTCCCAAGCTTGAAGATGATGTTGATGGGTGCCTTTCCAAGAGCCAATATCCACCCTCCACTTATCCAAATCTCATTCTCTTTGGCCCAACCACCATGATATCATCCCATGTCATCTTTCACTCACTCAAATCCCCCATAACTTCTCCAATGGTTGCACTTTCATTTTCCGCCGGGGTCCAATTCTTGTACATCCAATTTCTTCAATTTCCATCAATTCTCTTCCAATTGAGTCCAAATTAAAGTCTATAAAATTAATCCAATATCACCATACTTCAATTCACATCTTCACTTGTCCATAGAACCAACTTAAGTCCTAAAAGCACGACCAAAGGCGAGCCTATTAATTTCTCGAGTCAAATTAGCCATTTTCTTATTTAATTGCTGAAAAGTTATGATTACATGAAAAAATCTTCTGAAGATGAGTTAATATTCCTAAAATGATTTGTGACACACCCAGACTTCCAATTTATGAATTTGATCTCAATTCCATGGTTAATTTCATTTTAGCACGATACTAGCGCGGCCCAACCTACCGAGTAGCCTTTAGAAATTTTCATGCATTTGACCTATGGTTGATCATCTCAAGTCACAATGTACATCTTTGAAACATTGGCGATTTTCGGTTATCGGGGTAATCTTAAGGTTTCAAATATGAATACAAGGTACCCAATCAACTGAAAAGTTGGTCCAATGCCAATCGACAAAAATTGTGCGATCTAATGGAATCACCCACACTTGATCACATGCCTCTATCGAATTGGCCTATCTCCGATCTCTAATCGATTTTTAATTGTGCTATAATGACCCTTGCAGATTAGCTCGGTCGAAAGCTCGCTTCCTGGTCAAATTCTTGAGTCTGATGCATTAGAAACTCTTAACAGCTTCACTCGATAGACTAGTTTTTACATGAGTGGCCGACTCACGGAAAAGAACTATATGTGTGCCAATGAAATGCCCGTCTCAATTTATTGAAAATAGAATTGGAAAATCGGGATGTCACAATGTCATCATAGTTTCTCCTAGTTTAATTGTTGGTAGTGCACTCAAGATGCTGCAATTCTTTGAACCAGTCAATGGTCAGCAGCATATTGATGACTTTTCAAACACTCCCAAGGCGTCGCCAAGCTCTTAATGTGATACTTTTTCTGTTAGGTAACATCTGTTTGGCGGTGAGGGCCATCTATTTAAATTGGAGCTTCTCAAAAGATCGACAATCCTTGCGAGCGGTCCTGGGCTGCAACTGGTTTTTTGGTGTCTTCATTCTGAAAGAGTCAAGCATGTGTTGTTCATCTGGGAATTGTAAATAGCATGTCATGTTGTATATTTTCCCTTAGGGATAAAAAAAAAAAAGAACACAAAGATGTCTTACAATGACACAGGCATCTCCCACGATAGGTTTTCTGCTTCTAGGCAACTTCCAGGATAAGCAATTCAAATCAAGATTTGATATCCTCGAGATATGTGATGGATTGCACATTTGCTTCATTTTTGCTGGTTTAACATTAGGCCTTGTTTGGCAAATTCAAGTGTTTTCATAAAAGGTATGTCACTTCAAGATGAGACACTTGTATGGTATGATGAAAATTTTGTATTGACAATAATCGGCCTGTTGATGGAGAAGCAAATATTGATCTTACAACCCTTTTTTTTTTAAAATTTATTTTACAAATATCGATATGTAGAAAACCTTACACTTGGCAAGAGAAAAATAAGGAAAAATATCCAAAAAATCTTAAAACTATTGTACTTTTGTCAATTCTCTCATAAACTTTTTAATTGTATTAATTATATCCTAAATTTTTTTATGATTTGCTAATTAAGTTTATCCGATTGATTTTGACCGGATTACTGTTAGAAGGATTAAACAGATATTAAAATAGCAGTTAAACACAGGAGCTAGTGATAATAGAAGAACCAAACTTAACGAAGTAAGCGAGGCGAGAGGAGGCTGGAAAGAGGAAGCTGGAGCGAGAGAAGGTTGTGAGTGGCGATCCAGGTGAATTAATGAGTGGCGATCCATGGCATCAAAATCGAAAGACAGAAATTGATCAAGCAAGATTAAAGGAGATGCACAGCTAGAAGAACTCTCGTATATTTCTATATTGGTTATTTCGTTGTAACAAGTTCATAACAAGTACTTGAACTACTCCGTACTAGTATAAAAGGTGAGAGAATAAGAGTAGAAGGTTATCATCTTACCTTCATTCTTTAAAAACTCTGTTTTGCTCTTGGAATCGTATGTAGCTTTTTCCTTCATCTTTGTATTTCCAAGAATGGTGAAGACTTGTAAAGCATGATCTTGAACTTCAGAAGAATGAATACATTTGAGCTGAGGTATTTCTCATTGATTGTTCAAGAGTTAAAATCTCTTTCATATACAGAATCTGTTCTATGTTCGATTTCTTCTCATGGTATCAGAGCTTGAATGCCTGGGAGTAATAGATCTGATATGTTCTTGCTGCAAGATAGAATAAAGATACTGGTGTTTCTTAGGTAGTTCATCTTCAAAGTTTGCTGGATTGATTCTTCGAATCTTCAAAGTGTCTGGTCATATAAATGGCAACTAGAGTGCAGAAGTATCCTTTCCCTATCCATGTGAATATAGCTAATTTCGTTACTATCAAGTTGAATGAAGAGAACTTTCTCGTTATGGCAAGCTCAATTCAATCGATTTACGAAAAGCCAGGATCTGATTGGCTTTATTAATGGTGAAACGTTACCTCCAACACAAATGATACGAGACAAAGGACGGGAGAAATAATGAATCCGATCATCCGGATTGGATAAAAACCGACCAGCTCATATCATCCTGGATTAGTGGTGCAAAAGATCGAGAATATTCTAAGTCTGATAATTGGTTTAGAAACCTCACTTGAAGTATGGTAGGCTCTTGTAAATAGGTTTACACAGAAATCTATTGCAAAAGAGTTTGAGTTGAGAGGAAAACTTCAAGCCTGCAAGAAAAGAAACAGATTACTAAGCGAATACCTTCGTGAGTTCAAAACCATACGTGATCGTTAAATGCAATTGGAAAGCCTGTTGATGATATAACAAGAATGTTTGGCATACTCGAAGGGCTAGATTCTGAATATGAAACTTTCAGGACAACCATGTATTGTCTTAAGCCTCAGCCTGAATATGATGAGGTAATTTCACAACTTGAAAGGTTTGAAACACGATTACAAACCTATTCTGTGAATGAGTATAATACCAACTTGGCCTATTATGGGCAAAGAAGAATTGGAACAAGTCAGTAGAGAGTTAATCCTAGAAATCAAAGAGAAACTTTTCGAGGAGAAGTTAACTATGGTAGAGGACAGTCATTCACTCGAAGGGAATATGGAAACAATGTTACAGGAGCAGGAAGGAATCAACAGATTAAAATAAATACCCTGAATTCAACTCAGCAAGGTCAGATTAACAAGGATAATTGGTCTAATCTTGGACAAGGATTCAGACCATATTCCAATCCTGCACAAAGATACCAAAGTGTTAGGTCTTATTCACCACAAAGTTCGAATGGTGGTAGGCAAGCACAGATTACAAAACCTATGAGTAATGGATCTCTGCAATGTCAGATTTGTAAGAAATCAGGCCATACAGCTCTCAGATGTTGGTACAGGTTTGATAACTCATACCAGGTAGAGGAGATACCAACTGCATTGGCAGCAGTTCACATTGAAGAACCATATGGCTCGGAATGGTATCCAGATACGGGGGCAACAGCACACATTATCTCAGAACCTGGTATGATTCAAAACTATGGTACATATAATGGTACTGACACTGTCATGATAGGAGATGGATCTCATTTGTCAATCTCATGCATTGGTAATGGAATATTGAACATAGAAAATAGTAAACTACCTCTGAATGATGTATTAATAGTCCCTGAAATCAAAAAGAACCTTCTGTCCGTATCAAAACTAACTGACGATTATCCCTGCTCTTTTATTTTTGATAAAAATGGGGTATATGTGAAGGACAATCACAAACATACAACAGTGAAGCTAGGAAGGAAAGTCAAGGGACTATACCAGGTGAAACCTAAAGTTGCAGAGGTTTTCTTCACGCAAACTCAACCAGAGGTTGGAGAGGATATCTGGCATCAAAGACTTGCTCACAGCAGTCTTAAAATAGTGAAGAATCTACAGAAACAACAACTCATTCATTTTAGTTCTAAAGCTCAGAATATATGTAGTAGCTGTCAAATTGCCAAAAGCACAGCTTTATCTTTTCATGTCTCAGAACATATCTCGAATATTCCATTAGAAAGAATACACTGTGATGTATGGGGACCTTCACCAATTCAATCTGTTCAGAAATTCTCCTATTATGTCATTTTTGTGGATGATTTTTCTCGGTATAGTTGGTTATATCCAATGAGACAAAAGTCAGAAGTCTATGAGATATTCATTATGTTTCAAAGACTTATAGAAAATCAGTTCAACCACAAGATCAAAATCTTTCAGAGTGATGGAGGAGGTGAGTTTATTAGTAACAAATTTCAAACTCATCTACAACAATGTGGAATTAAGCAGAACATTTCTTGTCCTCATACACCAGAGCAAAATGGTGTCTCAGAAAAAAAGCATCGACATGTCATTGAATTGGGTCTAGCAATGATGTATCATGCCAAAGTACCACTGAAATATTGGGTAGATGCATTCAAAACAGCAGTTCACATTATCAATCTTCTGCCCTCCACTAAACTTCATATGCATTCACCCTATTATAAGCTCTACAATAAGACACCAGACTATTCTTATCTTCGAGTCTTTGGATCAGCATGTTATCCATGTCTCAGGCACTACACAAAGCATAAATTTGATCCAAGATCACTTACATGTATCTTTCTTGGATATAGTGAGAAGCATAAAGGGTACAGATGTCTCTTACCTACGAATGGAAGAGTCTACATCAGCGAGACATGTCATATTTGATGAGAAAGTTTTTCCCTTCTCTCATACTCTACATACTGAATATCAGCAGGGGTCTGATTTATACAAACAGTGGATAAAAGGAGTACTATCTTCTATTTCCAGTTGTACTAAGCAAGATCAATCACAAGGCAATATATCAAGGGAGCATTTGCAGCATACCAGATCCACTCAAACAACTTCAGTAATGCAGGACAATGAGCTCAGTACAGGTAGTCCTGCAAGTCAATCACAAACCCAGATGGTACCTGATATTGAGATGCAGAATGATCTTAATAATGCCTCTGGAGTTACCGAATTGCATCTGTCATCTCCAATTGAACAAATGCCTACAAGTCAAGAGACTATCTCAACATCAAATGCTGATATAGGACAAACACAAATCAGTCCTGGAACTGAACAGATGCAAGGTACTTCTTCAACTCATCATATGCAAACAAGACTTCGATCTGGAATTATTAAAGCAATTCCCAAGTATGCATGTCTAGTTGAGTATCAGGTTCCTATCGAACCAAAATCAGTAAAGTCAGCATTAGCAGACCGAGGATGGTATCAAGCAATGAAAGAAGAAATGGATGCCTTATATCAGAATCAAACCTGGGATTTAGTTCCTAGAAATGATCATATGCATGTTATCGGGTGTAGATGGGTGTTCAAGGCAAAACTCGCACCTGATGGGAGCTTGGATAGACTCAAAGCAAGACTTGTAGCTAAAGGCTTCCATCAAGAAGAAGGTCTTGATTTCACAGAAACCTTCAGCCCTGTAGTAAAGCATGCAACAATCAGAATAATTCTATCAGTAGCTATGATGAAACAATGGAAAATTCATCAATTAGATGTCAAAAATGCTTTCTTACATGGAACCTTAAGTGAAACAGTATATATGGAGCAGCCTCCAGGATTTAAAGAATCACAAAAGCCTCACCATGTCTGTCTTCTTCGAAGATCTCTTTATGGACTTCGACAAGCTCCTCGAGCTTGGTTTGATAGGTTTAGTAGCTTCCTGCTCGAATATGGATTTTTCTGCAGCTCTACTGATCCTTCCCTATTCATTCTGCATACTGAAACAGCAACCATTCTCTTATTGTTGTATGTAGATGATATAATTCTCACTGGAAGCTCTCCTCAAATGATTTCTGCTCTTATTAATTCTCTGAGTATTCAGTTTCATATGAAGGATTTAGGATTCTTGCACTATTTCCTTGGCATTGAAGCTACACGGACTTCAGATTACATGTTCTTATGTCAAACCAAGTATGCTCTAGACCTTCTCACTCGAGCTCATATGCTAAACTCCAAACCAGTTTCAACTCCTCTTGCATTAAAACCACCTATTCTAATCAATGATACTATACCTTTGACCAATCCTACTGAATATCGAAGTCTAGTTGGAGGTTTGCAATATCTCACATTAACCAGACCAGACATTACTTATGCTACTAATACACTCTGCCAAAGAATGCAGCAACCTACAATTGCAGACTTCAACCGTTTAAAAAGAGTCTTGCGATATATAAAGGGTACTATCAAGCTTGGCTTATTCCTTCACTCTCATAGTACCATGAATCTCTATGGTTTCTCAGATGCAGATTGGGCAGGGTGTACAGAAACCAGAAGATCAACAACTGGTTTTTGTATATATCTTGGATCCAACCTTATATCTTGGGCAGCAAAGAAACAACCAACAGTGAACAGATCTTCTACTGAAGCTGAATACCGTGCTCTTGCATCAGCTACTGCCGATCTTACTTGGGTTAGTTTTGTATTGCGTGATATAGGATGTTCCCTTAATCCTCCTATTCAGTTGTACTGTGATAATAAGTCAGCCATCTCTCTCACTTTGAATCCTGTTTTACACGCTCGAACCAAACATATTGAAGTCGATTTTCACTTTGTTCGGGAAAAAGTATCCTCAGGATCTTTACAAGTCAAATACATTCCAAGTGCTTACCAATTAGCTGATGTTTTCACCAAATCACTGACACGAAGTGCACATTCTTATATGAGAATCAAATTGGGAATTTGTACTCTACCCATTCCCAATTTGAGGGGGGATGTTAGAAGGATTAAACAGATATTAAAAGTGCAGTTAAACACAGGAGCTAGTGATAATAGAAGAACCAAACTTAACGAAGTAACTGAGGCAGAGGAGGCTGGAACAGAGGAAGCTGGAGCAGAGAAGGTTGTGAGCTGGCGATCCAGGTGAATTAATGAGCTGGCGATCCATGGCATCAAAATCTGAAAGACAGAAATTGATCAAGCAAGATTAAAGGAGATGCACAGCTAGAAGAACTCTCGTATATTTCTATATTGGTTATTCTGTTGTAACAAGTTCATAACATAAGTACTTGAACTACCTGTACTAGTATAAAAGGCTGAGAGAATAAGAGTAGAAGGTTATCATCTTACCTTCATTCTTTAAAAACTCTGTTTTGCTCTTGGAATCGTATGTAGCTTTTTCCTTCATCTCTGTATTTCCAAGAATGGTGAAGACTTGAAGCATGATCTTGAACTTCAGAAGAATGAATACATTTGAGCTGAGGTATTTCTCATTGATTGTTCAAGAGTTAAAATCTCTTTCATATACAGAATCTGTTCTATGTTCGATTTCTTCTCAATTACCACCCGCTATTCCGTGTTAACCTTTCTCTATCTCCCACTTGTATTAGCCTCGCCGTTGCCCCCCGTCTCGTGATCACCTTTGACTCACAAGAACTTTAGAATCGTTTGTTTCCAGCATTTCACGGTTGGCTATTGCCAAGTTTGACTAGATGGACAGATTCATTTACAAATGAGTACAAGAGGACATTGACCGATGAACAAAGCTAGAAGACACTTCTGCTTGTTTAAGCACAATAATATGGCATGTACGTGGTGAGGGAATTGGGTTGGTTGGATCGGGCACCCGACCTCCTGGACGGAGATGCATTTGGCTGGGGTTGGAACGGGGCCTGCTGTGTTTTCTTCTTTCCTGAAAAGCATACGGCAAAGCCGACCGAGCCCCGGAGGAGGACATCACTCCTCCAAAATGCTCGCAAAGCAAGAAGGATTCGAAATCTGGGCAGATGCAAGCTCTTACGAGGCGATGATGGTTCTTCGCGAGGATAGTCTAGAAGGACGAAAGATTCCAAAATACTGCAGGTGTCAATATGAGTTTAGAAACTCATTTTTTAACTTTTAGCGGCCGGTTTGTAGACGGGTCAATTAAAATTTTACAAATGGTAGGAAATGGGTTTAATATATTTGAGCCTAACTTTACATGGTCTAAGTGAGTTTGCGCAAAATCCATATTCAACCCGTTTAGTTTACGCTCCAGCCCATATAAACAATGTCATTTAGATTCCTCTTTTTCCACTCCCATTAAGGTAAACACTCCATTATCACAGTGTTTTGACAATATTAGCCTCCGTGAGTCCCACCTTTTTAAGCATCCTTCGGTTGCCATTCTACGAAACAATTTCCCGTTTTCGTTTGGTCTGTGGTGTCCCGCTTGTTTTCCTCTCTTGTTTCCGGGTCCCGTTTTCCTTTTTCTTTTTTACTTCCGTCCGTTCTCCCTTAGTTCTGATCATGGTTCAAGCCTTGGTGGTACCTGATTGATCTGAGCTGATTCTCCTTGTCCGACTCGAAGAGGATCAATGAGATCTCGATTCCAATCTTCGCAAGCTTTGGCTTCAGTTTTGGTTTCGGTAGGTTGTTGACGGGAAGAGTAGCCGAAGAGTTCCTTACCTGGAAAGGCTTCATGGCAGAGCTTGTCATCCCCGCCGGCCGAAGGTTGGAGCGCTTACATCTTCACCTCTTAATTATGACTATGAACAAAACGACTGCCAGCATCGTCATCGTCATTGTTAACGTTATTAACCTTCTTGATCCTGTCGAGATGGTCTTCCTTCTCATTCTTCACATGAAACACTGATCATTGCCATTACTGTTGCCTTGAGAATCACCAAAAGAAGTGCCTCTGCTACACAGGCGGGGTGAGATAAGTATCATCACTTAGTCATTATTACCACTATCTTAACCTTCTTGATCCTGTCGAAATAGTCTTCCTTCTCATTCTTCACATGAAACACTGATCATTGCCATAACTGTTGCCTTGAGAATCGCCAAAAGAAGTGCCTCTGCTACACAGGCGTGGTGAGATATGTCTCATCACTTAGTCATTATTACCGCTATCTTCTCTTCGTACACCTTCCCAGCGTTGTTGTGCCCTTTTTCCGTCGCCCCTCTTTACTTCGCCTCTATTTTCTTCATCTCTTTGGATGTAGGAACAGGTCAGGGTCAAGAGAGCAAAGTGTCACAAGCTGATAGTTTTTTGGTCACGAAATAGCCCATGCAGTAATTGATGAGCCGAGGACACCAAACTAGCCTTTTTTTTTTTTTTATAATTGTTTAAGAGAACATTATGGCAAATATTGTTCTTGTATCGAATCGTGCCATGTCTAACTTAGCTCGAGCGTTTAGTTTATTGAGTGAGACAGCAAAATACTTTACACACAACAATTAGGTTCAGCTTACCATGAACTTATTAGGATAGCAACATCAACTCTCAATTAGTTTGTATATGAGAGGCTAATCTCATCTTCAGAGCTCCATAGAGAAACAACCATAATCATATTGACACCACTCCCACAAACTAGTTATATTCATTTCCTCCTAATCACTCACTTTTCACAAGGGTACATGGGGTACATGAGCATGGAAGAATCATAGTCTGTGACGTTCTCCCCCACTTAATTCCCTGCATTCTTCGACTATTAATGTGCCACTCTGAGTCATACATTGAATGGTTCCTCAACCATTAATTCGCTACTTTGGAATATACATTGAATAGCAATGCTCACCCAACATAGAAAGCCACTCGACTAGTAGGTTCTTCCGATTGCAGCTGTTCGGGCATTTTTGATCACTTATGCTTTCCTGACAAGTGTGGCATCTGAGGCCACCTGCGCCTTTTAGCGGTACTCTATTTCACCTACTTAGCCTTTCTTGATCTCAGTAGGCCAATGGAGGTTTCTCCCGTTGTTGAAAACGTGGTGGTAGACGCATCTCGAGATTCACCAAATTAATCTAAGAACGTTTTCCCTATTCAATGAGGAATCGATTCTTTCAAATGTCTCATTGTCATCCTTCAAGCTAATTGAGAGCCATGCTTTATTTGAGCAAGTTTTGCTTAGCGGTTTGCTCTTTGCCCTCTTAAGATTGGGTGGATCACATATTTTCTCCGACTCAACTCATCTACCGGAAGGATCCTACTTTAATGCGATTTGTCACAAGCCTATAGTTACTTGGTTGCAGAATAGTACGTGCGACACCTATGAGCTGATGACCTTCCTTCTATAGTTCTTCTAAAGAACACTAGCAAATAACGTCCACATATTGGATGATATCACACCCATTTTAATTTGGACGTCTAGTCCATCAAGTAAGATAACATAATATTTTATGCATATCAACTTTCTTCACCCCTATCATGACCTCATAGAGAAAGTAACACCTTCCCAATTAGTTTATGCATGGGAGATTAATTTCACCTTTAGAGCTTCATGAAGATATAACCGTTTTATTTTAAAATTACTAGGACCAACTATTTGGAGGCCACCTTATGAACCATTGTATTCATCTTCTTTATATCATTCACTCTTCACTCAATGACTTTATGCAAGTACAGGAGAATCATGGCCTGTGGCAAAATCCTAACCAACGCACGGCTAGGCCTTCAATCAAGTACGAGAAAATATTGGGTGGTCCGGGACCGCCACGTCAGCGTGGTCCCGGACCACTCACACGGCGCCACGTGTATGGGGAGCGCAAACAAAGGACGAAAACCGGGGCTCACTTCTCTGACGCTCTCTCTTCTCTTTCTCTCTTTTGTCCCCTCCCCTCATATGTGGCGCCATATGAGTGGTCCGGGACCATGCTGACGTGGCGGTCCCGGACCACGCTGACGTGGCGGTCCCGGACCACCCAATATTTTCTCATCAAGTACGCACTTCAGAGTGCCACAGCGACATGACGTCATTGGAGGTGTTGAAGTGATAAATGGAAGGAGGGAGCAGAGAAGGACTTTTTTTTTTTATGCAAGAGAGATAACATGGAGAAGTAAATGAGAAGAAGGAAAGTAGGACCCACCAGAAAAGAGGGAAGAAAACAAGGGAACACAACGTTAAATGATTAAAAAAAGTTGAGACCCACAAAGTATATATTGTCAAAAAGTGCGCGCCCTTTTCTTTTCTCCCTTCACTTGACTCGGTCATAGATTAGCCCCTACAGTCCTCCATTTTCACTCGGTCTTCGATTTTGATTCGATCTGCTCGTCTTCACCCCAAGTTGCTCGCCAGCGTGAGACGGAGCGGAGGAGAGAGACAAGCGCTCGTATATGCTGATCCTCTAAGATTGGTTCCGCGCTTGAGATCAGGTCGGGCTGGGGCTTCTTCTGTGTAGATGGAAGTTGCTATTTTTAGCTGAGTAGGAGTGAGGAGGTGGTGGGAGAAATGGACAACTATTTGAAGGAGAATTTTGGAGATGTGAAGGCGAAGAACTCGTCGAAAAAGGCGCTCCAGACGAGGAGAAAAGCGTGCTGGTTGATGACGAATCGGAAACTGAGGTTCCGATTCACGGTCAATCTGTCCAAGCGATCAGAAGCGGATGCTATTCGTCGCACGTCGAAGGTCGGTCTGTCACTGTTTTTGAGGAACTTGAGATCTTGCACTGACAAGAGAGAGAAGTGCCTTCTTTTCTTAAATTAGGTTGATGTAGTTCTTGCATCGTTTGCCTGTGGAATTGCTGAAGAAAAGAGATCATCTTGAAGCTTTCAAAGGCTCCACAGTGCTCTTTTTATTTTCCTCTCTTTGATCTTTTTCGTTCGCAAAGTGCAGGAGGTACACAAGAATTCTCCTGTTCGCCATTTGATTGAAGAGGATAGTTCAGATGGAGATGATGAGAAGGTTAATAGAAAAAATTATGTGGGGAACAGTTCCAGACGAAGGATCACCTCATGGGAAAAGTGCAAGCTATTGGGAAGTGGGTCATTTGGAATTGTCCATGAAGGGATCACTGAGTAAGATTCCTTGCTTTTCTCTTTGCTAATTAGGATATTATTCTCGCTATAAGCATTTTATGGGGTAAGGTGCAATGGGTGTTCTCCCATAATGATGTTCATTTGAAGTCTCGATGGCCCTTGTGAGTGCTGCATTCTGTGGTTAGAATTAGGAACACCTGGGCTAATCATCTGTATGCAGTAGAGCATGTTATCTTTTGGTTAATATAAGGCGCATTTAAACAGATTTTTCCAATTGCTTAAAGTGCTAGATGTTCATATTTGAAATTGGATATGATTGGTATTATACCTATCAAAGACCATTCATGATTATCAAATACATTGATGACGTAAAGATCTTGAATTTTAAAGTGATATGTGCATTGAAAGAACTAAAATTTGTCATGAAAGTGCAATTGAGTCCTAAAATTTGAAAAAATTATAATTAATTCCTAAAACTTGTTAAATTGATTTAATCAAGTCTTTTTTGTTAACTTTGTCCAATTTAACTGATGGAAAATGCTGACGTGTCCAATTTTATTACTTTGTTAAGAGACGTGACGATGATGTGACGCCGACTAAGCACCATGTAAAAAAAAAATCAAAATTTAAAAATACAAACAAAATTGGATTAAAAAAATAAAAAGGTATAAGGTTATAAGGTTAAAAAAAAAATAAAAACCTCAAGCTGTGACCAAGCCTTGCTGGTGGCCGCCGCCACAGCCACTAGGAAGAGCTAATGGAGGTCGCCTAAGCCTTCTCGAAGCCTGGCAAGGCCTTGGTAGCCCCCAACGAGTGCCTTGCCTAGGGTGTGCGACCTTAGGTGAGGTTCACGCCCTTTCCCAGATCTAGGCCAGCAAGCCCTAGTCGGGTGCCACCAAGGCCTCGCTCGGGACCGGTGAGGGTCTCCAGGTTTCAAGAAGGCCCAACTGACCTCCACCGGCCCTTCCAGCGGCCACCAGTGAGGCGTGGCCACACCTTGAGCCTTCTTTTTTATTTTTTCACTCAATTTTTGTTAGTTAATTGTAAACGCTAATGCCGAAAGCTAGGGAACTATCTCAATGCTATTGATAAGAAGAGCTCTTTTTCTTTCTTTTTTTCTTTATTTTGTCTGGAGTGCAAGAATTATTTTAATTATGTCTGGTTAAGGCATCATTCACGAGAGAATTGGTTTTTATGTTCTATTTCTCTCTCATGCTTCTCTGTTTCCACAGTGATGGATTCTTTTTCGCCATAAAAGAGGTTTATTTATCAGATCCAGACAGCCAAGACGAGAAGATTTTGTTGCAGCTTCAGCAGGTAACTGCTTGTTTCTTTTTGTCTTGTCAACTGGTCGTTAGACATGACTACTTGACTTACCTTTTTCTTATAAATGCCAAGCTGATGTGTGTAGCAAAATTACTTAGATGCCGTATATACAACCATAAATCTGGTGTGAGTTCAATAGAATTTCTTTCTACTCATTCTTTCTAGTGATACTCTGCTTTCTTTTCAGGAAATTTCTCTTTTAAGTCAGTTTGACCACAGGAACATAGTTCAATATCTCGGCTCAGACAAGGTGTCGTTCCTTCTTATTAAGTTGCTTTCTGCAGTATCTTTATTTAGGGGAACATGACTCTGGTTGCAGCCACAATATAGCGGCAGCATCTTCATCACTGCATGCATTAACTGCAATTATCCTGGGAATAAGATCACTGCTGTTGCGGCTTTTTAGCAGTAACAGCCACTCATGACAGCAAGATGTTTTAGGTCTCCCTTCCACCACAAGAAAAGTTCGTGATGAATTGACTATTGCCCGAAATAATAATTATATGAGTAAAGGAGATATGTGGAGCAGACGTCAATTTATGGAGTCTCTCTATCTCTCTCTCTGTCAATGAATGTAGATTATTTTTCCTCCCTTCTAAAGAGAGCCTGTCTTGAAATTAATCGACCCTTTGTTTTGTAGTCGTGGCAAATTAGTTATCTTGCAAACTGAAGATTCAGATCGAACTCTCAGGACTAATAAAAAGGAATCTGAGGCTTAGAGAAATGGCAGCCCCCTCAAATAAAACATAGAGTAGGGAAAGGAAAAGAAAATGAAGTTATTTGATTCTTCATGTATCCTCTAATTGACCATCTGATGGACCACATGACTAACGCGTCCACCGTTTCTCCCTCGTCAATGATTGGTACATGCTATAGTAACAACAATGGATTTCCTCCACAAGCTGGTTTTTTCCATCTATCCTAATCCAGTTTGTCCTTCAGTTCCACTCATTGTTATGCAACATCATATAGTTCTTAACCTCTACAGGTAGAAAAAACTAAAAGTGGAATCGATCAACGTTCTTGCCTTATTTTTTCTTTTAAAATTCACAATATTGCTTTTATATTGTCATCTGATTTAAACTTTTACTAAATTAAATCCGATCAAGCAGATTCTCACTAAACACTGATCAGTTATTGAGGAGGTCCTCAAAACCGAAGTGCTCCTCAAAACCAAAGTGCACTTAGGAAGCGTAACCAACTTAACAATGATTTCTTGTCCCTGTTCGTCAAGGCTTAGTCTAGGGGCCTCTTGCCTTTGTACACCCGATTGCTGTGGGAAGAGTGTTGTTGTGATTTGATGATTAGATAGGCGTTGTAAGAGGCTGACATCCACCATCACTAGGATAAAAAAAACGTAAACATCAACGGTGTTTGTTTTGCTATCTGGTATGGTTGTCTATGTATCTGGTTAATATTATCCAATATCGTCTGTTTATGGGGTTTCAATGGGCCTTATATACATATAGCCTTCTTCCGGTTAGTAGCCTAATCTTTTCGGATCTGACATAGATTGCGAATTGGGTTCTGCCCCAATATATTTTCTCACTGCTCGCTTTTCATCAATTCCAAGTGATGCTGTTTGTCCAGTTTGCACGTGAGAGGGGTGCATTTCACTTCACTTGTCTATGTGCTTTCAATGTGCCCTACATACTTTTAGTCTTCCTCCACTTAATAGATTAAGTTTTTTGGTTGGATATTCTAACGTATATATTTTCTTTAACCTCTTCCAGGATGATAATAAGCTTTGCATATTCCTTGAGCTCATGACTAAAGGTTCCCTTGCAACCCTTTATCACAAACATGAGTTGAGAGATTCCCAAGTCTCCGAATATACTAGGCAAATTTTAAATGGTTTAAAGTATCTTCATGACCGGAAAGTGGTACACAGGTATAAGAAAGATGCTTGACTTTGCATTAGTAGTTCTGACTAATTGCAGGAGTGATTCACCCTTCTCATTTCTGATGGCAGGTTGATTTTGGTAAGGAAAGAGATCATAACCAAACAATGAGCACACTGAAATTTACATAATTTTTTTCATGGCAAATTCCCTCGGTGCCTTTTGACTATACTTCTTTTCCTATCCAATTACTTTTCTGGATTTAAGGGAGTTGTCAAATCTTTGAACCAAAATGTAGTGTTATGAGAAGTAGATCTCTTGTGATAATCAGCAAACGACAAAGTAACAATATGAGCTTTTACAGCAATGTTTAGCGTTGACAAGATTATTTTACTATCTGAATGCTTCAAGTTGTTTTTATATTTTACCCACAACTATGCTGTTTTCTCATGTTTCCAGTTCCTTCATTCTGTAGGGACATTAAATGTGGTAACATATTGGTTGATGCGAGTGGACTTGTGAAACTTGCAGACTTTGGACTGGCAAAGGTATGTCTCATCAGTGAAAATGAACTCTCTCACGCGAGAGCAACAAAGAAACATGCACAATACGCACACATGCACAAAGCACGTGTGAGAGCAACAAAAGATGCATGTAAAAATACATACGCATGCAGGAATATGCGCTGGCATCCATACAAATGGATGAGCGCATGACAAACACACGTATAGATATGTGTTGTCCTTACTTTTCGAAAATGACATCAACTTTCTGTGTTTATTCATACAGGCCACCGCAATGAATGCTGCTAAAACCTGGGCAGGAAGTGCTTTTTGGATGGCACCTGAGGTTTGCACCCTCTGCTGCCATTTTTTTTTATATACTATCATTAAGCTGTAGTAGGCGGATATCTTTTCCATATTTTGTCTTCCTTGCAGGTTGTCAATCCAAAGTTAATAAGCTCTCGGCCAGAAAGAAGCTATGGGTTGAAAGTTGATATTTGGAGCCTAGGTTGCACTGTTTTAGAGATGTTAATACGCCAGCATCCATATCCTAAATTAGAGTGGGTATGTAATTGGTTAACCTTCTTTTTATGTTACATCTCTTCGAGAACCCTGTTATGCCAGAATTACTAGCTAGTCACAACTTTTTTTTGTTATTGCTACTTATTATCTGAGCTAAGCTGAGTGCATGTTTTGACGAGTCCTTTAGGCTGTCATTCTGAGAAAAAATGAGTAAGAGCACTATGTAGAAAAGACAGAGGACAGAGAATTATTGACATTTATCAGAGTATGATCGTGTCTAGGGATATGCATAGTATTTATGGCCGACAGTTGGTTGAGATCCTGGAGCAAATGTGTTAAAATATGATCCATTTTGTGAAAATTCTAGAACTCACTAGACTACTCATGCTTAATGGAGAAGAAGCAAAATCGGCAGCAACAAGTTAAAGAAGATTCTCAAATGCTGAAGATTTTTCTGGAACGTGGGCAGCAGACGTGGACAGCAAATGAACAAAAGAAAAAGTCAACAAGTCAACAAAAGCTGTAAAGTTGAGAATAAAATAATAAGGAAAAATAGAGAAGCACCTAGAAGTACTAATGTCGGTGGAATGTCCCTATAAATAGGGAAGGAGGGGGGAGCGTAGAAAGGCAGAGCAAAAGGTAAGCTCCTCCCCTTCCTTTGTACTTTGTACTACAACTAAATAAAAAAGCTTTCTTTTGTTGTTCCCTTGTGTCCCCTTGCCTTGTGTTCCCTTTTTTTAACATAACACACACACACACACGCTTCCGCGCAAAAACACCAACAGTGGTATCAGAGCCACGTCCTTTGGTTGGTGTCAGGCGTTTGTCCTACCCACCAATTCCTAAAACTAACCTTTCCAAATTCCCACTAACTAAACCATGGCCAACCCTACCTCATCATCA
This sequence comes from Eucalyptus leucophloia subsp. euroa, assembly GCA_017140325.1. Taxonomy (NCBI): domain Eukaryota; kingdom Viridiplantae; phylum Streptophyta; class Magnoliopsida; order Myrtales; family Myrtaceae; genus Eucalyptus; species Eucalyptus leucophloia. The sequence goes on from CM029474.1 coordinate 9,009,781, forward strand.
TTTCCCATTCCCATTTTTGATGGGAACAACTATGACTTTTGGAGCATAAAAATGACTACATTCTTGATGGCCCAAGACTTATGGGACATCGTGGAAAAGGTTACGAGGCTCCGCCAGAAGGTGCAAGTGTTTCAAAAGATCAACTACAAAAGGATGCAAGGGCGTTATATTTTATCCAACAAGCGCTCTCGGAAACTGTATTTCCGAGAATAATTGGAGCAAGGACTGCAAAAGAGGCTTGGGATATACTACGAGAGGAATTTCAAGGATCGGAAAAGGTACGCATTATTCGCCTTCAAACTCTAAGAAGAGATTTTGAGAATTCTAAAATGAAAAATTATGAGACCGTACAAGAATATTGTGGAAAATTAAAGGAACTCGTTAATCAAATGAGAGCCTATGAAGATGGGATAACGATCAAAGGGTTGTTGAGAAAATATTGGTGTCACTTACCAAAAAATACAACTCCATAGTTACAACTATAGAAGGAACTAAAGACTTGACGACCCTATCAATAAGTGAATTAATTGGCTCTCTAGAAGTATATGAGAAAAGACTAATGGCACAAGATGAAGATTCTGTCGAAAGTGCCTTTTAGTCTAAAGTAAATATACGGTCTCATCAAACTAAAAATGACAGAAGGAGCTCATGGAAAAACAAAAGAGGAGGAGAAATTATAAAAAAGGAAAATTATCCACCTTGTGGTATATGCAAGAAAACAAATCATTTGGAGAAGGATTGTTGGTTTAAAAATAAAAAACAATGCCGCTTTTGTAAAAGATATGGCCACGTAGAAAAAGATTGTCGCTCGAAAATAAATAATCGAGCAAACTATGTAGAAGAAAAAGAGAGTGAAGAAAATACATTCTACGTGGGCCAAGCGGCAAATGACAAGAAAAATGAAACATGGTACATCGATAGTGGGTGTAGCAATCACATGACGGGGGACGAATCTATATTCACTCATATTGATAAGTCGGTGAAATCTCAAGTAAAGTTGGGCAATGGTGCATTAGTAGATGTCAAAGGAAAAGGCACCATCGCCGTGGAAACGAATAAAGGGCCAAAATATATACGTAATGTATATCTAGTCCCTCGTCTTGCACAAAATCTCTTAAGTGTGGGCCAAATGATTCAAAGTGGGTATTCTCTATATTTTAATAGAGATGCCTGCATTATCTATGATAAATATAAAAATATCATTGCCTCTGTTAAGATGAAAAATAACAATTTTCCTATTCAATGGAAATTGGTCAAAGATATAGCCATGAAAGCTCAACTTGATGATTCATGGCTATGGCATCGAAGATTTGGCCACTTCAATTTTGCTGGGCTGAAAATTCTCCATCAGAAAAATATGATGAGAGATTTTCCAGCCATCACAGAAATTTCAGATGTTTGTGAAGGCTGTCTTCTTGGAAAACAACAGAGACAGTCCTTCCCATCTGGAGTTTCATGGAAAGCTAAGAAGCCTTTGGAACTTGTCCACACGGACGTGTGCGGTCCGATGAGGACACCTACACCTAGTCAAAATAAATATTTCATCCTATTCATTGACGATTATACAAGAATGACGTGGGTATATTTTCTTCGAGAAAAATCTGAGGTTTTCTCTATCTTTAGAAAATTCAAGAACCACGTCGAGAATCAAAGTGGCCAAAGAATCAAAGTCCTAAGGAGTGACAGAGGCACAGAATACAATTCAAAGGAGTTTAATAAATTTTGTGAAGATGAAGGAGTCCATCATCAACTAACTGTTGGCTACGCCCCAGAACAAAATGGAGTAGCTGAAAGAAAGAATAGAACCGTTATGGAGATGGCAAGGTCTATGTTAAAAGAGAAAGGCATTCCCAACACTTTCTGGGCAGAAGCAGTTTATACTGCTGTATACCTATTAAATAGGTGTCCAACTAAAGCAGTTCAAAATAAAACTCCAGTTGAAGCATGGAGTGGACGGAAGCCTTCAGCAAAGCATCTCAAAGTGTTTGGATGCATTTGCTACGTCCACATCCCTGCTCAAAAAAGGAGTAAGCTAGATGAAAAGACAGAAAAAGGAATATTCCTTGGCTATAGTGACCAATCAAAAGGCTATCGGGTTTACAACCTAAGAACTAAAAAACTAATGATTAGTCGAGACGTCGAGTTCGATGAGAATGCTGCCTGGAATTGGGAAGACAAGAAGATCGAGAAGAAGTACATCACCTTGCCAGACACACCACCTGCTCAAGAGGAGTCAACGTCACAAGAAGAAGGAGAAGTACCAGACTCCTCCACTCAAGAAGTAACACCACCATCCTCTCCAAGCCCAGTGCAAGAAGAATCTACTCCAGAGTCTCCAGTACTAAGGGTAAAAGCCCTTAAAAGAATTTATGACACGTGCAACTTTGCTATTTTGGAACCAGAAAATTATGAACAAGCATCCAAAGATGAAGTTTGGATAAAAGCCATGGAAGAAGAGATTAAGATGATCCAGAAAAATGAAACCTGGGAGCTTGTTGATCGTCCAGAAGACAAAGAGATTATTGGCGTTAAGTGGGTTTACAAGACAAAGCTCAATGCAGATGGATCAATCCAGAAGCATAAAGCAAGGCTTGTGGCGAAAGGATACTTGCAACAACCAGGTATTGACTATACTGAAACTTTTGCTCCGTTGCTCGCCTTGATACTATTCGAGCACTTATAGCCTTGGCGGCACAAAAAGAATGGAAGATTTATCAACTAGATGTGAAGTCGGCATTCCTAAATGGATATCTTCAAGAAGAAATCTACATAGAACAACCACAAGGCTTTATTCTCAAAGGCCAAGAAGAAAAAGTCTTAAAGCTTAAGAAGGCCCTATATGGGTTAAAACAAGCACCACGTGCATGGTATAGTAGAATTGATGAGCACTTCATCAAGCAAGGATTCAGGAGGAGTATGAGTGAGCCGACACTCTACATCAAGACCCAAGGTAAGTCCGACACTCTCATTGTCTCTCTATATGTAGATGATCTTATATATACAGGAAACAATGAGACAATGATCCGAGAATTTAAAGAAGAAATGATGAAGACATTTGAAATGACGGACTTGGGCTTGATGAACTATTTCCTCGGTATTGAAGTTAATCAAGATAAAGGAATTTTCATCTCACAAAAGAAATATGCAGAAAAGCTTCTTGAAAAATTCAAAATGAGTAATTGCAAAATAGTTTCAACACCACTAGTGATGAATGAAAAACTATTGAAAAATGATGGAGCTGAAAAAGCAGACGCTTCACTTTACAGAAGCCTAATTGGGAGTCTACTATATCTTACTGCTACACGGCCAGATATTATATACGCGACAAGTTTACTATCACGGTTTATGCAAAACCCAAGTCAAATTCATTTTGGAGCAGCCAAGAGAATTCTAAGATACTTACGAGGAACCACTGATTATGGCATTTGGTATCGCCCAAGTGCTAATGCCAAGCTCACCGGCTACACTGATAGCGACTGGGCTGGTTCAGCTGATGATAGGAGAAGCACTACTGGCTATGCCTTCACATTAGGTTCTGGAATATTCTCATGGGCATCAAAAAAACAAGACTCAGTGGCACAGTCTACTGCAGAAGCTGAATACATCGCAGTGCTACAACGCGTCAAGCAATATGGCTTCGAAGAATTCTAGAAGACATTGGAGAAGCACAAATGGAATCAACTCCGATACTTTGCGACAATAAGTCCGCAATTGCTATATCAAAGAATCCAATATTCCATGGAAGAACCAAACATATAGACATCAAATATCACTTCATACGAGAGGCGCAAAATAACAAAGAGATCGAGCTGAAATATTGCAAAACCGAGGAACAAGTTGCCGACATCTTCACTAAAGCACTATCGCGAGCCAAGTTCGAGATATTGCGGGAAATGCTCGGAGTAACACAAAAATGGATCAAGGAGGAGTGTTAAAATATGATCCATTTTGTGAAAATTCTAGAACTCACTAGACTACTCATGCTTAATGGAGAAGAAGCAAAATCGGCAGCAACAAGTTAAAGAAGATTCTCAAATGCTGAAGATTTTTCTGGAACGTGGGCAGCAGACGTGGACAGCAAATGAACAAAAGAAAAAGTCAACAAGTCAACAAAAGCTGTAAAGTTGAGAATAAAATAATAAGGAAAAATAGAGAAGCACCTAGAAGTACTAATGTCGGTGGAATGTCCCTATAAATAGGGAAGGAGGGGGGAGCGTAGAAAGGCAGAGCAAAAGGTAAGCTCCTCCCCTTCCTTTGTACTTTGTACTATAACTAAATAAAAAAGCTTTCTTTTGTTGTTCCCTTGTGTCCCCTTGCCTTGTGTTCCCTTTTTTTAACATAACACACACACACACACGCTTCCGCGCAAAAACACCAACAAAATGTTTATCTAACATGGTATGAAAACTCAGTTGAATATTTAAATCTTGACTTTCTCTTTTAAGCCATTTGGCATTGTTGTCTAATACTTTTCATTACTACTACAAGTGTACACTGAGTGTATGGTGGCACGCGTTTAGATAATCGCATATTGTATGTATGTAATATAGAGGTTGGGTACACGGATAACCCCACCATTAATTCTCAAGAATCTTTCCATCTTCTCCTTCACTGTCACATGGTACTTGAGTAGCCAAGAGAGATTCAAATCCTAATATTGTTATCTGACATCTCTGCTCCAGTTCTGGGAGCAGCACTGACATTGATTGCTTCGTGTTTCCTTCTGCATTCTTTCATCGTGTGGTTGTCCTTTGATCCGTCACTCGCCATTATCAGCCTCGGTGATTCCCTCATTGATTTCAAGTGTTGATTCTCCGCTGCTCTTCTCTGAATCAACCATTGACCTGGATGGTTGTCTTTCTCTGCTAGGGTTAGTTACTTTGGATATGGAAGTTAGGTACTTTTCAATTTGGCTGGTAACTTCTGAATATTATGACAATTTTCATGTTCTAATGCCAAGCTGTGAACTTCATACACGTAGTACATTTTCCAGCAGCGATGGTAATTACTAGATCTTATCAGTAAATCACCTACTGATGTCATCCCTTTTTAGGGCATGACAGCATGGAAACGCCCTTGTTGACAGAATAGCTGCCACTGAAGTTTGGATTGCTCTGGTCTTGTGAGTGAACTGTGAAGGTTGCACTGTTTTGTGCTTATTTTAGGATTTTATTTATTACAAAGGGGAGTGAACATGCAACTAACGCCCCCTTTCTTCTACTTTTTTGTTAAATTTAGGATACCTTAGAATTTAGAGCAAAAATAATAGTTACTTATGTTTCATTGGGTGTAGTTGGAAAACATTCACATTGTTGATCCCTGTGAACTGTTACATATCATCCATATCTCTTACTCTGCAATAACTGTGATTCCAGAATGATCAAGACATATGATTGCCTGAAGCATGATGCGCTTAGACTTGCCTATAGATCTTATTGATTTATCCAGCTGTCATATGTTAGTTCCCTCTGGATTTAATATTAACGCTAGCCTCTGCTACGTTTTCTTTCTTATCGTGGCAGCAGCAAGCATTGTTCAAAACTGGCAGAGGTGAACGTCCTCCAGTTCCCCCATCTTTATCAAGCGATGCTCGAGACTTCATCCTGAAATGCTTGGCAATAAACCCGAAGGATCGGCCTTCTGCAACGAAGTTGCTACACCATCCCTTCGTGAGGAAGCCACCTACTACATGTGCTTTTGCCTCATCTCTCTTCAACGATAATAGTCACAATGCTCTGCCAGGTCATCCCTTTTTCGTTTGTTATTTTGTTGTTGGATTGTTAGTGGGAGTATTCTTCTTTTGGGTCTATGGAAAGATACCTTCATCAACTTGCCATATTTCTTCTGTTTACTCCAAAAAATTTTAAATTGGAGGAAATCGTCCATATATTTATAGCGTCTATGGTCCATTTCCCAATTCCCTAATGAACTAGTTAGGTTCTTTTCTCCATAAGTTCTAAATAGTGCACCAGATCGTCCTGAAACTTTTAATTGAGTGATTTACCCATAGTGGTTAATATGTAAGCCATAGGTTAATTTGTGTTTCCCTGGGGGAGAGGTATGTGCGATTGATCGTCATGCCATGAAAACAACTGTAGTTGCAGTTCCCTTGGCATATATAAGAATCTAAGAATATCAGCATGAAAGTTTCGTTAAGGTGAGTCAGTGACAATGACACTAAGAAACCAAAGTGGACAAATATGCTTTGTACTTCCTGCAGTGGTCGAACCTCCTCGCAAAGTTGCCTCATGCCCTAAGAGCTTTCATTGGACACTGAACGGAAGCCCCAGACTATTTCAGGGAGCAACTTTAATTGAATGGCCTCATCTTGTTTTGTGGGTGGGTCTCTTTTGGAAGAGTGTCGTCTGCCGAAACAACTGGTCCCATGTTTTCAAGCATCCGGATGGACATGATGGGTACTAGATATTTTCATGTCGCCTTTTGACTTTTCTTAGCCGCTTGATATCATCAAAATTCTTGATTTCTAGGTTCCTCCTTCTGTTATTTGGATTGCAAACCAAGTCCTTCCAGCTAAAAAGTTTTTAACTCATTACGCTAGACATTCGGATAGGAAAGACAGAATGGAGCAATATTCAGCTTTCTCTGGTGGTTTTTTATCCGTTTTTCAATCTCGTTTATTTTGCAAACACCAAAATGAAGAAATAACTACACTTGTGAAAAGAAGAAGGCTCAACTTAAACATAACCTAGCCCTAAATACATTTCTCTCTCTGGCTCGCATCAGCTTCCTGCTACTGCTCCGCCGTCACCCTCGCCTCATAATTATGTCGACTCATTTAAGAATCAGTGTTTCCAGTATTGCAGCGTCAGATATTGCAATAAATCAATTCTGCGAATTTTGACTGGATTGACAGATTCATTTCCAAATGGAGTGCAAGAAGAGATCGACCCTTCTGCCAGCAATTTACAAGGATGGCACCCTGTTTCTCCCCAGGGGAGATTTAAACGAAAGATCACCTTGTGGAAAAAGTGCCAAAAGTTGGAATACGGGCGAGTTGGACATTTCAATGAAGATATCTATGAAGTCAACACTGAGTAAGATTCTTTGCTTCTTTCGATAATCCTTTAGCTATTGTTGGTATAAGCAATCTTTGGGGCGAAGTACAATCGGTGCTCTCCCATCATGAACATTTGAAGTTTTGATGGCACTTCTGAGTGCTGCAATTCTGTGCTTAGAATTAGGAACACCAATCATGCGTCTGTAATTGACATGAGACATGGCAAACGCTTATCCAATTGCTTAAGGCTTCACATTGGGAATGGAGTTCTAGCATGACTGGTATGGTACATGACATTTATACTCTCTCATGCTTCTCTATTTCCACAGTGATGGATCCTTTTTTGCTGTAACCGAGCGTGTTTTGTTCTATCCTCGACACCACAATCAGAGATTGTTGGAGATTGAGCAGGTAACTGCTAAATTCCTTCTGTATCTTGTGAACTTGCCCTTAGGCATGACTACTTGACTTGCCTCGAATTTATAACTGCCAAGCTGATGTATATGCAAAATTATTCATTAGACTGCCGTATATACAACCATAGATCTGGTGTGTGTTCGATAGATTTTATTTATTTATTTATTTTTTACTCTTCCTTGTTAGTGATACTCTGCTTTCTTTTCAGGAAATTTCTCTTTTAAGTCAGTTTGAACACGAGAACATAGTGCAATACTTCGGCATAGACAAGGTGTGGTTCCTTCTTACTAAGCAGCATCTTCCACTTTGGCATCAATTATGTTATCGCTGAGCAAAATATTTAGGGGAACAAGGCTGTGATTGCAGCCACAAATAATGTTGGCATCATAATCACTGCATATATTAGCTGCAATTGTCCTGTGAATAAGATCACAGCAGTCATGGCTTTTTAGCAATTACAGCCACTCGTGACAGAGACAGAATTTTAGGTCCCTCTCTGACCACAAGAAAAAGTTAGCGATGAATTGACTATTACCCACTATAGTAATTATATGAGTAAAGAAAATATGTAGAGTAGACTCAGTTTATGAAATCTCTCTCTCTCTCTCTCTCTCTCTCTCTCTCTCTCTCTCTCTCTCTCTCGTAATGGAAGTAAATTTTTTTTTCTCCCTTCTAAAGAGAGCCTGTCTCGAAATCAACTAACGCTTTGTTTTCTGGAGGTTGATGATTTACAAATTAGCTATCTTGCAAACTGACACTTAGAGAATAAAAGGGAATTTGACACTTAGAGAAACAGCAGACCCAACAAATGAAACATACAGGGGGAAAAGGATAAGAAAGCGAAGTCATTTAATCTTCAGGTTTTTTTTAATCGACCATCTGACGGTCCACATGACTAATTTCCAACCATTTCTCCCTTGTCTGTAACTGGTCCTGGCTGTTGTAAAAGCTGATTTTTTCCATCTATTCTTGTCCAGCGTGTCATTTAGTTCCACTCATTCTTATGCATCATCATATGGTTCTTAACCTCTACAGGAGAGGGAACTACAAGTGGAAATGATGATCGTGAGGGATAGTTCCTATCCTGGTGGCTTAAATGTTTGAGTACCTTCCATTTATTTTTTTACTAGACATGGTTTGGCAAGAAGCATCAGGTTCTCAGAAAGTGCCATGGCATAACTTCTTTTTAGAGATAAAACCTGCAAAAGATTGTTGATGTCAAACAAGATTTGGTTTGATATGCCTACAATCCAGCAGATTGTTTTGTGGGAATGAGGGACTAATGCAATATGACGGACTAATGCAATATGACCTCTTATTCTTCCGCCAGCAGCACTGTGCAACTGTTTTTGTTGGCACTGCTGCAACTCAAAACCATGAAGAACGCTTTTTAACTTGGATATTTGTGTTGTACAAGGAAAACAGCAACAGAAGAGCTCCGGCCCATTCGTTCTTGCCTTATTTGTCCCTTTTAAGTTCACAAAATTGCTTTAAAATTGTCATCTGATGTAACCTTTTGCTAAGTTAACCCCCACCAAACAGATTGTCACTGAACACTGATCGGTTGTTGAGGAGGTCCTCAACACCAAGTGCACTTGAGGAAGCGTAACCAACCTCAGAGCCTTATATGCATGTAGCCTCCTCCCACCTCATGGCTTAATCTTTTGGGTTCTAACATTGGTTTAGAGCCATCCCTTAATTTCTTTCTGTGCGTGGCTCTTTTTATCAATTCTATATGCCGTTCTCACTTCGGTTTGGACGTGATCGGTGTTAAAGTATTCCCTGTGTGTTTTCAATGTGCCTTATATACATTTTTGTCTTCCTCCATTCAATAATCTGAAATTTTTGGGTTGGATTTTTCTCTTCCAGGATGATAAGAACCTTTACATTTTCCTGGAGCCCATGACCAAAGGTTCACTTGCAACCTTTTATGCCAGAAACAACTTGAGAGATTCCCAAGTCTCTTCATACACTAGGCAAATTCTAAACGGTTTGAGGTATCTTCATGAACAGAAAGTAATCCACAGGTATTATAAGAGAGACGCTTGACTTTGTATGGAGTACACTTTTCATTTTTTATGGATGATTGATTTTAATAAGGACAGAGATCCTAACCAAACAAAGAACATGGAAACTTATATATATTGTGTCATGGCGCACACCCTTGGCGTCTTTTGATAATACTTCTTTTGCTTATCCAAATACTTTTCTGGATTTAAGGGAGTTGTCAAATCTTTGAACCAAAATGTGGTGTTACGAGAAGTCGATCTGTTGGGATAATCAGCAAACGACGAAGTAACACTGTGAGCTTGTACAGCATTATCTAGCATAGACAAGCTTATTTTACCACGTGAATGCATGATGGTCGAAATGTAATTTTGTAATATTGTTAACTGTGAGGATGATCATGAAAATTTTAACCTTTTATTAGTCCTACGCACAGCTAAGCTGGTTTCTCATGCTTCCAGTTCCTTCATTATGTAGGGATATCAGATGTGCTAACATCCTGGTTGATGCGAGTGGATCTGTGAAACTTGCAGAATTTGGATTGGCAATCTCTGTCTCTGTCTCTCTCTCTCTCTCTCTCTCTCTCTAATACATACGCATGCACAGTGCACGCGAGCAACAAAGATGCATTTACAAATACATGTGTGCACACCTGCCAAACACACGTGTAGAAATTCACAAAGTGACAGGTATTGTCCTTTACTTTTCTGAAAATGACATATCGACTTACCTTGTATATTCATACAGGCCCCCGATATATATGTTACAGACTTCCGAGGATCTGGGTTTTGGATGGCACCTGAGGTTTGCACCCTCTGCTGCCATTATTTTAGCATACTATCATCAGCTGCATTAGGCGCATATCTTTTCCATTTCTTTTCATCCTTGTTGGTCGTAACTGCAGGTCGTCAATGCAAGGGACGGAGGCTATGGGTTGGCAGTTGACATATGGAGCCTAGGGTGCACTGTTTTAGAGATGTTAACCTGCCAGCCTCCGTATTCTCCCTTAGACACAGTATGTTACTAAGTAACCTTCTATTTATGTTTTATATGCTTGAGATCCATATTTTGCCAGAATAACTAACTAGTCGCAGCTCTTTTGTTATTGCTGCTTTTTGTCTGAGCTAGCTTAGTTGAGCACATGTCGCGATGAGTCCATTAGGCCGTCATTGTAAGAAAACAAATTGAGTAAGAGCATTACTTAGAAAAGAGAGGACAGAGAATTCAATGATAATTATCAAAAGTATGGTTGTGTTGAGAGGATATGCATAGAATTTATGGCCAATGGTTGCTTGGGATTCTGGAGCAAACGGTTATCTAACATTGTATGAAAACTCAGTTGAATAGTTGAATCTTGACTTTCTCTTTCAAGTAATTTGGCATTGTTGTCGAATAGTTGTAGTTACTAGTATAAGTTTACGTGTACAGTGGCATGCGCTTAGATAATCGCATATTGTACATATGTAAACAGCATCCCACCAAATGAGGGGTACACGTATGACCCCACCATCCAGTCTCAACAATCTCTCGATCTTTCACTGTCACATGGTACTTGAGCAACTAAGAGAGCCATCTATGCTCCAGTCCTGAGTGCAGCACTGATAGCGATTGCTTCGTGGTCCCGGCTGCGTCATTTCATTGTGTAGTCAACAATCTCTCGATTTGTCACTCTCCTTCATCAACGATATTTCCCTCATTGCCTTCGAGTGTTGACCCTTCGCTGCTCTTCTCTGATCGTTGACCTAAATAGCTGTCGTCTCTACTAGGATTAGTTACTTCGGATATGGAAGTTAGTGAATTTTCAATTTGGCTGTCTTCTCAGCTATCATGTGTTAGTTCCCCTCGGATTTATGATTAACACAAGCCTCTACTACGTTTTCTTTCTTATTGTGGCAGGCGCAAGCATTGTTTAAACTTTTTATTGGCGAACCTCCTCCAGTTCCTGATTCTATATCAAGAGATGCTCGAGACTTAATTCTTAGATGCTTGCAAGTAAACCCGAATAATCGGCCTTCTGCAGCGCAGTTGCTAGACCATCCCTTTGTGAGGAAGCCACCTACACCTACTTAATCTTGTTTTGCTTCACTTCGTTTCAACAACATACATATGGTCATAAGGTTTTGCTAGGCCATCCCTTTTTAGTTCATTGCTGTGAAGGTAATTTTACTCTCTGTTTGTATTTTTGTTGTTAGACTGCTAGTCTTTCTTTTAGGCTAATGGCAAGATACCTTCATCAACTTACCACATTTCTACTGCTCACTCCAAGCCTACCTATTCAACTTTTAACAGTCTACACTAAACTTTTAAATTTGGAGCAAATGGTCCACTAAATTACAAGGTATATGCTCAGTTTCCCAATTCCCTTCACATTTCTACTACTTGCTCTAATATTTCCACCAGATGATCCTGAAACTTTTGAGTGAGTTACCCATAGTGGTTAATTGGTATGCAATCGGTTAATTTGTCTTTTGCTAGGGGAGAGATTTGTGGAATTGATTGTTATGCCACGAAAGCAAACCATAGTTGCGGTTTCCCTTAGCATGTATTAGAATATAGGAATATCAATATGAAAATTTTGGTGGCGTGTCAGTAACGATGAAACTGAGAGAAACAAAAGTGGATAAATAGGCTTTGTGCCTCACTGCAGTTGTCGAACTTCCTCGCAAAGTTGCCTCATGTGCTAAGAGCTTTTATTGGACATGGACATGTCACACTCCAAATCCTATAAGGATAGAGGTAATGATATGGCCGTCTTTTCATCCATAGGAAAAAGTCTCAAATCACCAAAATCCAACTTCTAAAAGTCCCCGCAATAATGCTATCACTCTGACGGCCTCTAAATAAATGACTTAAAAAAGATGAGAGATGAATGGAATAAGCAACGATAGTCACTGACTAATGCATCTATTTTTAAGTAGATCGAGCACCGATTATGTATATTTACAAAATCAAACCATAAATCATTTAACTCAAATTTGGAATATAGCAAATTTATAATGAGAGAATAAGTTTCGTATGCTTCAATATAGCTATATTCACAGTATAAATATCCATATAATAATATCAAAAACAAATATCAATAGTCCAATTCATTAATCAATCTTGTCAAAATCATACGTCAATGGTCCATCCTATTGATAAGCTTGTATCTCATCATATGTCAATAGTCCATTCCATTGGCCATTTTTGTGTTTAAATATCAACCATTGTCACACAAATAAATATCCATACAATAATGTCAAAAACAAATATCAATGGTCCAATTAATTAATCAATTTTGTCAAAATCATACGCCAATGGTTCATTCTATTGATAAGCTTGTAGCGCATCATACATTAGTAGTCCATTCCATTGGCCAATTTTGTGTTCAAATATCAACCATAGTCACACAAAACACCCAGTGACAAGGCGACCATCTCCCCTCTTGGCAAAGTCTCTACTTATTTTGTCACGCCCCGATCCTCGGGGACGCGCCCATCCTTCTGTTTGGTCGATTATTAAATTGCGATATCCTAGGATTACTTATCGCCGACCCTTTCATTTTTATTACGCATGCGGAAGCAATTATAAATCCCCAGACAATAAAATAATGGGATAGAAAAGCAGGCCATATTTTTCATATTGAAATTCACAACCACACTTTCATTAACATCATAATTTATAGTATATTTACAATACTATTTACAGCATAAAAGTCTCACACCTATCTACACAAAGACAGGGTGCACAAAAGGGATGGGATCTCAATCCACATCTGGGTTGTACTCAAGATCCCTCTCTGGATCATCTTCTACTTCAAAATACTTTCTCCCCTTCAGGTTCTTCCTCCTCAGCTTTTCCTCGGGATCCGAAATGGTTATTCAATAACCAATGAGACCACGTCTCGGCGAGTCCTACCTCCTAAGACTCGATTAATAAACTAATACGCCATACGGTTGCCTAAGCACAACACGAGTCGAGGACTTACCTTGGCCTCGGTTCAAACCGCAATTCAAGGTTAAACACGAGATATTCAAACAATTCACGACATCCAATCAAGCCTTGGCCAATCGACTAAGTCGATTACATGTCGATTAGACTCTCTACGGGTCATTCCCACTCATACCACGATTTCCCAGTGGTGTACTCATTCACCAAATCACATGTGTTTCTCGGGCGTCGTTTTCGCCAATGACATACCGATCACCGACACCGTGCGTTCTTTAAGGTGCCGTTTTCACCAGTGATATCCTCGATCACCGAACCACATGTCCTTTCTAGGGCGCCGTTTTCACCAAGGTGACATCGGCAATAGACAACATCGTGAGTTCTTTAAGGCATCGTTTTCACCAGTGATATTTCCTTAATCACCGAACCACGTTTGTCTATAAGTCATTCACGTGCGTTCTTTAAAGGCGCCGTTTTCGCCGATGATACTTCCAATCACCGAACCACGTATGTCCAATAACATCGTACCTGATTGGTCTCAACCAATAATATTCTCAATTAGCTCTCATCATTCTCTCTACTATATAGCCCATCAACGTACTGGCGCTATATATCCATGCTCGGCCATTACCAATCAAATACTCAATAACAAATAATTTGGGACAATTCCACAAATTTCATAATTTAAATCAATTCCATAAAAATTGAAGCTCAATTAAATAAACGGACTGCACCACGACAATCGGCGACGAATTTAAGTCACCGCCATCCGGTTGAATTTCAGAAAAATAATTAATTAAATAATTAATTTCGAAAAATAAATAAATAAATATTAAAAATTCAATTTAGGCCCATATTGCCTTATTGGAGCTCGAAACGGGTCGGAAAAATCCCGAGATACATTCAATAAATAATAGAGGCTCTCTACTTGCTAAATGACTAAGTCTAACCACCTAGCATGCATCATTAAGGCACTAATTCAATTGTTCTAACATAATCTAACCATCTAAGTGTACTTAATTAAATCTAACCAACCCTAAGCATAATTAGCAATAATAAAGCATTAGTGAGTAAAACTCACTTGATTAAAAAGAGGGACCGAATCACCGCAACGGCGACCGACGGCAGCGGCCGAAATCGGACTTTCGACAATACCGGCAGACTTGGACCGAAAGCGTCGACCTTGGCTCAACAAATCTCAGTCCAAATGAGATTTGTTCTTGCGCTAGACTGGGCTGAACTTGCTGGACCTCGTTGAAATTAAACTGAACTGGGCTTCAAGATGCGGACTGGGCTTTAATTGCTTTACTGGAAAATTGGGACTCAAACTTTCAGTTGATGGGCTGCTGGACTGGGCTTGACCAAAAAATTCACTTGGACTGGACTGGGCTTGAAGACTGCAGGAGATAGGCAGGCTTCTTGTGGATTCAGAGGCCCAAAGGAGCTGCTGGAAATTTGGGCCGAGCAAGTTACAAAATGGAAGCTGGGCTGATCAGTGGACTGTACCAAAAGGCCCGAATTGCTGTTGAAAATGGGCCCTGCCGAACTGGGCCTGTCTTCGCTGGGTTGCACTCTGCAAACCGAAGCTGAATCAAAGGAGCTGGCATCGACGAAGGCTTGTTGGGATCTTCAACGGTTGACCTGGGGAAGTAGAATCGCGGATAGCTGGCCGCGGATGGAGAGAAGATGGCGCTCGGTGTCTTCGCTGGCAGTTAGAGTCCCGGTGGAGCTGCTCGGTGGAAACACGAGATGGCGGAGACGAATTTGCTGGCTCATTTACCGACCGTGGGGGACGCCTGGCAGAAGACACGGAGGGAGGAGCAGCTTCGGTCTTCGTGGCAACTCCGTGGGGGAAAAGAAACGCTGGTGGAGACGTGCAGACGATGGAGCAGCTTCGTGGACGTCGCTGCTGCTGGGCTTTTGTGGTCAACCGAGGAGCTTCCGTCTTTGCTGCTGTTGACCGAAGCAGATGGAGAAGCTGGCAGGTGGCAGCGGTGGTGAGGAGAGACCACGATTCTGGTCTTCGCGTGGAGAAGGCTTTGACCGAACGGCTTGAAGATTCGGCAGCTTGGAGGAATCAATTCGGTGGGGAAGCTGGCGTGGCTGTAGGTTTTCGAAGGAGGAACTTCGGTTGACTGGATTTTACTCGATGAAAGACTCAAGCTGGGACTGACCGAACAAGATGAAGACTTCGCTGGTTCAATCGGTGCAGGGCTCAATTTTGTAGGCTGAAGGATGAACGGCAAGTGGCAGCTTGTTCGGTGGCTCGGAGCGGCTGCTGGGTTCGCGTGGGGCTTCGCTGGGTCTTCAATTCGGCTGAAGAAGGCACACGGGCGAAGGGAGATAGCGGCCGCAGAGACTGCACGCGGGGAGGCTTTGCTGGGCTTCTTCCAAAAGAATAAAAGCAGAAGTTGAAACCTAAGGAACAAATTGAAGAGGAGCCGTGTAGAAGATGGGGCGGCGGTCAAGACGTGCGATGGAAGGAAGCTAGCTAAGAGGAAGTAAAAATCCTCAGTCCTTAGCCAATACATTAATACTTTGGCCCCACAAGCCCACAATGCTATCCTCTTTGTCCCCCCATCACTTTCAAGCTTGTTAACTCACAAATAAACCAATTTAAAGTCCAAAAATTGCTGCCCTCATCCTATCATACGAATTTCACAATTTGAGCTTCAAATCTTCATGAAATTTCTCAAATCGACATCCAATTTCGTCGTGGAACAAGCCCATAGAATTTATACAAATCCCCATCAGCACATAGCCTAGCATGGAAGTCGAAATTTCTTTCAAATGAGTCCATATGAATTTTCATTAATTTCCATGACGTCCGAATGATTTTCCGTAAAAATCTCGAATCTCTCGAAAAATCTTCGGCGAAAGTCAACGTTCCTAAAATAACTCGTGACACCACGGAACTTTCCATTTCAAATCGGGCTCGAATTCACGGTTAATTTCCATTCGATGCGTTTTTAGCGTAACCTAAACTATCGGGTAACTTTAAGAAATTTTTAGTGCAAAAGACCTGTGATCGATTTTCTTCGAGCCACAATGAATCCACTCAACTCATTGACGACTCTTGATTATCGTGAAAATCTCGATGATTCAAATACGGACACAGGGTACCAAAATAATAAGAAATCGGTCTAGTGCCGGTCAACGAGAATTTTCTAATTTAGTGGTGTCACCCACGATTAGCTACACATCTCAGTCCAACCGACCTATCTCTGATCTCTAATCGATTTTATACTGCGCCGCAATGGCCTTTAAAGATAGACACAGTCAAGAAGCCAATCTCTAGTCGAATTCTCAAATCTATTTGCCTTAAAATCTTTATTGGTTTCCCCAGATAGTCTAGTTATCTTTAGAATGATCGATTCGAGAATAGCGCATAGACGTGTCGATGAAATGCTTTCAATTTATTCGATTGAAAACACGATCGAAAATGCGGGATGTCACATATTTTGCGGATGGTTGGCCCACAAGGATATCTATCCTAAACTAATATGCGTGTGCCCTTAAGCACTTCAATGGGCTCACAACGATATTAAACATTAACATCAATCCACAACCTCCTTTGTACTTGGCAATGCCACTGACCAAATAACAAGTGACTAAACGAATGGACGAACTTGTGATCCTAACATCTAAAAAAGAATCGACATTAAAACCAAATAAAACTCTATTTCAACTACGAAACGGCTAAACTATGCCTAAATGCCAACAAAACGACTTTTATATGCTAATAAATCACTTAGTCAAAGCAATTACTCCAACTTAACAATGTGAAAGTTGAACGCAAACCCCAAAATTTTACTCTAACCAAGTCGTTGCTTCAAACCAACCTCTATCAAACCCCACAACTCTACAACAACATAATCTACCATTTTCATAAAATTCCATGACTCAACATCTCAAAAATTAGACCCGCGGCTTGAATCTCACAAAACTTAAAATGTGTGACCTAACTCCGAGAAATTACTTCGACCGGAAAAAGAGGGGTACAAACACTTATTAGTCGTTGTGATACAAAGTCAAAATAGCTTGGCGAGGCCTCCTTAATGGATAAGCATAAAACCCTCTTTTTCTGCTTTTTTGTTTTTCTTTTTTTTCCTCCCTCCCTTCCCTTTCTTTTTCTGTTTTTCAGTCGGGGAGCTATCGGTCTTCTTTTAAACCAAGCGCTCACTTACGACTTGATTGACCGAGTCAACATTTTCTTTTTATGTTCTTTTTTTTTTTTTTTTACTTTTCCCTCTTTTTGACATTTCAAACCCATATCTTACGCTAAGGGGGCCACATCTGCTCCAGTCCTGAGAGCAGCACTGATATTTGACTGCTTCGCGGTCCCTGCTGCGTCTTTTCATCGTGCGGTTGTCCTCTGATTTGTCAGTAGCCTTCGACAACCGTCGTGTTTCCCTCGTTGCCTTCGAGTGTTGACCCTTCGCTTGCTCTTCTCTGATCGTCGGCCTAATTGGGTGTTTTCTCTACTAGGATTAGTTACTTTGGATACGGAAGTTCCGCTAGCTCGTTCCGCGAAAATATTACATTTTAAAAAATATTTTCTAAAAAATTAATTTTAGGGAAATAATAATATTTTTCAATGTTTACGTGAAACTAAAAATAAATTAGAAAATATTTTCAGCCGTTTAGTATGAAATTCAATTGGATTTCCCTTTGTGTACTCCTTTTAATAATTTTTTTTTATTGTCTTGTGTATCAAATTTTAATTATTTTTAAATTTTCTTTCTACTTTTTCTTTTTTTTTTTTCCCTATCATTTTTTTTATTTTCCTCCTTCTTATTTAATCAATTGCCGGCCACGATGACCAACTAAAGGTGGGCTCACCGCCGCTAGAAACTTGCGCTCGCCAATTGGGCAAGCCTCAATCTGCAAGATTGCCGGCCTTGGGCCTCGCCAGATCGACGAGCTAAGGGCTTGTGCTTGCCTATCTAGTGAGTGGCTAGCTCAAGCTCGCCTTTGTGGCCGGTCGCTGGCCATCGGCATGGCCAGAAAGAAGGAAAAAAAAGAAAAATGATTAAAATTCAATTTTTTAAAAAAGAAAAAGAAAGAAAGAAAAAAGAAGGGTAGCAAGGGTGTGAGATATGAGAAAGTAAGGAAAATGTTTTCCCCTACTTGAAAAGCGGAAAACGTTTTCTCTTAGTTGAAAAGATTTTTTTCCGTTGGTCCCGACCACTTTATTTTCCGTGAAACGATTCTAGAAAATTCGAAAAACATTTTTTGGAAATTGCTTTCCAACGAAATGAACTCAACCCTAGTGAATTTTTAATTTGGTTTCGAATATTATGAGTGTCGCGACCAATTTTTTGGTGTGTGAATCACCTAAGGTTTGACTAATGGATTGTTAAGCCTAAACTTAACTCAAGCTCTCCCAAGCCCATACTAATTCACGATTTTCGGTTCAAGTTCTTAACATGCAAATTTTTTAATTGGGAGTCGCCACTAATCTATTTTTGGTGGGTCGATTAGAAACCCAAGTAAAATAATGGGAGAATTTTTTACTCCTACGAACAGGAGATTATGGGTACGGGGACTTGGTTACACTAGAATTCTCTAAGGCTCTTTCGATACCATTTTTTTAATTTAAAAAAAGTTTTGCAGGCAACTTAAATTGATTTTAAACTAACATGTGAGGTGTTCATGCAAGTGCGCAAACCACCAATTTAACACTCAAGAAAGCAAAAATAAATGCAGGACTTACTCAAAGCAACGAAAGCATTTGCAATGTTAAATTAAAATCCACATCAACAATCTTAGATATGATTTCTAATTAACACGTAATTTTTGTTTTGTTTTCACTTAATTAATGAAAATCATGCAATATGCAATGAAATATTAACTAAATGACCTAATTCCAATGACATGTAATTTCTAATTAAGTGGGCCTAGCAAAAATACTAAATGACATGCATCTCAATGAATCTAACCCTAATGACGTACATATGAAATTTTTCTTTTTTCTTTTTCCTAAAAGAATGCATTTCATCATAAATAATAAAATTAATTTAACCTATGACATTTTTTGGTATTTTTCAAGAAATTCGAAATTAGGTGAAAAGTGAAAATTACCTAATTAGATTAAGATCCTATTTAATTTATATTAGGAATTAGGTTGAGCCAAATCTTAATTTAAACTAAAATATTATCTTAACCTAGATAATCCTAAAATGCAATCTATTTAATAAAATACATAAACCTATGGTAAATTAAGAAAAATATCATCTAAAATTAAACTAAATGCAATTTTACCCTAATATGCCATGACATGCAAAAGATGCCCTAATTTTACATGACACATGCGTAATGATTTTTTTTCCCTTTTTCCCTTTTTTTTTTAAATTTCGAAATTTATAATTGCCAAATAATTAAACATGCAATCCAAGTTAAAAAAAATAAACCTAAATTAATTGATTTTATTTTTTTTTATTTTTTTTTAAATTCGAAATAAAATACCTATTATGAACATGCAAACCCTAAAACTACATTTTTTTGTTTTTTTTTTTTTTTTAAAGAAATTTAAGTAACACCACAGCAAATCAAGCCATATTGATACCCAAATCGACGAACCACATCTCGAAGCATGAAATCGGGTTGGCCTAATTTCACATAAATCACGAATCGGATCTCGAGCGGAAGATTGGATTAGCGATTTTTTTAAGTAATTGCGAGTCGGATTTGAGCGAAAATCGGACTAACAATCACTAATTTCAAGATAATTTTATATCATGGAATTTTAATTTCACATTAAAGGAATAATTACACTAAAAAGATAAAATAAAATAATAAAACAAAAATAAGATAAAGAAAATACCTAAATTTTCTTTTACTTTTCTCTTTTTTCTTTTTTTTTTTTTTCTGAAAAAGAAAAAGAAAAATAAATCTGGTGGCCGGTCCGGCGAGGGGAGATCTCCGGCTAGGGTTTCGGCAAAGGCACCGGGAGCGGCTCGACGGCGGCACGGCAACGGGAGCTTCGGGGATCGGCGCGGCGGCGTCGCGGGTCTGGCTGGGTGCGAGCGTCGCGGGCGAGGGACTCTGAGCGCGGGCTGAAGCAGGGCGAAGACGGCGTCGGGGCGGCGAGGCAGTAGGGAGCGTCACGGGCGGCACGGCGAGATCGGCGAGCAGAGTCACGGGCGGAGCAGGAGGTTTGGATCTCCTGGTGTCGGTCACGAGCGGGACGGAGAGCAACCCCAGGGCGTCAGGTCGCTGGATCCGTGGCGTCGGGTCACCGATTGCAGGCGGAGCGCGACGTAGCAGGGGGCTTCGGATCGACGCGGGCTCGTGGGTGGAGCGATGGGGGCGCTGGGACTCCGGTGCTGCAGATCGGCGACGGGGCGGCGCGAGCTTCGGCGAAGCAGCGGTGCTGCTCGTGGAGGCGGTGGAGCGTCGGAGCGGCTCGAGCTTCAGGAGCCGGGGCTCGCGGTGAAAGTCAGCGAGAGGTTGCAAGCGGAGCGGCGTGCGGCTGACGGACGTCGGGGCTCGGATGCCGGCACGGGCGAGCGGGGACGGCACGGTCGGACGCCGGAGGGAGCGGACGGCGTTGGCGTTGGCGCCGGCGGAGAACCCCCCGGCGAGGAAGATGAACAGTCGCGTGGGGGGCTTTTCTTTTCCTTTCTTTTTTTTTTTTCTTTCTCTCACGTCAACTCTCTGCCCTCTCTCTTCTGCTGCACTTTTCACCTTTTGTCTTTTTGTGTTCTTTTTCTTTCACTGGAATGGACCCCCCAAAAAGAAAACTTTTCTTTCCTCTTTGTATCGTATTTTTTTTAACCTAGAACGAAAAGAAGCTCCTCCTCACATTTTCCTCTCCATTCTCTTGTGGCCGTGTATCAATATGTGTGGCCTTCTCCTCAAACCCTACGCATTTAATCTATTTATAGGCCGTGGTTAGGGTTTTAATTTTTCCAAATTCGTATCCACGAAAATTCTTTTTTCCAAATGCAATATTTGCTTTAGGATTACAAGAGAATTCTTCTAAAATTTGAAATCTCGCACAAATCAATCCGTAAAATCTTTCTGAGGATACGGGCTTGGGCCAATTTACTTCTTTTGTGGGCTTAGTCCAATTCACCAAATTAATATTCCGAACTATCAATTTGAACCCTTTGTCACCAACCCAAGTAAATGCAAATTAAAATAAATGCACCTAAAACTATATGCTATGCAATTAATTAATTAATTAATATTTTTTTAGGGGTTAAAATTAATCCCTACTTTTTTAATGCAATAAATAATTAAATAGGTCGCCAAAATTTATGTGTTAACAATGAAAATTTTCATGCCTTACGTCAAGTTGGCAACTTCTCCATACACGTAGTAAGTTTTCTTAAGGAGATGGTAATTCCTGGCTCTTGTCAGTAGATCAACTCATGATGTTATACCTTTTTAGGCACGACAACTTGGAGACCCCCTTTTTTCGGTAGAATGGATTGGAGTGCTCTCGTCTTCTGAGTAATTTTGAAGGTTGCACTGCTTTTGTGCTTATATTTGGATTTTATTTAGTATAAGGGAGAAAAAATAATGCCATCCTTGTCAAAGCCATCGTAAAACATACAACTAATGCCTCCTTTCTTTCTACTCCTTTGTTAAGATCAGGACTCTTAAAAGTTTCGAGCAAAAAGGAATAGATGCTTATGTTTAATTCGGAGTAGTTGGAAAACATTTAAGCACTTGGTCCGTGTGAATTGTTAACATGGCAAATGATCGCCTGAAGCGTGATGCGCTTAGATTTGTCTGCAGATCTTATTGGTTTATCCAGCTGTCATATGTTAAATCCCCTTGGGTTTATAATTAATCCAAGCCTCTTCTACGTTTTCTTTCTTATTGTGGCAGATGCGAGCATTGCTCAGAATTGGCAAGGGCGAACCTTCTCCAGTTCCTGATTCTTTATAAAGAGACACTCAAGACTTAATTCTTACATGCTTACAAGTAAACCCGAATAACCGGTCCTTTGCAATGCAGTTGCTAGACCATCCCTCTGTGAGGAAGCCACCTACTTCTTCTGGTTTTGCTTCACCTCGTTTCAACAACATGTGGTCATAAGGTTTTGCTAGGCTATCCCTTTTTGGTTCATTGCTGTGAAGGTAATTTTACTCTGTTTGTAGTTTTGTTGTTAGATTGCTAGTTGGAGCATTCTTCTTTTGGGCTAATGGCAAGATACCTTCATCAACCTACTATATTTGTCATGGATACTCCAAACCTACCTATTTAACTTATAAGGGTCTACACTAAACCTCTAAATTTGGAAAAAATAGTCCATGCATTTGTAGGTCACGTTTAGTCATCTGGATTTCTTATCAGGATTGAATTGGATACGATATAATATGAAATTTTATTTATTGTATGGTGAACCATAGTAATAAAGTCAGATATTTTTACATCATATCATGTACATTGTTTAGTATAAACGGTATATTAGTGTAAGTGAATATAAAAGTTCACAAACAAAAATGGTAAAAATCTCTCACGACTCTCGCCTACTTTATTTTTTATTAGATAGTAAAGCATACTAGTGTCACGGTCCGTGAATCCTCCCGTACTCGTGACACTTGTGAGTGGCGTTGGGGTTA
The DNA here is from genome assembly GCA_017140325.1 of Eucalyptus leucophloia subsp. euroa. Taxonomy (NCBI): domain Eukaryota; kingdom Viridiplantae; phylum Streptophyta; class Magnoliopsida; order Myrtales; family Myrtaceae; genus Eucalyptus; species Eucalyptus leucophloia. The sequence continues at coordinate 9,032,728 of CM029474.1, forward strand.
TCGGTGAAGAGTATGAGGCGAAGGGTAGAACACAACCGGTCCGTGGGAGTGGCGTCGGGACGGTTGGTGCTAGGAGTTCTAGGATAGAAGGATTACATCACTTAGGAGCTCTGAAGACGGGGTAGGCCTCCCGTGCACAAACTGGTCGGGAGCTGATGTCACGCCCCGATCCTCGGGCATGCACACATCCTTCTCCTCGGTCGATTATAATATGCGATATCCGGACTATATATCGCCGACCCTTTCTTTTATTAAGCACATGCGGAAGCAATTATAAATCCCAGACAATAAAACAATGGGATAGAAAAGCGAGGTCATATTTTTCATATTGAAACTTATAACCAAACTTTTATACAAAACACAACCCAGAGTACTTCACAACTTTTTACTCTATCTCTATTCACATCAAAATGGAATTCTCAAAAGAAAAATGGAATCTCAATTCCTTCAGGTCATACTCAAAATCTCTCTCGGTATTATCTTCTTCTTCTTCCAAAAATCCTTCTACTCAGGTTTCACCTCCGAGTTCTCCTTCTCGATTCCTCCTCGCTCCTCAACGGGGTCCTGAAATGTTTTTCCCCAAGCGGGATGAGACTACGTCTCGCTAGTTCTACCCCACTAAGCCCGATTAGTAAACCATTATACTAAAGGCTGCCTAAACACGCATAGGTCAGAAGACGTACCTTAGCATCAGATCCCACCTGCAAGTCAGTACAATTCACAATAGGCACTCAAGCAATCATATCACCGATCGAAGCATCGATCGAATCGACCTAGTCGATTACAAGCCAACAAGACCATTCACGGTCATTTCCATTCAATCAAGCAATTCACAACATCAGATCAAAATAATGATCAATCGACCTAGTCGATTACATGTCAACAATGACCCTTCTCGGCCAATTCAGTTCAATCAGTCAATCCATGACAAACGAATCAAACCACATCGATGATTTCATCTATACCCGCTACTTAATCTCAACATTCCCATTCAATATTCCCGCTCAAATATAGGCTCAAGGCGCTAGAGGTGACCCCAACACGAAGTCTCGTCATCGTGCGGTACTTAGTCCTTGACCACAAATAACAATAGTATAAGGCGCTAGAGGTAGCTCACACGAAATCTCGCTATCGTGTAGTACTTAGTCCTTAACTACAAATTGCAATAGGGTAAGGCGCTAGAGGTGACTCACACGAAATCTTCCATCATGTAGCACTTAGTCCTCCACTATGCACAACAATGCAGCAAGGCGCTAGAGGTAATTCCCATGCGACTCAGGTCGCCATGTAATACTTAGTCCTTAACTACAATAAGCAATGGTATAAGGCGCTAGAGGTAACTCACACGAAGTCTTCTACTTGTGTAGTACTTAGTCCTTTACCTGCTCATGATTCATTAGTTTCCCTCAACACAACACACATCACATCAACTTCCAACAATCATCTTGCTATAACTGTAAGTCAACATACGATTAATCCCTCTCGGCCCAACGACATCGTGCCTCGCACTGTCTTGGCCTCATTTCTTCGTATCAAAAATATTCAATAAAATATCGTGCGTGCAAGACACGGCCTTAGCCAAACTATAATATTTTTCTTTCCATAACTCCCACATTTTCTGTAGTCCATTCAAATATTTTTGGCATCATCAACCGATGCCCGGTTATTTTTCAATTAATAACCAAAGATTATTCAATTAAAGAATAATTTCCAATTTCACAAATAATTCAATTTAGCACAAAATAAAGCTCAATTAAATAAACAGACTGCGCCACGACAATCAGCACAAAATTCCGGTCGTCGGCCATCTCAATCTTAATTTCCGAAAAATAATTAATTAATTAATTAATTTCGAAAATTAATAATTAATTTCAATAAATCCAATTTAGCTCAATTAAAGCCTAATTAAATAAACGGGCTGCACCACGATCATCAGCATAAAAATTTGGCCACTAGCCATCCAAGTTGAATTTTCGGAAAATAATTAATTAATTAATTAATTTCGAAAATTAAATAATTAATATTAAAAATTCAATTGAGCTCAAAATAAAACCCGATTAAATAAACGGACTTCACCACGGTCATCAGCAAAATTTTCCGGTTCCGGACCATCTCAGTTGAATTTTCGAAAAATAAATAAATAAATAATTTAATTCCGAAAAATAATATTTAAATGCCAAAAATCCCACGTAGGCCCGAATCGCCAAATTGAAGCCCGATTAGGGGTCCGAAAATTCCCGAAACACTTCCAATAATTAGTAGACCACGTCTACTTGCTAATTGCGCAATCAATTTATCTAAATCACATCACAATTGACTAATAATTGCTAATTAATTCTAATCTAACAACCTAAACATAATTAATTAAAACTAAACCAACCTAAAGCATAATTAGCCAACTAATCCAAGATTAGTGAGATTACTCACCAAATCGCGCAAATCGGATCAATCCGACGGGGACGACGCGAGGAACGATAAACCCCAAAGCACGGCTCGGGTTCGGGGCCGAAACGGCCCAAAACGGCCCACAAGCCGGCTGGATACCCACACGGTGGGTTGCTGTTTTTGCTGCAAAACAGAGAGGAAGAGAGTTGGTTAGGGGCGGCAAGGGTTCGGGATGGTAGGTGGTGGCTTGGCAAGGCCGAGCGGTGGCTTACGGTGGCCGGAGGTGGCCGAATAGGGGCGAAACCGAGCTGAACAGAGGCCGAACAGCCTGGACGGTGCACGGCGGGGATGGCGAGGCGCGAAGGAGATGGTGGAGCGCACGGCGGGGAGCGGCGAACGTGCGGGCGTGCACGGGCGTGCCGGACGAGCGGCGAGCGGGCGGCGGTCTTCGGCGAGCTGATGCCGTCTGCTCTTCTCCAGCTTCTGGTTTTGTTCGCACGAGCAGAGAGAGTCAAGAGAGAGAGTGCGAAAAAGAAAGAGAAGAAGGGATAAGAACATTTGACTAGTCAAAAGTGAAAAAGGAGAAAGAGATAGAGCAAAGTGGAAGACAGCAGGGGGCATTCGGTGGAGGGGATTCATGCACGAGGGAAAAGAAAAAAGAGAGAGGAGGAGAGAGAGAGAGAGAAAGAGAGAGAAAGAAAAAGAAAGAATAAAATAAGAGGGAAAAGAGGAATGGTCAGCGTGGGGAGGGAATCGCACGAAGGGGAGGGGAGAGGAGAGAAGAGAGAGAAAAAGAAAGGGAGAGAAAAGAAATAATAATATTATTCTTCTTTTTTCTTTTCTTTTCTTTTCTTTTCTCCTTTTCCTTTCTAATTTCTTTTGTCTTCAATTTTTCCTCCGATAATTTCTTTCTTGAAATTTCGGGCTCAATCAATAATTTGACGGACGATGAGACGAGGTCCAAAAATTTGAATTGTGACACACTCGAATATTCGTCGATTCCCGAAACCAAATCAAATTCCATGATTAAAATCGACCGGACGTGATTTAGTCCAATCCAACAAATTAGGTAGCTTTTAGGGATTTTACCGCGGATATATCCCTTAACGGCTTCACCCAATAAGTTAGTTAACTCGTGAGTGATCAGCTCGAGAAAAAGGACTATAGGCACGCCGACGATATGCACATTTCATTTATCGAAACGGATTGAATTTCGGGATGTCACAAACTGATGCCGCTCTCCGACGAGGCCATGGCAGCCGAAACCAGCTTGTCGTCCCTAAAGAGAACTGCTGCCTTACTCGATGGACTAGACGCCCGAGCGAAGCCGGGCGTGGTAGGATCTCGCGAAGAATCATTCACCGTATCGTTCGTGGAACAGATTAAAGAAAGGGCGGCTCGGGCGAATTCCGCTCGCTAGGCGCCCGCTGGTCGTTTCCGAGGCCAAGGAAACTCTCGGCCCGTGACAAGTGGTATCGGAGCAGAATCCCTCCGGAAGCAAGTGAGCAAGTCAGAGAATCGAGCTTCTCGCTCCAGTGGGTCGAACCGATGAGCGCCCGGTCCGATCCTCGCGCGGCGGAAAGTGAATGGCCGGGGCACAAGATGCTCGAACGAAGCCACGCTCTCTGTTCCTTGGATGGCAATGGTACTAGGATGAGTCAGCCTCGTCGAGCCGATAGGAGTTCGAGAAGAACCGAACCCTTGCTGAATGGGGATAACGTTTCGGATCGATCGGTGAGTCCCGAAGAAGAGGTCTACTATCATGTTTTCAACAAGAAAAGAACCTCCATTGGTCTGCTGGGGTCAAGATGCTGGTTAGGCTGGAATAGTGCTGCCAAAAGATGCAGTTGGTGAAAAATGCCACACTTGCCGGAAAGCGCAGGTGACGAAATGGCCGAGCGGCTGAGATCAAAAGAAGCCACCAATGGAGCAAAACCTGTTTTGTTGGGCGAGCGTGACCGTTCGATGTGAATTCCCAAAAGTGGCACATCAATGGTTAATTTACGCAAGGAAGCGACAGAGAGATCGCAACGAGGGCGTTGCACTGAGTGGGGAGAATGTCACGGTCCGTGAATCCTCCCGTACTCGTGACACTTGTGAGTGGCGTTTGGGGTTATCCGGTGAAGAGTATGAGGCGAAGGGTAGAACACAACCTGGTCGTGGGAGTGGCGTCGGGACGGTTGGTGCTAGGAGTTCTAGGATAGAAGGATTACATCACTTAGAGCTCGAAGACGGGGTAGGCCTCCCGTGCACAAACTGGTCGGGAGCCGATGCCGCTCTCCCGACGAGGCCATGGCAAAGCCGAAACCGCTTGTCGTCCCTAAAGAGAACCGCGCTTACTCGATGGACTAGACGCCCGAGCGAAGCCGGGCGTGGTAGGATCTCGCGCGAAGAATCATTCACCGTATCGTTCGTGGAACAGTTAAAGAAAGGGCTGGCCCGGCGAATTCCGCCGCTAGGCGCCCACGGGTCATTTCCGAGGCCAAGGAAACTCTCGGCCCGTGACACTAGTATACCTAAAATACTAAAATACCGAAAAATATGTAATAAATGTAAATATATAAATATAAATATATTTAATTTATATTATAAGATAGAATTAAATTCGTATATATAAATAAAATTAAGATTGAATTAAAAAACTAAACTGTTATTTCTTCTTATTTTGAATTTCTTGTATTAAAATTCAAATATTATTTATATTGAAATAAAATTTTATTTTTATTAATTTAAGTAGTTTGTTATTTGAGAAAAATAACTTTCTTGTTATGAATATTAAAAATTCTATCTACCATTATTCCACCTTCTCTATGTGATAGTTTTATTCGGACTATATTTCTTTTATATCTGACTTTATTGTGTCTTGAGCCGGCACTATTCTAAATTTTATCCTGATTGCCAAACACAATCGTAGGGTCTATACTTGAATTCCCAATTCCCTTACACACTTTTCACATTTTCATTATCTGCTCTAATCTTTCCACCGGATCATCCTTAAACTTTTAATTGAGTGAGTTACCCATAGTGGTTAATTTGTCTTTTGCTAGGCAAGAGGTATGTGCAATTGATCATCACGCCATGAAAACAACCTCAGTAGTAGTTTCCCTTGGGATATATAAGAATCTAGGAATATCGACATGAAAGTTTCGGTAGTGTGACGATGACAGTGACAATGGCACTCTTAGAACTCATAGTAGACAAATATGCTTTGTAGTTCCTGCTGTTGTCAAGCCTCCTTGCAAAGTTGCCTCATTCCTAGGAGCTTACACTGGATACTAAACGGGAACCCCAGACTAATTCCGGGAGCAACTATAATTGAATGGCCTTGTCTTCTTTTGTTGGTGGGTGCCTTTTGGAAGAGTGTCGTCTCCCAATACAAGTGGTCTCATGTTTTAAAGCATTGGGATGAACACGATGGTTATTAAATGTTTTTCATGTAGCTTATGGACTTTTCTTAGCCACCTTGATATTGTCAAAATTCTTGGTTTTTAGATTCTTCCTTTCGTGTTTTGATTGGAAACCAAGTCTTTCCAGCTATGATGTTTTAACTTGTTACGCTAGACATTCGGATAGGAAAAAACAGAAAGGACCAATATTCAGCTTTCTCTGGTGTTTGTGTAATCTAGCCAAAATGCAAGGGCGTCATCATAGTTTCTCCTAGTTTAATTGTTGGTAGTGCACTCGAGATGCTGCTGCAATTCTTTGAACCAGTCAATGGTCTGCAGCATATTGACGACTTTTCAAACACTCCCAAGGCGTCGCCAAGCTTATAATGTGATACTTTTTCTGCCAGGTAACATCTGTTTGGCAATGAGGGCCATCTATTTAAATTGGAGCTTCTCAAAAGATCGACGGTCCTTGCGAGCGGTCCTGGGCTGCAACTGGTTTTTTGGTGTCTTTATTCTGATAGAGTCAAGCATGTGTTGTTCATCTGGGAATTGTAAATAGCATGTCATGTTGTATATTTTCCCTTAGGGAAAAAAAAAAAGAACACAAAGATGTCGACAATGACACAGGCATCTCCCACGATAGGTTTTCTGTCTCTAGAAAAAGCGTAGATAGGTGCGCACAACTTCCAGGATAAGCAATTCATATCAAGATTTGATATCCTCAAGATATGTGATAGAATGCACAATTGCTTCATTTTTGTTTGTTTGGTATTAGGCCTTGTTTGGTAAATTCAAGTGTTTTTATAAAAGGTGTGTCACTTCAAGACGAGACACTTGTATGGTACGATGAAAATTTTTGTTGACAATAATTAGGCCTGTTGATGGAGAAGCAAATATTGATCTTACAACCTTTATTTTTTTCATTTTTTTTAAATTTATTTTACAAATATCAATATCCAGAAAACCTTACACTTGGCAAGAGAAAAATAAGAAAAAATATCCAAAAAATCTTAAAACTATTGTGCTTTTGTCAATTTTCTCATAGACTTTTTAATTGTATCAATTAAGTCCTAAACTTTTTTATGATTTGCTAATTAAGTTTATCCGACTAATTTTGACTGGATTACCACCCACTATTCTGTGTTAACTTTTCTCTATCTCCCACTTGTATTAGCCTCGCCGTTGCCCCCAGTATCGTGATCACCTCTAACTCCCAAGAACTTTACAATCGTTTGTTTCCAGCATTTCACGGTTGGATATTGCCAAGTTTGACTAGATGGACAGATTCATTTACAAATGAGTACTAGAGGACATTGACCGATGAACAAAGCTAGAAGACACTTCTGCTTGTTTAAGCACAATAATATGGCATGTACGTGGTGAGGAAATTGGGTTGGTTGGATCGGGCACTCGACCTCCTGGACGGAGATGCATTTGGCTGGGGTTGGAACGGGGCCTGCTGTGTTTTCTTCCTTCTTGAAAAGCATACGGCAAAGCCGACCGAGCCCCGGAGGAGGACATCACTCCTCCAAAATGCTCGCAAAGCAAGAAGGATTCGAAATCTGGGCAGATGCAAGCTCTTACGAGGCGATGATGGTTCTTCGCGAGGATAGTCTAGAAGGACGAAAGATTCCAAAATACTGCAGGTGTCAATATGAGTTATTAGAAACCCATTTTTTAACTTTTAGCGGCCGGTTTGTAAATGGGTCAATTAAAATTTTACAAATGGTAGGAAATGGGTTTAATATATTTGAGCCTAACTTTACATGGTCTAAGTGAGTTTGCGCAAAATCCATATTCAACCCGTCTAGTTTACGCTCCAGCCCATATAAACAATGTCATTTAGGTTGCTCTTTTTCCACTCCCATTAAGGTAAACGCTCCATTATCACAGTGTTTTGACAATATTAGCCTCCGTGAGTCCCACCTTTTTAAGCATCCTTCGGTTGCCATTCTACGAAACAATTTCCCTTTTTCGTTTGGTCTGTGGTGTCCCGTTTGTTTTCCTCTCTTGTTTCCGGGTCCCATTTTCCTTTTTCTTTTTACTTCCGTCCGTTCTCCCTTAGTTCTGATCATGGTTCAAGCCTTGGTGGTACCTGATTGATCTGAGCTGATTCTCCTTGTCCGACTCGAAGAGGATCAATGAGATCTCGATTCCAATCTTCTCGAGCTTTGGCTTCAGTTTCGGTTTCGGTAGGTTGTTGACGGGAAGAGTAGCCGAAGAGTTCCTTAGCTGGAAAGGCTTCATGGCAGACCTTGTCATCCCCGCCGGCCGAAGGTTGGAGCGCTTACAATCTTCACCTCTTAATTATGACTATGAACAAAACGACTGCCAGCATCGTCGTCGTCATTGTTAACGTTATTAACCTTCTTGATCCTGTCGAAATAGTGTTCCTTCTCATTCTTCACATGAAACACTGATCATTGCCATAACTGTTGCCTTGAGAATCGCCAAAAGAAGTGCCTCTGCTACACAGGCGTGGTGAGATAAGTCTCATCACTTAGTCATTATTACCTGTATCTTAACCTTCTTCATCCTGTCAAAATAGTCTTCCTTCTCATTCTTCACATGAAACACTGATCATTGCCATAACTGTTGCCTTGAGAATCGCCAAAAGAAGTGCCTCTGCTACACACGAGTGGTGAGATAAGTCTCATCACTTAGTCATTATTACCTGTATCTTAACCTTCTTCATCCTGTCAAAATAGTCTTCCTTCTCATTCTTCACATGAAACACTGATCATTGCCATAACTGTTGCCTTGAGAATCGCCAAAAGAAGTGCCTCTAGATAAGTCTCATCACTTAGTCATTATTACCACTATCTTCTCTTCGTACACCTTCCCAGCGTTGTTGTGCCCATTTCCGTCGCTCGTCTTTACTTCGCCTCTATTTTCTTCATCTCTTTGGATGTAGGAACAGGTCAGGGTCAAGAGAGCAAAGTGTCACAAGCTGATAGTTTTTTGGTCACGAAATAGCCCATGCAGTTGTTAACATGAGCTGTCAATTATGGCCTCAATAGGAGAGTTTTTCTATTTAAGGTCTTTATATATACATATGTATCTTCTGATTTGTACGAGATCTCCTGATTTGTAGTGATTTATAGGAGATCTCTAGATTTGTAGGAGATTCTAGAATGGTTACTTCGTGTATATATGCGTGGTTATATTCTTGTAAAAATATGGAACACGAAAGAAAAAAATTGTTTTACTGTTCAACATGGTATCGAGCAAATGATCTAGGGACTCTGTGTTCTGATCACGATCCGAATTCCTTGTTGTGGCGTAGTCACGCGGTGGTTTCGTGCGAATTGCCACATTGACTGCACCCTTTATCGGGATTCATGGCGGATGACAAGTCACCCATCGAGATAGTTCCTCCGGCTCCAATGGAAGGCACTGTAGTCCCGCATCAGGCTCTGGGAGTCAAGTTGGATGGCCGTAATTATGGCCTTTGGTCCCAAGTTGTCGAGATGTATATCTCAGGGAAAGACAAATTGGGATATATCAATGGGGATTTTCCAACCCCACTTTCGACCGACCTAATTTTCGGAAGTGGAAGATTGACGACGAAGCACGGTTAAAGGATGGCTCATCAATTCCATGGACCCGGCGTTGATTGGGAATTTTATCCGTTTCCCAACAGCAAAGGCGGTATGGGATTCGGTGGCTACTACGTTCTTTGATGGCACCGATGTTTCCCAAGTGTATGATCTAAAGCGACGTTTGTCTCGACTGAAGCAGGCAGGCGGCCCGATTGAAAAGTATTATAATGATCTTCAGGGTTTATGGCGAGAGGTTGATTTTCGACGGCCTAATCCCATGACTTGTCCTCGTGATATCGAGCGCTACAACGCTCTTGTGCAAGAAGACCGTGTATATCTTTTCCTTGATGGGCTCGATGACCACCTTGACAAAGTCAGGGCTGATGTTCTACAGATGCATCCCCTCCCGACAGTGGAGCAAGCATACGCCAGGGTGAGGCGAGAGGATGTACGCCAAGCTGTTATGTTATCTTCAATTGAACCATCTAGCACCACGACAGCCCTGGTGTCGCGTGGTGGAAATGTTACCTCGCACTTTCTCAACAATGAGTCCAAAGCTCTCCAGATGGTCCCTCCTAATACCGCGTTTGGTGGAGGGAGGACTAACAAAGGTTTGAAGGCTAAACCACAACATCCAGGAGGCTGTACTCATTGTGGTAATATTAAACATACAAAAGATACTTGCTTTAAATTGCACGGTTATCCGGATTGGTGGAAGGAGTTGCAGGACAAAAAAAAAAAAACAGAAAGTTCTATAGGACGGGGGCAGGCATCATTGGCTATTGGGACCTCACCCCTTTCCTTGGTACCGCAGGTAGATGCTACCAATACTTCTGATGCGGCTTCTAAAGGTAACATTGGGTGTGCACTTGTTAGTAATTCTCAGTGTGGCAGGGAGGGGTGGATTGTTGATTCCGGGGCAACGGATCACATGACACCCAATCGTAATGATATTATACGCTACACCACTCCGAGGAGACAGAGTATATATAATGCGAATGGCAATAGTTATCCTGTCACTGGGGCTGGCAATGTTGATCTTACACCTTCTTTATCATTGTCTCACACTTTATTAGTGCCCTCTCCGTCTAACCGGTTACTCTCTGTTGGCCAACTCACCGATGCTTTGAAGTGTTGTGTTCTTATGTATCCATCTTTTTGCTTATTTCAGGATATACTCACGAAGGAGATTATTGGGCATGGTATTAAGAGGGGGGCTGTATTATGTTGATGACTTTCAAGCAGGCCGAGCACATCACACAAGTAGTGGGACTACTAATAAAGAGAAAGCGATTTGGTTATGGCATCGTCGCTTAGGACACCCGTCTTTTGGGTATTTAAAACATTTATTTCCAGACTTGTTTAATAATTTGTCAGATACTGAATTCCAATGTGAGACATGTATTTTGGCAAAAAGTCATCGTGCCTCTTTTCCTTTGAGTTTTAATAAAAGCATCGGGCCATTTTCTTTGGTTCATTCGGACGTGTGGGGCGCTTCACCACTTACTACTTTATCTCGGGGATTCGTTGGTTTGTAACATTTGTGGATGATTGTACCCGGATGTCTTGGGTTTATTTAATGAAGCATAAAGATGAAGTGGCAACAATATTCCGTATGTTTCATCGGATGATTGCAACACGGTTTGGGACTCAAATTCAAGTCCTTCGTAGCGACAATGGTGGGGAATATATTAATCAGCATCTTGCAGTTTACTTTCAGGATCATGGGTTTATACATGAAACGTCTTGCACTAGGACACCCCAACAGAATGGTATCGCTGAAAGGAAGAACCGCCATATCCTCGAGACGGCACGGGCACTCCTCATAGGTGGTCAAGTTCCATCTCGTTTTTGGGATGCCGCCATGGTTACAGTGGTACATTTGATGAATAGAATGCCATCTCGTGTGTTGAATTTTCAGACCCCACTTCAAGCACTTGCATCCTATGTTCCTCTTCCTTCCATCATGACACTACCTCCCAAAGTGTTTGGGTGTGTGGCATACGTCCATCTCCACAAGAACCAACGGACAAAACTTGATCCGTGTGCGGTGAAGTGTGTTTTCTTTGGTTATGGCACTCATTAGAAAGGATACCGTTGTTACAATCCGGCTACCAAGAAAACCCACATCACAATGGATGTCACATTCGTTGAGTCCGAATTATTTTTTCCCCACCCAATTGTACCTTTCGGGGGGAGAATTCTAGTGAAAGGACAAATTGGTGGGAATGTGGTATGATGGCGGGGTTGCGAATGATTTTGCTTTAAAAAGAATGACCCCGCAATGCCAACACCTTGTGACACAAGGACTGGTAACACACAAGCTAAGGTGCAAGTTGACAAGCGGGTTCACATGTTGGCCAGCAATGATGTGGTCATGGATCATGGTGGGACAATGGAAAATAAGCAGCAGTACACTAAGGAATCTGATCATCAGGTTGATTTGGTGTAAGAGACACACAAATAATCTCAAGAACAGCTCCCTCCACTTCAAAATACCCCTTTTTTAGTACCTAACAATTCTCCTGAGGATACTCCTGAGGTAAGTTCTTCTACCATACAGAATTTGTCTGTTGATACTGATGTAGCTGTTTGTTATAAATTGCCCGATAGACATAATCGTGGCAAGGCTCCTAATAGGTACTCTCTAGATGTGGAAGAACGAAGGTCAAAGTATCCGATTACTAATTATGTTTCGACAAAGCAGTTGTCGAGACCTTTAAAGGCATTTGTCTCGAATGTCTCTGCAAGTAGAGTTCCTAGTGGAGTACAGAAGGCATTGAGGGATCCCAAGTGGGTTCAAGCAATGCAAGTGGAGGCTTTACAGAAAAATAAGACTTGGAGACTTGTCGAGTTACCGAAGGGAAAGAAGGTAGTAGGATGTAAATGGGTCTTCACCATCAAATATAAAGTAGATGGTTTTGTTGAGAGGTACAAGGCACGTCTGGTAGCAAAGGGATATACCCAGACCTATGGTGTGGACTACCAGGAAACATTCTCTCCAGTTGCAAAACTGAACACTGTACGGGTATTGTTATCACTTGCAGCAAATTTGGACTGGCCCTTACATCAATTTGATGTAAAGAATGCATTCTTACATGGAGATTTGGAAGAAGAGATCTACATGGAAATCCCACCAGGATATACGTGTGCTTGATAAATCGGAAGTTGTATGTAAACTTGAGCGATCGTTGTACGGATTAAAGCAATCACCACGGGCTTGGTTTGGTCGCTTTAGCTCTGCAATGAAAAGGTATGGGTACACTCAAAGTAATTCAGACCATACGTTGTTCCTGAAACGGCAGCATAACAAAGTAACATCATTGATTATATACGTAGATGACATGATCATCACAGGGGATGACCTTGAGGAGATCACAGAACTTCAAAGGAAACTGGCAAATGAGTTCGAGATGAAGAACTTGGGGGCCTAAAATATTTTTGGGTATTGAAGTGGCTAGATCAAAGGAAGGTATATTCTTGTCTCAACGAAAGTATGTATTGGACTTGTTGGCTGAGGTGGGGATGTTGGATTGCAAACCTGCTGATACCCCTATAGTACAGAATCGTAAACTTGGAGTTTTCCCTAATCAAGTATCGACCAATAAGGACCGATATCAAAGGTTAGTAGGGAGATTAATTTATCTATCGCACACTCGGCCTGACATTGCATATGCTGTAGGAGTTGTAAGTCAATTTATGCATGCTCCTAGTGAAGATCATATGAATGCTGTAGTTCAAATTTTACGCTACTTGAAGTCAGCACCAGGAAAAGGACTTTTCTTTGCGAAGAATAATCACCATGAGGTGGAAGGATTTACGGATGCTGATTGGGCTGGAAATACCTTGGATAGGAGATCGACGTCAGGCTACTTCACATTTGTGGGAGGAAACTTGGTTACATGGAAGAGCAAGAAACAAAAGGTAGTAGCTTTGTCAAGTGCTGAAGCTGAGTTTCGGGGGATGGCTAAAGGACTATCTGAGCTTTTGTGGCTAAGAAGTTGTTGACAGAACTTGGTTTTCCACCTAAGTTAGGAATGCAATTGTTGTGTGATAATAAGGCCGCGATTCAAATTTCCCACAACCCACAACATGACCGCACTAAACATGTTGAAGTTGATAGGCATTTTATCAAGCAAAATCTGGATGATAGGGTTGTGAGTTTTTCATTTATCAAATTTGAAGACCAGTTGGCAGACATACTTACAAAGGTTGTATCGAGTCGAGCTTTCCACAGCTCACTTGTCAAGCTGGGTATCAAAGATATTTTCTCACCAGCTTGAGGGGGAGTGTTAACATGAGCTGTCAATTATGGCCTCAATAGGAGAGTTTTTCTATTTAAGGTCTTTATATATACATATGTATCTTCTGATTTGTACGAGATCTCCTGATTTGTAGTGATTTATAGGAGATCTCCAGATTTGTAGGAGATTCTAGAATGGTTATGTCGTGTATATATGCGTGGTTATATTCTTGTAAAAATATGGAACACAGAAAGAAAAAAATTGTTTTACTGTTCAACAGCAGTAATTGATGAGCTGAGGACACCAAACTAGCCTTTTTTTTTTTTTTTTTTTTTTATAATTGTTCCAGAGAACATTACGGCAAATATTATTCTCATATCAAATTGTACCATGCCCAACTTAGCTCGAGTAATTAGTCTATCGAGTAAGACAGCAAAATACTTTACACACAACAATTAAGTTCAGCTTGCCATGACCTTATTAGGATAGAGACATCAACTCTCGACTAGTTTGTATATGAGAGGCTAACCTCGCATTTAGAGCTCCATAGAGAAACAACCATGATCATCTTGATACCACTCCCATGAACTAGTTATATTCATCTCCTCCTAATCACTCACTTTTCACAAGGGTACATGGGGTACATGAGTATGGAAGAATCATAGTATGTGACATTCTCCCCTACTTAATTCCCAGCGTTCTTCCACTATTAATGTGCCACTCTGAGTCATACATTGAATGGTTCCTCGACCATTAATTCGCTACTTTGGAATATACATTGAATAGCAATGCTCACCCCACATAGAAAGCCACTCGACTAGTAGCTTCTTCCAATTGCAGCTGTTCGGGCATTTTCGATCACTTATGCTTTCCCGACAAGTGTGGCATCTGAGGCCAACTGCACCTTTTAGCGGTACCCTATTTCACCTACTTAGCCTTTCTTGATCTCAGTAGGCCAATGGAGGTTTCTCCCGTTGTTGAAAATGTGGTGGTAGACCCATCTTGAGATTCTCCAAATTAATCTAATAACGTTTTCCCTATTTATTGAGGAATCGATTCTTTCAAATGTCTCATTGTCATCTTGAAGCTAATTGAGAACCATGCTTTATTTGAGCAAGTTTTGCCCGGCGGTTTGCTCTTCGCCCTCTTAAGATTGGGTGCATCACATATTTTTTCCGACTCAACTCATCTACTGGAAATATCCTACTTTAATGCAATTTGTCACAATCCTATAGTTACTTGGTTGTGGAATAGTACGTGCGACACCTGTGAGCCGATGACCTTCCTTCTACAATCCTTCTAGAGAACACTAGCAAATAACGTTCTCATATTAGATGATATCACACCCAGCTTAATTTGGATGTCTAGTCCATCAAGCAATATAACATAAACATTTTATGCATATCAACTTTCTTCACCCCTATCATGACCTCATAGAGAGAGTAACACCTTCCCGGCTAGTTTATGCATGCGAGACTAATCTCACCTTTAGAGCTCCATAAAGATATAACCGTTCTATCTTAAAATTACTAGCACAAACTATCTGGAGGCCACCCCATGAACCACTTATATTTATCTTCTCTGCATCGTTCACTCTTCGCTTGATGACTTTATGCAAGTATAGGAGAATCATGGCCTGTGGCAAAATCCTAACCAACGCGCGGCCCTTCAATCAAGTACTAAGGGGGTGCATGACAACATTTCTGTTCTAGAAATGGTTTCGGAACAGAAATGAATTTTTCTATTTCTATTTCGGACGAGTTTCGAGGAAATAAATATGTTTTATAACTTAATAAAATTTCTATTTCAGAAATAGAAATTCGTTTGATGAGCAATAGAAATTCATTTGATGAGCAAGAGGAGAGGCAGAGAAAAGGCGGAGGCGGAGGAGAGGCGGAGCAGAGGCAGAGGAGATCGGTTGCCGAGGGGTGCTCGGACAACAAGTGGGGACAGTGGGTCGCGGCGAGGGGCTGGATTTGCGAGCAGATGTGGATGAGCAAGAGAAGAGGCGGAGCAGAGGCGGAATAGAGGCAGAGAAGAGGCAGAGGTCACGGCAAGGGGGTGGATTCGCGAGCAGATGTGGATGAGCAAGAGAAGAGGCGGAGGAGAGGCGGAGGAGAGGCGGAGAGGCGGAGGAGAGGCGGAGGCGAAGGCGGAGGCGGAGCAGAGGCGGAGGAGAGGAAGAGGAGAGGCGGAGCAGAGGTGGAGGAGAGGTGGAGGCGGAGGTGGAGGCGGAGCAGAGGCGGAGGAGAGGCGGAGGCGGAGGAGGAGGCAGAGAAGAGGCGTATAAGGGAGAGAAGAGTGAAATTAGGGTTGGAAGAAATTAGAAATTGATTTCTGGAGAAATCAGAAGTAGAAAATTTCTACTTCTCATTTCTCCTCAATTTCTATTTTTGGAATAGAAATCTATTCCAGAAATAGAAAATTTGATAAACATTATCAAACAAGTTTCTGTTCCAGAAATTGGTCTGGAACAGAAATAATTTTTATCATGCACCCCTAAATGAGTAGAAGGGAAGTAGGACCCGCCAGAAAAGAGAGAAGAAAACAAGGAAACACAACGTTAAATGATTTGAAAAAGTCGAGACCCACAAAGTCTATATTGTCAGAAAGTGCGCGCCCTTTTCTTTTCTCCCTTCACTTGACTCGGTCATAGATTCGCCCCTACAGTCCTCCATTTCCACTCGGTCTTCGACTTCGATTCGATGTGCTCGTCTTCACCCCATGTCTCTCTCCGTCTGCATTATGCGTCCTCATCATCATCCAAGTTGCTCGCCAGCGTGAGACTGAGCGAAGGGGAGAGACGAGCGCTCGTATTTGCTGATCCTCTAAGATTGGTTCCGCGCTTGAGATCAGGTCGGGCTGGGGCTTCTTTTGTATAGACGGAAGTTGCTATTTTTAGCTGAGTAGGAGTGAGGAGGTGGTGGGAGAAATGGACAACTATTTGAAGGAGAATTTTGGAGATGTGAAGGCGAAGAACTCGATGAAAAAGGCGCTCCAGACGAGGAGAAAAGCGTGCTGGTTGATGAAGAATCGGAAACGGAGGTTCCGATTCACGGCCAGTCTGTCCAAGCGATCAGAAGCGGATGCTATTCGTCGCACGTTTAAGGTCGGTCTGTCACTGTTTTTGAAGAACTTGAGATCTTGCACTGACGAGAGAGAGAAGTGCCTTCTTTTCTTAATTCAAAGCCTCTGTAGTGCCTTTTTTATTTTCCTCTCTTTGATCTTTTTCATCCGCAAAGCAGGAGGTGCACGAGGATTCTCTTGTTCACCCTTTGAATAAAGAGGAAAGTTCAGATGGAGATGATTATGAGGTTAGTAAAGAAAAGATTTCTTAAATCGGATTGATGTAGTTCTTGCGTCGTTTGCCTGTGCAATTGCTAAAGAAAAGAGATCATCTTGAAGCTTTCAAAGCCTTTGCAGTGCCTTTTTTATTTTCCTCTCTTTGATCTTTTTCATCCGCAAAGCGCAGGAGGTACACGAGGATTCTCCTGTTCACCCTTTGAATAAAGAGGAAAGTTCAGATGGAGATGATCATGAGGTAAGTAAAGAAAAGATTTCTTAAATCGGATTGATGTAGTTCTTGCGTCGTTTAACTGTGCAATTGCAAAAGAAAAGAGATCGTCTTGAAGCTTTCAAAGCCTTCGTAGTGCCCTTTTTGTTTTCCTCTCTTTGATCTTTTTCATCTGCAAAGTGCAGGAGGTACAAAAGGATTCTCCTGTTCGCCCTTTGAATAAAAAAAATAGTTCAGATGGAGATGATGAGGAGGTTAGCAAAGAAAGGATTTCTTAAATCAGGTCGATGTAGTTCTTGCATCGTTTGCCCGTGGAATTGCTGAAGAACAGAGATCATCTTGAAGCTTTCAAAGGCTCTACAGTGCTCTTTTTATTTTCCTCTCTTTTATCTTTTTCGTTTGCAAAGTGCAGGAGGTACACAAGAATTCTCCTGTTCGCCCTTTGATTGAAGAGGATTGTTCAGATGGAGATGATGAGAAGGTTAATAGAAAAAATGATGTGGGGAACAGTTCCAGACGAAGGATCACCTCATGGGAAAAGTGCAAGCTATTGGGAAGTGGGTCATTTGGAATTGTCTATGAAGGGACCACTGAGTAAGATTCCTTGCTTTTCTCTTTGCTAATTAGTATATTATTCTCGCTATAAGCATTTTATGGGGTAAGGTGCAATGGATGTTCTCCCATAATGATGTTCATTTGAAGTCTCGATGGCCCTTGTGAGTGCTGCATTCTGTGGTTAGAATTAGGAACACCTGGGCTAATCATCTGTATGCAGTAGAACATGTTATCTTTTGGTTAATATAAGGCGCATTTAAACAGATTTATCCAATTGCTTAAAGTGCTTGATCTTCATATCTGAAATTGGATATGATTGGTATTATACCTATCGAAGACCATTCATGATTATCAAACACATTGATGAAGTAAAGATCTCGTATTTTTAAAGAGATATGTGCATTGAAAGACCTAAAATTTGCAAAAATTATAATCAAGTTTTAAGACTTGTCAAATTGGTTCAATTTAGTCTTTTTGTTAACTTTGTCCAATTTAACTAATGGAAATGCTGACTTGTCTAATTTTATTACTTTGTTAAGAGACGTGACGATGATATGAGGCCGACTAAGTGCCATGTAATAAAATTTAAAAATACAAACAAAATTAGATTAAAAAATAAAAAAAAGTAAAAGGTTTTTTTTTTAAAAAAAAAAACTCAAGCTGTGACCAAGCCTTGCTGGTGGTCGCTGCCACAGCTGCCGGGAAAAGTTAATGGAGGTCGCCCAAGCCTTCTCGAAGCCTGGCAAGGCCTTGGCAACCCCCAACGAGTGCCTTGCCTAGGGTGTGCAACCTTAGGTGAGGGTCACGCCCTTTCCTAGATCTGGGCCAGCAAGCCCTCGTGGGTGCTACCAAGGCCTCGCTTGGGACCCGTGAGGGTCTCCAGGTTTCAAGAAGGCCCAGGTGACCTCCACTGGCCCTTCCAATGGCCACCAGTGAGGCTTGGCCACACCTTGAACCTTCCTTTTTTTTTTTTATAAAAATCACATAAACTTAGTTGTTTTTTTATTGATTCTCAATAACTTTACTAGTTGAATAGCGTGTGATAAATCAGCATGTAAGGGCAACATGCTTTAGAAACTGTTAGTTGATTGTAAATTCTAATGCCAAAAGCTAGGGAACTATCTTAATGATATTGATGAGAATACCTCTTTTTCTTTCTTTTTTTCTTTGTCATCTGGAGTGCAAGAATTATTTTAACTGTCTAGTCAAGGCATCATTCACGAGAGAATTGGCTTTTATGTTTTATTTCTCTCTCACACTTCTCTGTTTCTACAGTAATGGATTCTTTTTCGCTATAAAGGAGGTCTCTTTGTTAGATCAAGGAAGCCAAGGCGAGGAGATGTTGTTGCAGCTTGAGAAGGTAACTGCTTGTTTCTATCTGTCTTGTCAACTGGTCGTGAGGCATGACTACTTGACTTGCCTCTTTCTTATGAATGCCAAGCTGATGTGTATAGCAAAATTACTTATAAGACTGCCGTATATACAACCATAAATCTGGTGTGAGTTCAATAGAATTTTCTTTTGACTCTTTCTTTCTAGTGATACTCTGCTTTCTTTTCAGGAAATTTCTCTTTTAAGTCAGTTTGACCATGAGAACATAGTTCGATATATCGGCACAGACAAGGTGTGGTTCCTTCTTATTAAGTTGCTTTCTGCAGTATCTTTCACTTTGGCATTGATTATGATATCATCGGAACTGAGCAAAATATTTAGGGGAACATGGCTGTGGTTGCAGCCACAATATAGTGGTAGCATCATCATCGCTGCATGTATTTGCTGCATTTATTCTGAGAATAAGATCACAGCAGTTGCGGCTTTTTAAGCAGTAACAGTCACTCGTGACAGACAGATATTTTAGGTCTCCCTCCACCACAAGAAAAGTTCGTGATGAATTGACTATTACCCGAAATAATAATTATAAGTAAAGGAAATATGTGGAGCAGATGTCAGTTTATGGAGTCTCTCTCTCTCTCTCTCTCTCTCTCTCTCTCTCTCTCTCTCTCAATGAATGTAAATTATTTTTCCTCCCTTCTAAAGAGATCCTGTCTTGAAATCAATCAACGCTTTGTTGGGTAGTTGTGGATGATTTACAAATTAGTTATCTTGCAAACTGAAGATTCAGGTCAAACTCTCAGGACTGATATAAAGGAATCTGAGGCTTAGAGAAATGGCAGCCCCCTCTAATAACACATAGAGTGGGGAAAGGATGAGAAAATGAAGTGATTTGATTCTTGAGGTATCCTACAATTGACCATCTGATGGTCCACATGACTAATGCGCCAAACTTTTCTCCCTCGTCAATAATTGATCGTTGCTGTAGCGACAACAATGGATTTCCTCCACAAACTGGTTTTTTCCATCTATTCTAATCCAGCGTGTCTTTTAGTTCCACTCACTGTTATGCAACATCATATGGTTCTTAACCTCTACAAGGAGAGAAAACTAAAAAAACTAAAAATGGAATTGATCAACGTTCTTGCCTTATTTTTCCTTTTAAAATTCACAATATTGCTTTTATATTGTCATCTGATTTAAAATTTTACTAAATTAACGCCGATCAAGCAGATTCTCACTAAACACTGATCGGTTATTGAGGTGGTCCTCAAAACCAAAGTGCACTTACGGAGTATAACCATGTTCACAATGATTTCTTGTCCCCGTTTGTTAGGGCCTTGTCTAAGGGCCTCTTGCGTTCGTACACCTGATTGCCGTGGGAAGTGGGAAGAGTGTGTTGTGAGTTAATGATTAGATAGGCGTTATAAAAGGCTTAGACATCCAGCATCATTAGGATGAAAAAAAACGTAAACATCACTGATGTCTTTGCTATCTGGTATGGTTGTCTATGTCTATGTATCTGGTTAAGATATTCCATATCGTTTGTTTATGGGGTTTCGATGGGCCTTATATACATATAGCCTTCGTCCCTTAGCCTAATCTTTTGGGTTCTGACGTAGAGTGGGAATCAGGTTCTGCCCCAATTTATTTTTGTGCTTTGCTCCCTTTTCATCAATTACATGTGCCGTTGTTTGTCTGGTTTGCATGTGAGAGAGGGTGCTAAAAGTATTCCACTTCGCTTGTCTATGTGGTTCCATTGTGCCCTATATACTTTTAGTCTTTCTCTGCGTAATAGCTTAAATTGTTTTGGTTGGATATTCTAACATATATATTTTCTTTACTCTCTTACAGGATGACAAGAAGCTTTACGTATTCCTTGAGCTCATGACCAAAGGTTCACTTGCAAGCCTTTATCACAAACACAAGTTGAGAGATTCCCAGGTCTCCTCATTCACTCGGCAAATTCTAAATGGTTTGAAGTATCTTCATGGCCAGAAAGTGGTACACAGGTATAACAAAAATGCTTGACTTTGCATTAGCAGTTTTGACTGATTGAGATAGTGATTTACACTTCTCATTTCTGATGGAACGTTGATTTTGGTAAGGAAAGAGATCATAACCAAACAAGGAGTACACTGAAATTTATTTAACTTCTTTCGCGGCACACTCCCTCGGTGCCTTTTGATGATACTTCTTTTCCTTATCCAAATACTTTACTGGATTTAAGGGAGTTGTCAAATCTTTGAATCAAACTGTAGTGTCATGAGAAGTAGATTTTTTGTGATAATCAGCAAACAAAAGAGTAACACTACGAGCTTTTACAGCAATATTTGGCATAGACAAGGTTATTTTACAATTGGAATGCTTCAAGTTGTTTATTTCTTTTACGCACAACTGTGCTGTTTTCTCATGCTTCCAGTTCCTTCATTTTGTAGGGATATTAAATGTGCTAACATATTGGTTAATGCGAATGGATCTGTGAAACTTGCAGACTTTGGACTGGCAAAGGTACGTCCCAGCAGCAAAAGTGAACTCTCTCTCTCTCTCTCTCTCTCTCTCTCTCTCTCTCTCTCTCTCTCTCACGCGCACAGCAACAAAGAACACGTGCACAATACGCACACATGCACACACAATGCGCGCATGCAGCAACAAAGATGCATGCACAATGCATAGCGTGCATGAGAGCAACAAAAGATGCATGTACAAATACATATGCGTGTAGGAATATGTGCAGGCATTGAAATTGTGTAGCACACATACAAATGGATGAGCGCATGACAAACACGCGTAGACATGTGCTGTCCTTTACTTTTCCAAAATGACATATCAACTTTCTGTGTTTATTCATACAGGCCACCGAAATGAATGCTGCTAAAACCTCCTTAGGAAGTACTTTTTGGATGGCACCTGAGGTTTGCACCCTCTGCTGCCATTTTTTCAACATACTATCATTAAGCCGTACTAGGCGGATATCTTTACCATATTTTGCTTCCTTGCAGGTCGTCAATCCAAAGGTAAGAAGCTCTGAGTTGAATAGAAGCTATGGGTTGGAAGTTGATATTTGGAGCCTAGGGTGCACTGTTTTAGAGATGTTAACACGCCAGCGTCCATATCCTAAATTAGATAAAGTATGTAATTGAGTAACCTTCTTTTATGTTTTATCTCTTTGAGATCTGTGTTATGCCAGAATTGCTAACTAGTTGCAACATTTTTGTTATTGCTACTCATGATCTGAGCTAAGGTAAGTTGAGCGCATGTTTTGATGAGTCCATTAGGCTGTCATTCTGAGAAAATAAAATGAGTAAGAGCACTATGTAGAAAAGAGAGAGGACAGAGAATTATTGACATTTGTCAAGAGTATGGTTGTGTCAAGGGATATGCATAGTATTTATGGCTGACAGTCGAGATCCTGGAGCAGATGGTTATGGTATGAAAACTCAGTTGAATATTTGAATCTTGACTCTCTTTTAAGCAATTTGGCATTGTTGTCTAATACTTTTAATTACTAGTATAAGTTTACATTGAGTGTACGGTGGCATGCATTAAGATAATAATGTATTTTATATGTATGTAATATATAGGTTGGCGTACACGGATAACCCTACCATTCAGTCTCAAGGATCTCTCCATCTTCTCCTTCACTGTCACATGGTCCTTGAGCAACCAATATCGTCATTGCCATCTCTGATCCAGTCCTGAGAGCAGCACTGACTGTGAATGCTTTGTGTTCGTTGCTACGTCCTTTATTGTGTGGTTGTCCTCTGATCTGTCACTTGCCATTATCACATTTGGTGTTTCCCTCAGTATTGATCCTCCGCTGCTCTTGTCTGAATCAATTGTTGACCTGGATGTTTGTCTTCTCTGCTAGGGTTAGTTACTTTGGATATGGAAGTTAGGTACTTTTCCTGGCAACCAATTTGGTCAAGAATATTATGACAATTTTCATTCTAATCCAGTTACAACTTCTTCGTAGTAATATTTTCCATCAATGATGGTAATTACTCACTCTAGCCAGTAAATCGCCTACTGATGTTACCCCTTTTTAAGGCACGACAGCACAAGAAAGCCCTTTTGTTGATAGAATGGCTGCCGCTTGAAGCTTGGAGTGCTCCTGTCTTGTGAGTGAATTGTGAAGGTTGCACTCCATTTGTGCTTGTCTGAATTTAATTTATTAAAAAATGAGAAGAAATGATACCATCCTACTTAATGCTATCTAAAACATGCGACTAATGCTTGCTTTCTTTTTATGTTTTCATTAAATTTAGGACACATAAGCATTATTAGCAAAAGCAATAGATAATCATGTTCTATTGCAAGTAGTTGGAAACCATTCACATAGTTGGTCCCTCTGGACTGTTACATATCATCCACTGTCTCTCGCTTGTGCAACAACTGTGATTCTAGAATGATCATGGCGGATGATTGCCTGTAGCATGATGTGCTTAGATTTGTCTACAGATCTTATTGATTTATTCAGCTATCATATGTTAGTTCCCTCTGGATTTATGATGGACACTAGCCTCTATTAAAGTATTTTTTTCTTATCGTGGCAGATGCAAGCATTGTTCAGAATTGGCCGAGGTGAACCTCCTCCAATTCCTGACTCTTTATCAAGAGACGCTCGAGACTTCATCCTCAGATGCTTGGAAGTAAACCTGAATAACCGGCCTTCTGCAGATCAATTGCTAGACGATCCCTTTGTGAGGAAGCCACCTGCTTCTTCTGGTTTTGCTTCAGCTCGTTTCAACAACATATCATCATAAGGTTTTGCTAGGCCATCCCTATTGGTCCATTGCTCTGAAGGTAATTTTAAACTTTTCATTTGTTATCTTGTTGCTGCATCGCTAGTGGGACTATTCTTCTTTTGGGCTAATGGGAAGATACCTCCATCAACTTACCACATTGCTTCTGTTTACTCCAAAAATTACGACCAAAAATTACGACTTTCAATAGTCTACACTAAGCTTTTAAATTTTGAGCAAATAGTACATGTATTTATGGGGTCTATGGCCAGTTTCTCAATTCCCTTACAAACTTGCGTGTTTTACAGTCTCTCCATAAGCCCTAATATTTACACCAGATCATCATGAAACTTTTAATTGACCGTGGTACCCATAGCGGTTAATTGGTATGCCAATGGTTAATTTGTCCTTTCCTGGGGGAGAGGTATGGGCAATTGATTGCCATGAAAACAACCATAGTTGTAGTTTCCCTTGGCATATATAAGAATCTAGGAATATCAACGTGAAAGTTTCGGCAGTGTGACAGTGACAATGACACTCTGAAAAACCAAAGTGGACAATTATGCTTTGTACTTCCTGCTGCTGTCGAACCTCCTCGCAAAGTTGCTCATGCCTTAAACTGGACATTGAACGGAAGCCCCAGACTAATACAGGGAGTAACTTAATCAAATGGCCTCGTCTTCTTTCGCGGGTGGTGTCTTTTGGCAGAGTGTTGTCTCCCAAAACAAATGGTCTCATGTTTTGAAGCATCGGGATGGACGTAATGGTTGTTAGATATTTTATATATTGCTTATCGACTTTTCTTAGCCACCTTGATGTTGTCAAAATTCTTGGTTTTTAGATTCATCCTTTTGTGTTTTGATTGCGAACGAACTCTTTCCAGCTATAAAGTTTTAACTTGTTATGCTAGACATTCGGATAGGAAAAACAGCATGGGGCAATATTCAGCTCTCTGGTATTTTTATCCGTTTTTCAATCTCGTTTATTTTGCAAATACCAAAATGAAGAAATAATTACACTTGTGAAAAGAAGAAGGCTCAACTTAAACATAACCTAGTCCTAAATGCATTTCTCTCTCTGGCTCGCATCAGCTTCCTGCTACTGCTCCGCCGTCGCCCTTGCCTCATAATATGTCGACTCATTTAAGAATCAGTGTTTCCAGTATTGCAGCGTCAGATATTGCAATAAATCAATTCTGCGAATTTTGACTGGATTGACAGATTCATTTCCAAACGGAGTGCAAGAAGAGATCGACCCTTCTGCCAAAAATTTACAAGGATGGCGCCCTGTTTCTCCCAGGGGGATATTTAAACGAAAGATCACCTTGTGGAAAAAGTGCCAAAAGTTGGAATACGGGCGAGTTGGACATTTCAGTGAAGATATCTATGAAGTCAACACTGAGTAAGATTCTTTGCTACTTTCGATAATCCTTTAGCTATTGTTGGTATAAGCAATCTTTGGGGCGAAGTACAATCGGTGCTCTCCCATCATGAACATTTGAAGTTTTGATAGCACTTCTGAGTGCTACAATTCTGTGCTTAGAATTAGGAACACCAATCATGTGTCTGTAATTGACATAAGACATGGCAAACGCTTATCCAATTGCTTAAGGTGCTTGATCTTCATGTTGGGAATGGAGTTTTGGCATGACTAGTATGGTACATGATATTTATACTCTCTCATGCTTCTCTATTTCCACAGTGCTGGATCTTTTTTTG
This sequence comes from Eucalyptus leucophloia subsp. euroa, assembly GCA_017140325.1. Taxonomy (NCBI): domain Eukaryota; kingdom Viridiplantae; phylum Streptophyta; class Magnoliopsida; order Myrtales; family Myrtaceae; genus Eucalyptus; species Eucalyptus leucophloia. The sequence continues at coordinate 9,058,152 of CM029474.1, forward strand.
CTGTAAACGAGTGTGTTTTGTTAGATCCTGGAAACCCCAATCAGAGATTGTTGCAGCTTGAGCAGGTAACTGCTTGATTCTTTCTGTATCTTGTGAACTTGCCCTTAGGCATGACTGCTTGACTTGCCTCGAATTTATAACTGCCAAGCTGATGTATATGCAAAATTATTCATTAGACTACCGTATATACAACTATAAATCTGGTGTGTGTTGGATATATTTATTTATTTACTCTTTCTTGTTAGTGATACTCTGCTTTCTTTTCAGGAAATTAGTCTTTTAAGTCAGTTTGAACACGAGAACATAGTGCAATACTTTGGCATAGACAAGGTGTGGTTCCTTCTTACTAAGCAATATCTTCCACTTTGGCATCAATTATGTTATCGCTGAGCAAAACATTTAGGGGAACAAGGCAGTGATTGCAGCCACAAATAATGTTGGCATCATAATCACTGCATCTATTAGCTGCAATTTTCCTGTGAATAAGAGCACAATAGTCACGGCTTTTTAGCAATTACAGCTAATAGGGCTAGTAAAAGCACCTAGAGAGAGAGAGAGAGAGAGAGAGAGAGAGAGAGAGAGAGAGAGAGAGAGAGAGAGTGAATAGGTGTTCAAAGTAGTTTTTCAAGACTTAACAAATTAACTCTTCTTTTGAGTATAATAGACTGAAGATGTAAAAGACTATAAACAGTTATATAATGCTACAAATTAAAGTAAAGAGTTTAGGGAAAGAGAATTGAAACACAATATTTATAGTGATTTGGCTTAGACCAAGCTTATGTCCACTCTCCCGCACTGACAGCCCATTGGTTGGATTTCACTAAGAACTAAAAGAGATTTTACAGTCTCATGTCCTTGATTCCATAGTGTAAAAAATCTATCACACTTCTTCAATGTCTCACAAGTATTTAATCTCTCTTTTGAGTACAGTTTAAGCTCAGCAATTGAAATAGCAAAGAACTGAGAGTTTCAGACTTTGGAATTTTTCTTTTCATGTGTACACTCGAATAACTTAAGCGTCTTCCTTATATACTCCTCCATGCCTTTATAATCGTTGGTACTTTCCAAAGGAGTTCTTCAAATCTACTCATTGGACAGAATCAATTAATGAGATCTTTGAGTTATTTAAGGAATGTGATGATAGCCCACCGATACTTGCCCATACAATCAGTGTCACGCCTCGATCCTCGGGCACGCGCACATCCTTCAAACTTGGTCGATTTTATAATGCGATATCCCAGGACAATGTATCGCCGACCCTTTCATTTATTAAGCACATGCGGAAGCAGTTAAAATCCCCAAACAATAAAACGATGTGATAGAAAAGCAGGGCTATATTTTTCATATTGAAATTTATAACCAAACTTTTATACAAAACACAAACCAGAGCATTCTACAACTTTTTACTCTAAACTTTATTCACATCAAATTAGAGATCTCGAAAGAAGATAGAATCTCAGTCCATTCGGATCATATTTAAGACTCCTCTCAGTATTATCTTTTTCTTTCAAAAATCCTTCTCCTTAGGTTTCACCTCTGAGTTCTCCTTCTTAGACTCCTCCTCCTCAGCTCCTCAGCAGGGTCCTGAAATGTTTTTCCCCAAACTGGGATGAGACTATGTCTCAGCGAGTTCTACCCCACTAAGCCCGATTAGTAAACCATTATACTATAGGCTGCCTAAACACGCACAAGGCAGAGGACGTACCTTGGCATCAGTCTCAACCTGCAATTCAAGGTTATATACAGATACTTCAAATATTTCAATGCACAATCAATGCACAATCAATCAAATCACAGATCGAAACATCGATCAAATCGACTTAGTCGATTATATGCCAGCAAGACCACTCACGGTCATTTCCATTCAGTCAATCAATTCACAACATCAAATCAAAGCAATGATCAATCGACCTAGTCGATTACATGTCAGACGGACCATTCTAGGTCACTGCTCTCGGGCGTTAAGTTCACCAAAGTGATTTATCTACTAGACAATTGCGTGCGTTCTTTAAGGCGCCGTTTTCGCCAGTGACATCCTTAGTCACCGAATCACGCATACCTATAACCATGTACTCAATAGACAATTGTGTGCGTTCTTTAAGGCGCCGTTTTTGCCAGTGATATCCCAAATCACCGAACCACACATGCCTACAACAATGTACTCGATAGACAATTGTGTGCGTTCTTTAAGGCGCCGTTTTCGCCAGTGATATCCCAAATCACCGAACCACACATGTCTACAACAATGTATTTGATAGACAAGTGTATGCATTTTTTAAGGCGCCGTTTTCGCCAGTGATGTCCTTGATCACCAAACCATACATGCCTATAACAATGAGTACTAAACCGATACGTGTGTTCTTTAAAGCGCCGTTTTCGCTAGTGATATCCTAATCACCGAACCACGTAGGTCCACAATAATGTATGTACTAGACCGATATGTGCGTTCTTTAAGGCGCCGTTTTCGCCAGTGATGTCCCAACCACCGAACCACGTAGGTCTATACACCGTGTCTGATTGGTTCAATCCCAGAGTACTTCCAATCCACTCTCATGATTCCATCCACTTTACAACTCATCAAAGCATTATAAATGCTAAACAAACATACTCGGCCATCTACCAATCAATCATTCAATCTCAATCAATTCCAAATCAATTTAGGGTAAATCTCTAAAATATCACAATTTATTCAATTCCATACAACATAGAGCTCAAATAAATAAACGAATTGCGCCACGACGATCAGCACGAGATTTCGGTCGTCGGCCATCAAAATCTTAATTTCCGAAAAATAATTAATTAATTTATTAATTTCGAAAATTAAATAATTAATATTAAAAATTCAATTTAGCTCAAATTAAAGCCCGATTAAATAAACGGACTTCACCACGGTCATCCGCATAATTTTCCCGTCCCGAACGATTTCAGTTGAATTTCGGAAAATAAATAATTATTTAATTTAATTCCGAAAATTAATATTTAAATACCAAAAATTCCACTTAGGCCCGAAAAGCCTAATTGAAGCCCACTAAGGGTCGGGAAAAATCCCGAGGCACTTCCAATAATTAGTAGACCACGTCTACTTGCTAATTGCGTAATCAATTTATTTAAATCGCATCACAGTTGACTAATAATTGCTAATTTATTCTAATCTAACAACCTAAACATAATTAATTAAAAATAAACTAACCTTAAGCATAATTAGCCAACTAATCCTGGATTAGTGAGATTACTCACCAAATCGCGCGCAAATCGGATCAATCCGACGGCGGCGACGCAAGGAACGATTCTTCCCAAAGCAACTCACGGATCCGGGGCCCGGAAACAGCCCAAAAGCAGGCTTGAAGTTGCTGGAAACCCACTCCGTGGGCTTGCTGGACGGGGCTGATCGGGGCTGCTCCGCGGCTAGGGCGGCGAGGGGAAGCCGGCGGAGGGTGAGGGGGACATGGGGGAGGTCCGGTAGGGCCGGGCGGTGGCCGGAGATGGCCGGACGGGGGCGGAACAGGGCGGAACCGAGCTGAGCAGAGCTGGATCGCGCGGGGGAGGAACGCCTGGGCGCGCGCGGACGGCGGGATGGCGGCGGGTGCACGGGCGGGCGGCTGTCGCGGGCGTGCGAGCGGCGGTGCGGCGGCGGGACAGGCGGCTTCAGCGAACGGCGGCTTCTGCTCGAGCTTCCTGTTGCTACTTCGCTCGAGCGTGTGGAGGAAGGAAGAAGAAGAAGAGAGAGAGAGAGAGAGAGAGAGAGAGAGAGAGAGAGAGAGAGAGAGAGAGAGATAGGCATTGACCGGTCAAAGAGTAAAAAGAGAGAGAGAGAGACAATAGGCGGTGGGGGGAATCGCACGAGGGGGAGGGAAAAGGGGAGAGGAGAGAGAAAGAGAAGAAAGAAAAAGAGAAAAAGGAGAGGAAAAAGGGAGAGAAAGAAAAAGGGGGAGAGAGAGAAAAGAAAAATAAAATGCATAATGCCTTTATGCAATTTTCCTTTTCTCTTTTCCTTTTCCTTTCTATTTTCTTTTTGGTCTTCAATTTTTCTTCCGATAATTTCTTTATTGAAATTTCGGACCCGTCAATAAATTGACGAGCGATGAGACAGGATCCTAAAAATAAGAATTATGGCGCGCTTAAAATTCGATTCCCGAAATCGAGCTCAATTTCGTGGTTAAAAATCGATCAGATGTGATTTTAGTCCAATCCAACCAATTAGGTAGCTTTTAGGGATTTTACAGTTGATACATCCCTTAAAGGCTTCACCCAATAGGTTAGTTAACTCGTGAGTGATCAGCTCAGAGAAAAAGGATCCTAAGCACGTCAACGAAATGCCCATTTCACTTTATCGAAACGGGATCGAATTTCAGGATGTCACAATCGGGATCTAAGTTTCCATAAGTAAAACCTTCCAAGTATATTTCGCCAATCAACAGATCTAATTATCCGAATTGATTTCAATAAGAATAATTATCACAGGATGCTATCTCCAGTCTTGAGATTTTCTTCAACTGTACGAATCAAATCCTTAAAGATAAACTCGCATCTTGATAAGTCTTCTCTTTGTCAGTCTGGAAACTATCAGTGAGGGTAGACTTTAAATCTTGAGTCTGGAAATCTTCAGATTTTGATGAAAGAGTCTACAAGTTCTCATACTAGACTGATGGAAACATTTTGTCAACTTTAAAACAATAAGGAAGTTTTCTCCATCAATCTCTCCCTTTTTGATGGTGACAAAACCTTCCCGCAGATTTTAACACTTTTGTCCAGCAAAACATCACTTAAGCAAAACAAGATATTTCATAAAAGATAAGTAGATTAGGATATGGATAATAATGATTTTGCAACCATAGAAAACACGTTAGTCCTGCAAAATAACTATCATTTTCATAATTATTATCATGGCTTAAGTTACTACAAGCATCAAAAGATCAGATCAAACAGTCCAAAATCAAAAAGTCCAATCCACAACCAAAACCAAACAAAAGATAAGTCCAAAAGTAAACCATAGTCAGCCAAATCTGCATAAACTTTCTCCCCCTTTTTGTTAACAGCAAAAAGTGGAGAACATAAAAAGAATTGGTTAATGCGGATGAGCTGGAAATCCCCCATAGACTTGACAGTCTCCTCTAACTGCCTCAGATCCTTCTTTAGTGGCTCTATATCCTCACCATTTGCATTTATTTGAACTTGAAGATTAAGGGCTTGTACTTGGTAGTGCAAAGAAACTACAATGGCTTTATGAGCATTCTGCATGGTTTGAAATTCACATCCCAACTCATAAACCTAAGCTTTGATCTTCAAAAGAAGTTTTAAAGTTTGTTGAGTTGTCAGTTTGAGTACTTGCTTCAGCATGATCGGTTTGTGGAGTGTTGACGGATGATAGAACTTCAGCACGAACATCCAGACTCGAAGATGAAGTCTCATTACCATCTTCAGGAAATTTAGAGGCATACACATCCTTTGGATTAGCAGGAGAATGACTAACATCATCACTAGTAAAAGCAAGTGAAGAAGTACCTCTTTTATCAGTAGCTCATCCTGTTTCAGTGCCTTCGAGTGGAGAAAAGTACTCTTCTTGCTCTTACTTTTCTTCAGTATCACGATGGTCTTGTCCTTCTTCCTCTGCATGAAAATCATCATGATCCTCTTCTTCTGCTTGTTCTCTTTGTTTCTCTTCTTCTTCTGTTCTTCCTTCTTCTTCTTCTTTCCTCATCGCTTCTCTCTCTTCATCTCTGCTCTGTCTCTTCTCTATCTCGGTTCTCTCGATCCTTTGTCTTTGGAACAAATCTCTGTAAGTTCTTTAAGGTAAGAGCGGAGATAGTGATGCCATCCTCATCTTCTTTATCCTACAAGATGAGTGCTCTCCTCTTCTTAGATGGTGCTGTTAAGGGCTCTTTGCCTTTCCTTTTTCCAGTCGCAGAGTCTTCTCGTGCCTTGATAGGTTCTTCCCCTTAAAGCTCTCAAAAGCCTTGTTTAGCTCATTTAGACGCATCTTAGAAACTATCTTCAGTCCCACTACCATTGGATCAATGGTTCAAACACACAGAATCTTGGGAGGTTGAATGTTAAGGTGTCTGAACAAACGAGTGACAAGAGCAGAATAAGGGAGTTGTCCCTTGTCATTTACCACTGTCCTATACATGTGCATAAGGATAGTGTGAGGCGGAGAGAACTTATAACTGATGTTAATAGTGTACATCAGCTTTGTTTCAGAGTTTGAGACATTAGTCTTTGATGTGGATTTGAGTCTGAGACAGTTAATGACAATTTTGTGGAGCAAGATATTTTCATCCTGGAGGAAGAAATCCGGCCTTCAGCAATCCTATCTCGAACAAGCTCCAAGCTAGCATGAGCAATAGACACACTAATTAGTTGAAAACGCCATTTTTCCACCCCAATCACATTAGCTAGAGTGTCCACATCAACCACAAAATCCTAGTCTCTAACACTAAAGGAAAATCTATTTGCATCTAAAAAGGATAGATTGAAATAGAAATAAGCTGTAAGTTCCGGATGAGCAACAGTTGTTTCAAAGCAAAAGCATTCGAGTTGAAGTAAGGTAAACTTCTCCCACAACTTCACGTTCAACGAATCGAAAAAATCAAAATCTACATTCCTAGGGTTCATCACCCATCGCTTTAGTAATTTAGAATAAGCTTGCTTGTGCTCCTTAGAACGAAAAAAAATCCGTTCTTTTACCACGAATGTTCATAGCGACACCCATCCTGGGCTTAAAATGTGTGAACATCCTTTCATCGTCTTCTTTTCCTTCAGGTTGATTAAATGATCCAAACTTGGGAAATTTGTAAAAGCCCTTTCTACTGAACCAGCAGTAACAATGCCCAAACTCTCCATCATCTTTAAAAAATGAGTTTCATTTTTTCACTCAAAAACTCATCAATGAGGGTCATTGCAAAACCACCTTCTTTTAAAGTGGTGTAGAGTTTGAAAAAAAATGCGAGCTTAAGAGTCCTTATAGGTTCTACATTCTCGATGATTTCTTCCCCTACTTGTTGTTGCGAAGGCACTTGAGCTCCAACCTGAGAAGAATGGCGCGGTTGAGTATGTTGTTGTTGACTTTGCTGCTGCCTTGGAGAGTCTTCTTCCTCGGTCAGATCAAAGTGCGTAGGACCCTCACACATATGCTATGGTCCCCTACTTGCGATCTTAGAGGACTTTCTTTGGGAAGGCATTGTCATAGTCTTTGAGAGATTTCTCGAACTCGATTTGCGAAAAAGATGAGAACTTTATGAATTAAACTAGAGAGAAAAAAGTAAGAAAATGAAGTTCTGTAATCTAGGGTTTGTGAGTGAAAACGAAGAAGAAAAACAACAGCATATAAAGTAAACGAAACGAGGTATACGAATCGTTATAAAGGAATAAATAAAATTGCCCTTTTGAAAATGAATAATTGCATTTTGAAAATGAAAAACTGCCAGAAATTCAAAAACTCGGAAAATATAATTTCTAAAAATATAACAATCAATTAGCAATTAAAAAGTAATTGTACCTTTTTAAATTAAGAAATTTAAAATTCTGGAATCGAAATTACTTACATTCGTAACTTTTAGTTATTTTGAGTCTGAACAACTTCAGACTTTACCTCTCGAGTTTTGAGCATTTTCAGACTTTACTTGATAAAAGATGTGATGTTCAGTTTGGTGTTAATAGACTCAAATAGGCTTTTCTCCAGTGGCTGTAAATATATCTACTAACTAATTCTTTGAGTCGATGAATTGCATTATAATTTCTCAATTCTGAACATGATCTCTAATGAAATAATATCGAATCTCTATGTGTTTTGCTCTTGAATGAAGAATTGGATTCTTTGTAAGATTAATTGTGCTTGTGTTGTCGCATTTGATTTTTGGTGTATGAATTTTCGATTCCAAAGTCTCTCGTTGTTGCTTTATCCACAAGATTTGAGAAAAAGCAACTTCCAAAAGCCACGTATTCGCTTCGCTGTTGAAAGAGTTACAATACTCTACTTTCTTGAAAACCATGATACGTCCTGTTTCCCAGCAAATGACAAGTACCGGAAGTACTCGTTCTATCAACTTTGCAACCTACTAAATCTGTATCTGAATATCCAAGGAGAGTAAAGTCTCATTCTTTGGGATATCACAAATCTAACTTTAAGGTAGTTGCAACGTCTTTAATGATGCGTTTTGCAGCACTTATATGAGATTCTTTGGGATCAGATTGAAATCTAGCACAAATGCAAACACTAAACAAAATGTCAGGTCTAGAAGCAGTAAAATAAAGAAGTGAATTAATAATACTCCTGTAGAGCTTCTAGTCAACTTTCTTTCCTCCTTCATCTTTGTTCAACTTCGAAAAACTTGACATTGGTATCTTAGTCTTTTTGCAATTCTCCAATTCGAACTTTTTAATGAAATCTTTTGTATATTTTTCTTGATGAATGAAAATTCATTTCTTCAATTGTTTCACTTGTAATCTAAGAAAAAAATAGTTCACTCATCATGCTCATCTCAAATTCATCCTACATAGATTTAGAAAATTTCTTGCACAGATTTTTGTTAGGTGATTAAAATATAATATTATCAACATAGATTTGAATAAGTAGGAAGTTTTTATCTTCTCTTTTAATAAATAAGATAGCATCCACTTTTCCTTTGACAAAATCATTTTAAATTAGAAACTTACTTAACTTGTCGTACCATACTCGAGGTGCTTTGCTTCAATCCATATAGAGCCTTTTTTTAGTCTGAAAACTGAGTCTGGTCGTTTTGGATCTTTAAATTCAGGTGGTTGTTCCACATAAACTTTTTGGATAGATCCATTTAGAAATGCACTTTCGACATTTATTTGGAATAATCTGAAATTTTTATAGCAAGCAAAAGCGAGTAATAATCTAATTACTTCTAATCTTGCTACTGGTGTGTAGGTCTCATCATAGTCTATCTCTTCTTCTTGGGTATATTCTTTAGCCACGAGTCTTGCTTTGTTTCTGACTACTTTTCTTTTTTCTTTCATCTAGTTTCTGAAAACCCATTTAACTCCAATAATAGATTTACCTTTTTGGTTTAGGAGTTAATTTCCAGACATCATTATTGTTGAACTGTCTGAGTTCTTCTTACATAGCTTCAATCCAGCCTTCGTCAACTAAAACTTCTTCTATGCTTTTGGATTCTATTTCAGAAATAAGTGTTATTGCGCTAGACTCTTCTTGCTTTTTGGGTTTGGTTCGAATCCCTTCATCAATGTAACAAATGATGAGTTCTTTGGGATGACTAGACTTGTGCTTCCAGTTACTGATCGATCTGACAGTTTGCTGATGTTTTACTTCAGTTGATTATTCAACTTCTGTTCATTGTTGATCTTCAAAAGTCTGAGTCACTTCAGGTGAGGTAGACTTTGTAAAGTTTGGAGCAGGTTCAAATTCTTTAAGTTGGGTCTGAATTAGTTGATTATGCAAAGAGTCTTAGAATTTAACATTCACAGATTCTTCCATAAACTGAGTCTTCTTGTTAAATATTTTGAAAGCTTTGCTTGAAGTTGAGTAGCCAATGAAAATTTATTCATCTGATTTTTCTTCAAACTTACCAGTTCAATCATTTGCATTTTTTAAGATAAAATATTTGTAACCAAACACATGAAAATAAGAACCAATTGGCTTCTTTTCTTTGAATAACTCATAGGGAGTTTTCTCCAGAATAAGCCTTAAGAATACTCTGTTAATAATATAACAAGCATAAAAACGGCTTTAGCCCAAAACGAGAAGAAATATTACTTTTTATTAAAAGGCTTCTTGCCATTTCTTGTAAAGATCTATTCTTTCTTTCCACAATTCCATTTTGTTCTAAGAGTGTATGGAGAGGAGAAAACATGTTGAAAACAAGATTCATCATAGAATTTGGCAAATACTTGATTTTCAAACTCACCTCTATGGTCTATTCATATGCTTGAAATAGCATATCATTTCTCATTTTGAATTTTCTTGGCAAACTTTGAAAATTGAGAAAATGTTTCAGACTTACTTGCTAGAAAGTAAATTCAAGTAAATCGAGAATAATCATCCACAATTACTAGGCAATATCTCTTTTCATAAATGCTTTGAGTTCTAGTTGGTCCAAAGAGATCCATATGCAGAAACTGCAAAACACGATTAGTAGAAACCTGATTTATTGGTTTAAAAGAACTTCTAATATGTTTTTCCAACACATATGGTATGTATAAGTCAGATTTTTGATACTTCAGGTACGGCAATCCGCGAACAAGTTTCTTGGATGAGATTTTGGCAATTTGCTTCATGTTGACATGGTCAAGTTTTCGATGTCAAAGATTTGCTTCATCTTGAATTGATATTAGACATTGAGATCTTTCTGGTTTTATATCCAAAAGATAAATGTTCACATGTTTTCGTCCAGTAAAAGATTGAGAAATATCTTTATTAGTTCCCGAACATATTCTTTTTTGGAAATTGATTTGGAATCCGGTGTTGCACAATTGGTTAATGCCAAGTAGATTGTAATTTAGTCATTCCACCAATGAGACATTGTTGATTATGAGACTTTTAATCTTTACAGTTTCACACCCAACAATTTTTCCTTTACTGTTTCCACCAAAAGAGATTTTTCCACCATTTATTTGAGTAAGTTTTATAAAACAGCTTGAATCTTTAGTCATGTGTCTTGAATAGTCACTATCCAAATACCATTTAATATTTTTTTTTTATAGTGACCTGCAACTAAAAAATAAACTCAAGTTTTCTTTGGTACCCACATTTTCTTGAGTCAAGGGCAGTTAGTGCATTATATAGTTTTTGCCCATTCCTTCTTAACAAGTCTCCATACCATAGGACATTCTTTCTCAAAGTGTTATGAGTTGTTACACTTTAAACATTTGAGAACACTTCGGTCAATAGGTTTTACAAAGATTTTTTGAAAATAATTTATGTACAAAGTTTTTGTAGGTCTTTGTTTGATTCTTTTCTTTACCTTTTTGAAAATCAATTAAAATAATAATTTCTAAAGTCATTCCCAAACCTGATTTGTTGAAATAAGGTCTTTGTACTGAAAGATTCTTTTCCAACTTCTCAGATCTTATTGAAATTCTTTTTAAGATATTTGAAATGTCCTTTTTCAGGCATGTATTTTCTTTTGAAAGAAAGTTTCTATTTTCTTTTAAAACAACAAAATTTTTGTCTAGATTTTTAAATTTTTCTTTCCAAGAATTTTTTTGTTGGTTAAGTGTAGAATTCTCTCTTTTTAGCTCGGAAATCTTTTTAAGAGAAGTTTTGAGATTGAGACAAAGTTCATCAATGTATTTTGAGATTTAATAGGAATTTTTAAATTGCTTACTTCGATTTCGCTGTCTGAGTCTGAGTCTGAGTCTGAATTTATCTCAGAGTCTGAGCCTAATTTTAATTTTGCTATTAGATATATATTAGCATAATCTTCATCACTTTTTTCGCATTCAGTATCACTCCATGTCTTTGCTTTAAGAGCCTTTATGTATTTCTCAACTTTTCCCTTCTTTTTCTTCAGCAGAGGATAGTTGGGTCTGATATGTCTATTTTTTTTGCATTCAAAACAGATCACATCTTTGTTGGCTTCATCATCCTCAATTGATTTGTTTTAAAACTTTTGAGTGCTTTGTTTTTTCCAATTGAATCTTCTTCCATTTTTGTTTAGTTTGCTGAACTTCCTTATCATAAGTGCTAGCTTTTCATCGCCCATGTCATCTTCAAAGTTTGTAACATCGGAATCATCGTTAGATTTTAAAGCAATTGACTTCTTACCTTTGAGATATTCTTTCTCGTTGATTTGTTCCACTTCATAAGACTGAAGTGTGCCAATCAGTTCGTCTACGTAAAGCGGCATTATCCTTTGAGTTTCCCTTGTTAAAGTCTTCACGTGATTCCAATCTTTGGAGAGTCCACACAGCAATTTGTTGATCTTCATTGGTCCTAAGATTGGCTATCCCTAATATTCTAGACCGTTTACAATTTCTGTAAAACGACTAAACATGTCAATGATAGATTCTCCTGACTTCATCTTGAAGGCTTCATATTGTCTGTGTGACATTCTGAAATTCGACCCCGTTTCGATAAAGTGAAATGGGCATTTCGTCGACGTGTTTACAGTCCTTTTTCTCTGAGCTGATCACTCACGAGTTAACTAACCTATTGGGTGAAGCCGTTAAGGGACGTATCTGCAGTAAAATCCCTAAAAGCTACTCAATTTGTTGGATTGGACTAAAATCACATATGATCGATTTTTAACCACGAAATTGAACTCGATTTCGGGAACCGAATTTTAAGCGCGTCATAATTCTTATTTTTAGGATCCTGTCTCATCGCTCGTCAATTTATTGACGGGTCCGAAATTTCAAGAAAGAAATTATCGGAAGAAAATTGAAGCCCGAAAGGAAATAGAAAGGGAAAGGGAAAGAGAAAAGAAAAATAAGAATAAAGCTATTATTTTATTTCTTTTCTCTCTCTCCCTTTTTCTCCCTTTTTCTCTCTCTCCTTCTCTCTCTCTCTCTCTCTCTCTCTCTCTCTCTCTCTCTCTCTTTTCTTTTCTCTCGTGCGCGAAACCGCCCTCCACCGAGTGCCTTGCTGTTTTTCACTTTCCCTCATTCACTTTTCACCTTTTGACTATTCAACACTTATCCTTTCTCTCTTCTCTCTCTTATCTCTCCTCTTCTCTCTCTTCTTTCCCCCCACGTGACTGCTTGCTTCCTCTTTCTTCTCTCCTATTCGTGCGAACAAAAAAAACCAGAAGCGGATGAAGCCGAGCGGCAGCAGCTCGCCCCTCAGCCATCGTCGCCCTTCCCACCGCCGCACCGCACCTCCACGCCCGCGAGTCCGCCGCTCACCGCACGCCCCACCAGCCCTCGTTTCCTCGTGCCCAGGCCTCCCCCGTGCGTCTTCCGCCCTTGTTCCGCCTCGTTCAGCCACCGTGAGTGGCCGAGCAAGCCGCCGGAGCCGCCGTCCGGCCTCACCGGAGCTCCGCCCGCTCTCCCGACCTCTTGCCGCCCCTAACCCTCTCTCTTCCTCTCTGTTTTGCAGCCGATCCAGCAAACCCGCGAGTGGGTTTCAGCCGGTTCGTGGGCTGTTTTGGGCCGTTCCGGGCCCCGGATCCGTGAGTCGCTTTGGGAAGTTTCGTTCCTCGCATCGCCGCCGTCGGATTGATCCAATTTGCGCGCGATTTGGTGAGTAATCTCACTAATCCAAGATTAGTTGGCTAATTATGCTTAAGGTTGGTTTAGTTTTAATTAATTATGTTTAGGTTGTTAGGTTAGAATTAATTAGCAATTATTATTCAATTGTGATGCGATTTAAATAAATTGATTGCGCAATTAGTAAGTAGACGTGGTCTACTAATTATTGGAAGTGCCTCGGGATTTTTCCCCGACCCTTAGTGGGCTTCAATTAGGTTTTTCGGGCATAAGTGGATTTTTTAGTATTTAAATATTAATTTTCGGAATTAAATTAAATAATTATTTATTTTCCGAAAATTCAACCGAGATGGCCTGGAACCGGAAAATTAGACTGATGACTGTGGTGAAGTCCGTTTATTTAACCGGGCTTTATTTTGAGCTAAATGGAATTTTTAATATTTATTAATTAATTATTTTTCGAAATTAAGATTTTGATGGCCGACGATCGAAATCTCGTGCTGATCGTCGTGGCACAGTCCGTTTATTTATTTGAGCTCTACGTTGTATGAAATTAAATAAATTGTGATATTTTAGATATTTATCCTAAATTGATTGGAATTGATTGAGATTGAATTATGGATTGGTAAATGGCGTGGTTAAATTCTGTAATTGAGTGTTAAATTATGCAAATTGAGTGCTGATTTGATTTTTGGTATTTAATTCCAAAAATTGTGAATTTCCAATATTTATTCGAAAATCCAGGTGTCGAGTTTTGACACCGAAAATGATTTTTAGTGCTATGTGAAATAGTGGGATTTCAAAAAGGATGAATATCAATTTTTCTGGATCAAGTTGACCGTGTACCCACACACGAGTAATTTCATGTGAATTTCTAATACGAAGAGAAAGGCCAGGCTCACCATTTTAATTAAAGCGTTTGAGTGCAATGCACGGTGCCCTGGGCCATATTTGAGTGATCGTGTGATGGTCATGAGAAATCGTCTCGGACTGTTGAGCTGGACGTTATCCCTATGTGGGATACCCCTAGACAACGGGAAATCGGTCGCAGTTGATTCGGACCCTATGCTCCTTTGGGAATGCCGTCGACGTAATGACGAAGCCGCGCTCCATGGGGAGGCGATGCTGGCAAGGCCAGAAGACCGCCGAACTGAGAGTAGGCCGTGCTATATGCCGAGATCAAATCTAAGAATGCATGATTAATTGAGTGTGAGCATCGATGGTATACCATATCAGCCTACGGGCGATATATCAGCTTAGAGTGAGCAGTCCTGGACTATGGTCGGACTTATAAATAGTATTGAATGTGTCGACCAAGCATGGGTCGTGATGACATGTAATCGACTAGGTCGATTGATCATTGCTTTGATCTGATGTTGTGAAATGACTGATTGAATGGAAATGACCGTGAGTGGTCTTGTCAGCTTGTAATTGACTAGGTCGATTTGATCGATGCTTCGATCTGTGAAATGATTGCTTGAGTGCCTATTGTGAATTGTACTGACTTGCAGGTGGGATCTGATGCTAAGGTACGTCTTCTGACCTATGCGTGTTTAGGCAGCCTTTAGTATAATGGTTTACTAATCGGGCTTAGTGGGGTAGAACTCGCTGAGACGTAGTCTCATCCCAGTTTGAGGAAAACATTTCAGGATCCCGATGAGGAGCTGAGGAGGAGGAATTTGTGAATGAGAACTCGCAAGTGAAATTGAGGAAGAGAGTGATCTGAGTGAAGAGGAATCAAAGGAGGATCAGGATAATCTCGAGTATGACTTAGATAAGGATTGAAATCCCATCTCTTTGTGAACCCTTTGTTTATGCGTAGATAGAGTGAGATTCTAAAGTTGTGAATAGTTTGTGAAGTGCTCTGTCTAATGCCATGTATAAAGGTTTGGTTGTAAATTTCAATATGAGAAATATAGCTTGCTTTTCTATCCCATCGTTTTATTGTCTGGGGATTTTAATTGCTTCTGCATGTGCTTAAAAAAAATGAAAGGGTCGGCGATACATTGTCCTGGGATATCGCATTATAAAATCGACCAAAAGAGAAGGATGTGTGCGTGCTCGAGGATCGGGGCGTGACATCCAGTTTAAGTGGTATCAGAGCAAGGTTAAAGATTGGAGTGATAAGGAGCGTTGACTATGGGATAGTTAGTAGGAAATGCCTTTAAATTCATGCTGGTGCATGTCTGTATTAGCTGAGTGCTAAAATTGTTTGTTGTGTGCGGATCGCTCATCTTCTAATCCAGTGTGGATTTGGAAGACGGGTTGCAGTGTAAAGACTGAACCATGAGCGAGCAGGAGCTAAGAACTCCTAGTAAGAGGACAATGTCCTCTGTGACTCGAGATGAAGCATCGACAAAGGTCGGTACCCGAGGTGGTTGAGGCAGAGTGTTGGCTCTGGCCAGCTCGAGTGTAAGAGTACCACTGTAGGTTGGTACTAGTGTAGCAGCGTCAAATGATCCTAAGTTTGATAGGATCGTTCTGATGCTAGTGTTCCTTGGGAACTGGATAAGCCAGCAAGCTCAGGGTCAAGCCGCTGTTGTTGTTGCTATCATTACTGCTGTTGTCGCCTCACCTGCTGAGATCCAGAGTGGAGATGTGATTCGGGAGCGAGTCATTGCATTCAAGCCGAGGTATAAATCCAGTTCAGGCAGAAATGAAAATTGGTCAGGAAAAAAGATCGAGGTCAAGAGTGGTTTTAGCAGACCGATGGGACAACCGGAAAGAGTGTGTGCTATCACTTGGCAGGAGATAAAAGACTCACCTGATAAGTGTCAGAATTGTAGAAGGAAGCATGGATAAATCCAATGTCCGAGTATGACTAGAACATGTTGTGATGATGACTAGCATGGCCATCGGGTGAAGGACTGTCAATGGAAGTCTAAGGTAGTATAGACATCGCTATCGTGACCAGAATGCCACTAGGATGGCGAAAGAAATGATGCATGTCGCTTGTGTGGAAAAAGACATGGGACAGCACCGTGCCCAGTTAGGACGGGTGCATGTTTTGAATGTGGCCAACAGGGTCACATGGCCAGATTTTGTCCTAAGAAGCAAAGAGGACAACCTCAGTTGCCGCTGCCGCCATCGATGAGACAGATAGGAGGGTATGCCCCTCAAAATGCACTGCAAGGAGGACACCAGAGACCTCCAGCTCAGGGCACTGTGTATGCGATTACCCAAGGTCAGGCAGAAGCTGCGCCTGGCGTGATTACAGGTACGGTCTCGCTCAACGACCAACCTGCTTATGCTTTGTTTGATTCGGGAGCAACCCATTCCTTCATTGCCGAGCAATATGTTAGGATGCTAGGATTGAATCCTGTATTGTTGGAATCGGCAATTTGCATATCTACACCCTTGAAAGATAAAGTTATTACTGCTTTGGGATGTTCGGGGTGCAAGTTAGAGATTGGTGAGCGAGTGGGGAAAATTGATTTGTTAGTCCTAGCCATGTATGATTTTGATTTGATAATTGGCATGGATTGGCTCACCAATCAACGAGCTAAAATGGACTGCTATCGCAAGGCGATTCGGTTTGACCCATTAGGGGTAAGAGTTTCGAGTTTGTCGGGAATCGAGGAGGACCTTCGATTTCCTTAATCTCGTCGCCGGAAGCAACTCGCTTTTTAGACGAGGGTTGCCGAGGGTACTTAGCGACTGTCGTGGATACGACAGTTGATGAGCTGAAAATGGAAGATATTGCAGTGGTACAGGAGTTTCCAGATGTCTTTCCAAAGGAATTGCCAAGGTTACCGCCAGAAAGGGAGATTGAATTTGTAATTGAGCTAGCACCGGGGACGAACCGATCTCAAAGGCACCGTACCGAATGGCGTTATCTGAGTTGAAGGAACTGAAAGTGCAGATGCAAGAGTTACTGGATAAAGGATTTATTCGTCCTAGTGCATCGCCTTGGGGAGCACCATTTCTGTTCGTTAAGAAGAAAGATGGTTCGTTGCGTTTGTGCATCGACTATCGACAACTCAATCAGGTAACGATCAAGAACAAGTATCCATTGCCGAGGATAGATGACTTGTTTGATCAATTGCAAGGAGCGTCAATATTCTTGAAGATCGATTTGAGGACAGATATCATCAGCTGAGGATTCGGAAAGAGGATATTCCTAAGTCAGCATTTCGTACCCGGTACGGGCATTATGAGTTCATAGTGATGCCGTTCGGATTGACGAATGCTCCAGCTGCCTTTATGGATTTGATGAACAAAGTGTTCAAGGAATATCTAGATCAGTTTGTAATTGTGTTCATAGATGATATCCTGGTCTATTCGAGAAGTAATGAAGAGCACGAGAATCATCTGAGATTAGTGCTTCAGACCTTAAGAACACATCAGCTATATGCTAAGTTTAACAAATGCGAGTTTTGGCTGACTCGTGTTGCGTTCTTAGGTCATGTGATTTCCGGAGAAGGAATCTTCGTCGACCCGAGCAAGATAGAAGCCGTGATCAAGTGGCCGAGACCGACATTAGTAACAGAGATCAGAAGTTTTTTGGGGTTAGCAGGTTATTACAAACGGTTTGTGGAAGGATTCTCATCAATAGCGTCGCCTTTGACAAAGCTCATGAAGAAAAATGAGAAGTTCATATGGACAGACAAGTGCGAGCGTAGTTTCCAAGAGCTGAAGGAAAAGCTGACTACCGCACCTGTGCTGACGATTCCATCTGGTCTTGGAGGATTCGAGATCTATAGTGATGCGTCATTCAGGGGATTGGGTTGTGTGCTGATGCAACATGGCAGAGTTATTGCATACGCTTCCCGGCAGTTGAGACCTCATGAATTGAATTATCCGACGCATGACTTAGAACTCGCAGCCATCATATTTGCGTTGAAGATTTGGAGACACTACTTGTGTGGGGAAAAGTTTCAGATCTTTACAGACCATCAAAGTCTCAAGTATTTGTTCTCTCAGAAGGAGTTGAACATGAGACAACGGCGATGGATGGAATTGCTGAAAGACTACGACTGTGACATTCTATATCACCCGGGAAAGGCGAACAAGGTCGCCGATGCATTGAGTCGGAAGTCTTCAGTGGCACGGATCTTGATTAAGGAGTGGAACTTAATCGAGAGAGCTCGAGATTCGAAATTCAAATTTGAGGTAGGCCACCTCTCAAGTTTTATGGCCACCCTCAAAATTGAGCCGGATGTCCAGGTAAGAATCAAGCAACTTCAACCGACAGATCCAAACGTACAGAAAATTCTTCAAGAGGATATCGATAAAAGAAAGGCTGATTTTCAAGTTTCTGATGATGGGGTACTGAGGTTTCGTGGACGTTTGGTTGTACCTAACGATGTGGAGCTTAGAGAAGAAATTTTATCTGAAGCACATCGTAGCAATTACAGCGTTCATCCTGGAAGTACTAAGATGTATCAGAATTTGCGTCAACACTATTGGTGGTCAGGTATGAAGGCGGACATCGCCAAGCATGTGGCCAAGTGTTTGACTTGTCAGCAAGTAAAAGCTCAGCATTGCAAGCCAGGAGGATTTCTGCAACCTCTCGCGATCCTAGAGTGGAAATGGGAGCATATCACGATGGACTTCGTGACTGGACTACCAAGGAGTCAAAGGGGAAATGATTCGATTTGGGTAGTAGTCGGACAGTGACAAAGTCAGCTCACTTCATTGCGGTTCGAAAGGACTGAGTCCGGATAGACATGCAGACTGTATGTGCGTCGAGTGGTTTGTATGCATGGAGTGCCGGTTACGATAACATCGATAGAGACCCGAGGTTTCCGCTACTTTTTGGAAGAGCTTACGAGTGCTTTAGGTACAAAGCTTGATAAGACGGCATATCATCCTCAGACGGATGGCTAGTCTGAAAGGACGATTTAGACTCTTGAAAACATGTTGAGAGCGTGTGTAATAGACTTCAAAGGAAGTTGGGAGGATCAACTTCATCTAGTGGAATTCGCCTACAACAACAGTTATCAGCAGAGCATCAAGATGGCTCCTTTTGAAGCGTTGTATGGCAGAGCATGCAGAACTCCAGTATGTTGGGATGAAGTCGAAGAAAGGAAGATAACAGGCCCAAAGTTAGTTCAACAATCGGTAGATGCCGTGGCAGTGATCAGAGACAGATTGAAGACAGCGCAGAGCAGGCAGAAAAGTTATGCAGATAAGCGTCGAAGGTCTTTGGAATTTCAAGTTGGTGATCACGTTTTTCTGAAAGTGTCACCAATGAGGGGAACTTCGCGCTTTGGTAAGAAAGGCAAGCTAAGTCCGAGGTACGTAGGTCCGTTTGAGATTCTTGAAAGAATCGGAAACCTAGCGTATCGTCTTGCGTTGCCGCCAAGATTGGCGCAAGTGCATGACGTCTTTCACGTGTCGATGTTAAGGAAGTACGAGCCCGACCCGACCCACGTGCTCAATTTTGAGGAATTGGACGTGGATGACTGTGTGTCATACGTTGAAAGCCCGGTTCAGACTGTCGATCGTAAAGAGCAAGTTCTGCGTACAAAGACCATCCCGTTGGTCAAAGTGGTCTGGCAATACCACGGGATTCAAGGAGCGACTTGGGAGACTGAAGAATCAATGAGACAGTTGTACCCCCGCCTTTTTGATCAAAGTGTAATGGTTTAAATTTCGAGGACAAAATTTTTATAAGAGGGGAAGAGTTGTGACATCCTGAAATTCGACCCCGTTTCGATAAAGTGAAATGGGCATTTTGTCGACGTGTTTACGGTCCTTTTTCTCTGAGCTGATTACTCACGAGTTAACTAACCTATTGGGTGAAGCCGTTAAGGGACGTATCTGCAGTAAAATCCCTAAAAGCTACTCAATTTGTTGGATTGGACTAAAATCACGTATGATCGATTTTTAACCACGAAATTGAACTCGATTTCGGGAACCGAATTTTAAGCGCGTCATAATTCTTATTTTTAGGATCCTGTCTCATCGCTCGTCAATTTATTGACGGGTCCGAAATTTCAAGAAAGAAATTATCGGAAGAAAATTGAAGCCCGAAAGGAAATAGAAATGATTTCTTTTTCTCCCATATCCCATTTCAGAGGATCTTTTGATCTTAGGAATCCTTTCATCTTGTTTTTCCATACGCTGTATTCATTTCCATCAAAGTAAGGAAGTCTGGTGTTTCTCTGACTTTCAACTAAACCTGGAGCCAAAATACTAGCCATAGATATTTAGCTTAGAAGTAAAAACACTTCAAATAAAATGAGCATACACGCTCTAATACCAATTGATAGGGTTAATAAGAGCACCTAGAAGGGGGTGAATATGTGTTCAAAGTAGTTTTTGCAAGACTTAACAAATTAATTCTTCTTTTGAGGATAATAGACTGAAGATGTAAAAGACTATAAACAGTTATATAAGGCTACAAATTAAACTAAAGAGTTTAGGGAAAGAATTGAAACGCAGGGTTTATAGTGGTTCGGCTTAGACTAAGTTTACGTCCACTTTCCCGCACTGACAGTCCATTGGCTGGATTTTACTAAGAATCAAAAAAAGATTTTACAGTCTCACGTTCTTGATTCCATAATGTAAAAACTCTACCATATTTCTTCAATGTCTCATAAGTATTTAATCTCTTTTGAGTACAACTTAAATTCAGTAATTGAAATAGCAAAGAACTAGGAGTTTCAAACTTTGAAATTTTTCTTTTCACACACACTCGAATAACTTGAGCGTTTTTCTTATATACTCCTTCATGCCTTTATAACCGTTGACGCTTTGCAAAGAAGTTATTCCAATCTACTTGTTAGATGGAATTAATTAAGGAGATCTTCGAGTTATTTAAGAAATATAATGATAGCGCACCAATCCTTCCCGCCCATACAATCAGGATTTAGATTTCCATAAGTAAAAGTATATTTCGCCAATCAACAGATCTAATTATCCAAATTGATTTCAATAAGAATAATTGATCACGGGATGTTATCTCTAGCCGTGAGATCTTTAATTGTACGAACCAAATCCTTAAAGATAAATTCGCATCTTGATAAGTCTTCTCTTCGTCAGTATGAAAACTATCAATGAGGGTGTACTTTAAACTTTGAGTTTGGAGGTCTTCAGACTTTGACGAAAGAATTTGCAAGTCTTCAGACTAGACTGATGAAAACGTTTTGTTAACTTCAAAATAATAAGAAAGTTTTCTCCAACAACAGCCACTCGTGATAGAGATAGAATTTTAGGTCCCCCTCCAACCACAAGAAAAAGTTAGCGATGAATTGACTATTACCCACTATAGTAATTATATGAGTAAAGAAAATATGTAGAGTAGACGTCAGTTTATGAAATCTCTCTCTCTCTCTCTCTCTCTCTCTCTCTCTCTCTCTCTCTCTCGTAATGGAAGTAAATTTTTTTTTCTCCCTTCTAAAGAGAGCCTGTCTCGTAATCAACAAACGCTTTGTTTTCTGGAGGTGGATGATTTACAAATTAGCTATCTTGCAAACTGACACTTAGAGAATAAAAGGGAATTTGACACTTAGAGAAACAGCAGACCCGACAAATGAAACATACTGGGGGAAAAGGATAAGAAAGCGAAGTCATTTAATCTTCAGGTTTTTTTTAATCGACCATCTGACGGTCCACATGACTAATTTCCAGCCATTTCTCCCTTGTCTATAACTGATCCTGGCTGTCGTAAAAGCTGATTTTTTCCATCTATTCTTGTCCAGCGTGTCATTTAGTTCCACTCATTATTATGCATCATCATATAGTTCTTAACCTCTACAGGAGAGGGAACTACAAGTGGTAATGATGATCGTGAGGGATAGTTCCTATCTTGGCGGCTTAAATGTTTGAGTACCTTCCATTTATATTTTTACTAGACATGGTTTGGCAAGAAGCATCAGGTTCTCAGAAAGTGCCATGGCATAACTTCTTTTTAGAGATAAAGCATGCAAAAGATTGTTGATGTCAAACAAGATTTGGTTTGATACGCCTACGATCCAGCAGATTGTTTTGTGGGAATGAGGGACTAATGCAATATGACCTCTCATTCTTCTGCCGGCAGCACTGTGCAACTGTTTTTGTTGGCGCTGCTGCAACTCAAAACCATGAAGAACGCTTTTTAACTTGGATATTTGTGTTGTACAAGGAAAACAGCAACAGAAGAGCTCCGGCCCATGCGTTCTTGCCTTATTTTTCCCTTTTAAGTTCACAAAATTGCTTGAAAATTGTCATCTGATGTAATCTTTTGCTAAATTAACCCCCACCAAACAGATTGTCACTGAACACTGATCGGTTGTTGAGGAGGTCCTCAACACCAAGTGCACTTGAGGAAGTATAACCAACCTCAGAGCCTTATATGCATGTAGCCTCCTTCAACCTCATGGCTTAATCTTTTGGGTTGTAACATTGTTTCTGGTTGTGATCCGTGTTAAAGTATTCCCTGTGTGTTTTCAATGTGCCTTATATACATTTTTGTCTTCCTCCATCTAATAGTTTGAAATTTTTGGGTTGGATTTTTCTCTTCCAGGATGATAAGAACCTTTACATTTTCTTGGAGCTCGTGACCAAAGGTTCACTTGCAACCCTTTATAACAGAAACAACTTGAGAGATTCCCAAGTCTATGCATACACTAGGCAAATTCTAAATGGTTTGAGGTATCTTCATGATCAGATGGTGATCCACAGGTATTATAAGAGAGACGCTTGACTTTGCACGTAGTACACTTTTCATTTTTTATGGATGATTGATTTTAATAAGGACAGAGATCCTAACCAAACAAAGAACATGGAAACTTATATATTTTGTGCCATGGCGCACAACCTTGGTGCCTTTTGATAATACTTTTACTTATCCAAATACTTTTCTGGATTTAAGGGAGTTGTCAAATCTTTGAACCAAAATGTGGTTTTATGAGAAGTAGATTCGTTGTGATAATCAGCAAACAACAAAGCAACTCTATGACCTTCTACAGCATTATCTAGCATAGACAAGATTATTTTACAATGTGAATGCTTGAAGGTGGAAATGTAATTTTGTAATATTGTTTACTGTGAGGATGAATATGAAAATTTTAATCTTTTATTAGTCCTCCGCACAGCCATGCTGGTTTCTCATGCTTTAAGTTCCTTCGTTCTGTAGGGATATCAGATGTGCTAACATACTGATTGATGCAAGTGGATCTGTGAAACTTGCAGGCTTTGGATTGGCAAAGGTATGTCTCATCAGTGAAGTGACTTCTCTCTCTCTCTCTCTCTCTCTCTCTCTCTCTCTCTCTCTCGCACGCGCACGCTAACAACAAACACACGTGCTCAAATACATAAGCATGCACAGTGCTCACGAGCAACAAAGATGCATTTACAAAAACATATGTGTGCACACCTGACAATCACACGTATACAAATGCACAAAGTGACAGGTATTGTCCTTTACTTTTCTGAATATGACATATTGACTTGCTGTGTATATTCTACAGGCCACGAAAATGAATGATGCTAAATCTTTGAAAGGATCTGTTTTTTGGATGGCACCTGAGGTTTGTACTCTCCGCTGCCATTGTTTTAACATACTGTCATTAGCTACATTAGGCGCATATCTTTTCCATTTTTTTCATCCTTGTTGGTCGTAATTGCAGGTTGTCAATCCAAAGTTCAGAAGCTATGGGTTAGCAGCTGATATATGGAGCCTAGGGTGCACTGTTTTGGAGATGTTAACCTGCCAGCCTCCATATTCACCCTTAGAAGCAGTATGTTACTAAGTAACCTTCTATTTATGTTTTATATGCTTGAGATCCATATTTTGCCAGAATAACTAACTAGTCGCAGCTCTTTTGTTATTGCTGCTTTTTGTCTGAGCTAGCTTAGTTGAGTGCATGTCTTGACGAGTGCATTAGGCCGTCATTGTAAGAAAACAAAATGACCAAGAGCATTAATTAGAAAGGAGAGGACAGAGAATTCAATGATAATTATCAAGAGTATGGTTGTGTCGAGAGGATATGCATAGTATTTATGGCCAATGGTTGCTTGGGATTCTGGAGCAAACGGTTATCTAACATTATAAGAAAACTCAGTTGAATAGTTGAATCTTGACTCTCTTTCGAGTAATTTGGCATTGTTGTTGAATGCTTGTAATTACTAGTACAAGTTTACAGTGTACGGTGGCATGTGCTTGCATAATTGCATATTGTACATATGTAAACAGCATCCCACCAAATGAGGGGTACACATATGAACCCACCATTCAGTCTCAACAATCTCTCGATCTTTCACTGTCACATGGTACTTGAGCAACTAAGAGAGCCATCTATGCTCCAGTCCTGAGTGCAGCACTGATAGCGATTGCTTCGTGGTCCCGGCTGCGTCATTTCATTGTGTAGTCAACAATCTCTCGATTTGTCACTCTCCTTCATCAACGATATTTCCCTCATTGCCTTCGAGTGTTGACCCTTCGCTGCTCTTCTCTGATCGTTGACCTAAATAGCTGTCGTCTCTACTAGGATTAGTTACTTCGGATATGGAAGTTAGTGAATTTTCAATTTGGCTGTCTTCTCAGCTATCATGTGTTAGTTCCCCTCGGATTTATGATTAACACAAGCCTCTACTACGTTTTCTTTCTTATTGCGGCAGGCGCAAGCATTGTTTAAACTTTTTATTGGCGAACCTCCTCCAGTTCCTGATTCTATATCAAGAGATGCTCGAGACTTAATTCTTAGATGCTTGCAAGTAAACCCGAATAATCGGCCTTCTGCAGCGCAGTTGCTAGACCATCCCTTTGTGAGGAAGCCACCTACACCTACTTAATCTTGTTTTGCTTCACTTCGTTTCAACAACATATGGTCAGAAGGTTTTGCTAGGCCATCCCTTTTTAGTTCATTGCTGTGAAGGTAATTTTACTCTCTGTTTGTATTTTTGTTGTTAGACTGCTAGTGTTTCTTTTAGGCTATTGACAAGGTACCACATTTCTACTATTCAACTTTTAGCAGTCTGCACTAAACTTTTAAATTTGGAGCAAATGGTCCACTAAATTATAAGGTATATGCTTAGTTTCCCAATTCCGTTACAACCTTTTCACGTTTCTACTGCCTGCTCTAATATTTCCACCAAATGATCCTGAAACTTTTGAGTGAGTTACCCATAGTGGTTAATTGGTATGCTATAGGTTAATTTGTCTTTTGCTAGGGGAGAGATTTGTGGAATTGGTTGTTATGCCACGAAAACAACCATAGTTGCAGTTTCCCTTAGCATGTGTTAGAATCTAGGAATATGGATATAAAAATTTTGGTGGCGTGTCAGTAACGATGACACTGAGAGAAACGAAAGTGGATAAATAGGCTTTGTGCCTCTCTGTAGTTGTTGAACTTCCTCGCAAGGTTGCCTCATGTGCTAAGAGCTTTTATTGGATATGGACATGTCACACTCCAAATCCTATAAGGTTAGAGGTAATGACATGGCCGTGTTTTCATCCATAGGACAAGGTCTCAAATCACCAAAATCCAACTTCTAAGGGGGTGTTTGGTTGGGCATTCCCAAGGGGCTTTGGGGGCCCAAAGCCTCTTGGGGAAAATTTTGGGTGTTTGGCAAAATATTTGAAAGCCCCTTTGCCCAAATATGAGCATTCCGAAGGTTGAATGCCGAAAGCTGGGGAGAGGCGGCATTCGGCATTCGGCATTCCAGAAATGCAAAAATGACTGTTCATCGTAATTACTGTTCATCTTCTTCTCCGCTCGGCTCATCTTCTTCCCGCCGCCTCGAGTTCGGCTTCTCCGGCAACCACCACCACCGCGGGGTCGCGTGTCCTCGGTGACCACCGCTCGGGTGGCGCGACCCGCGACCCAGGTGGCGTCACCTGGCGCGCGCGAACCAGGCGACATCGCCTGAGGTCGCGCGGACCCGTGCAGCGTCGCCGTCCGCGCGTGCCAGCGACGCCGCCGGGTCCGCGCGACCTCGCGGCGGCGTCGCTGGGTCGCGCGACCAGGCGACGCCGCCAGATCTGAGCGACCTAGCGCGCCGCGCCGGGTCGCGACCAGCGACGCCGCCGAGGTCACACCTCGGCCGCGAGATCGGCCGTCGGGAGGCCGGATCTCGGCGGTCCGACGGCTAGATTTGGCCTCCGCAACCTTAGGCCGCCGGATCTGGCGGTTCGGCGGCCAGATTGGCTGTCCGGCAGTTGGCTAGCTGTTCGCCAACCACCGAATTTTATTTTCAGACTTTAAAAAAATAAAAAAAATAGAAAAAGCTAATTAGAAATGCAAGTTTTGCCAAACAGTTTCTTTGCTAAAATTATTTTTCAAAGCTACTTGAGATTGTAATTTACCAAACGGTGTAGCATTTCGGGAAACCCCTTTATCTCAAAGGTATTTGCATTCTCCCAAGGGCATTTTCCCAAAGTTGAACCAAAAGGGCCCTAAAAGTCCTCGCAATAATGCCATCACTCTAACGGCCACTAAATAAATGACTTAAAAAAGATGAGAGATGAATGGAATAAGCAACAATAGTCCATTGACTAATGCATCTATGTTTAAGTAGATCAAGCTTTGATTATGTGTGTTCACAAAATCAAACCATAACTCATTTAACTCAAATTTGAAATATAACAAATTTATAATAAGAGAATAAGTTTCGTATTCTTCAATATAGCTATATTTACAGTATAAATATCCATACAATAATATCAAAAATAAATATCAATGGTCCAATTTATTAATTAATCTTGTCAAAATCATACGTCAATGGTCCATTCTATTGATAAGCTTGTATCGCATCATACGTCAATAGCTCATTTCATTGGCCAATTTTGTGTTTAAATATCAATCATTGTCACACAAAACATCTAGTGACAAGGCAACCATCTCCTCTCTTGGCAAAACCTCCACCTATATTGCGGATGGCTGGCCCAAAATGATATCTATCCTAAATTACTATGCATGTGCCCATAAGTAACTCAATGGGCTCATAGCGATATTAAACATCAACATCAATCTACAACCTCTTTTGTACCTGGCAACGCCTATGACCAAATAATGAGTGACTAAACAAGTGGATGAACTTGTGATCATAACAACTAAACGAGAATCGACATTAAAACCAAATAAAACTCTACCTCAACTACAAAACAGTTAAACTATATACAAACACCAACAAAATGACTTTTATGCACTAACAAATCGCTTGGTCAAAGCAATTACTCAAACTTAACGATGTGAAACTTGAACGCGTGTGATCCTAACAATTAAATGAGAATCAACGTTAAAACCAAATAAAACTCTACCTCAACTATAAAGCGGCTAAACTATATCCAAACGCCAACAAAATGACTTTTATGCGCTAACAAATCACTTAGTCAAACTTAACGATGCGAAACTTGAACATAAACCCCAAAATTGTACTCTGATCAAGTCGTTGCTTTAAATCAACGTCCATCAAACCCCACAACTTTATAACAACAAAATCTACCATTTCCATAAAATTTCATGACTCAACATCCCAAAAGTTAGACCCGTGGCTTGAATCTCACGGAACTTAAAATATGTGACCTAACTCCGAGAAATTACTTCAACCGGAAGAAGAGGGGTACGAACATTTATTGGGCATTGTGATACGAAGTCAAATTGGCTTGGCCATGGCTCCTTAATGGATAAGCATAAAACCCTCTTTTCCTGCTTTCTTGTTTTTCTTTTTTTTTTCCTCCCTCCTTTCCCTTTCTTTCTCTGTTTTTCGGTCGGGGGAGCTCTCGGTCTTCTTTTAAACCAAGCGCTCACTTATGACTTCGTTGACCGAGTCAACATTTTCTTTATATATATAATTTTTTTTTTAACTTTTCCCTCTTTTTGACTTTTCAAACCCATATTTTACGCTAAGAGGGCCATATCTGCTCCAGTCCTGAGAGCAGCACTGATATTGACTGCTGCGCGGTCCCTGCTGCGTCATTTCATGGTGCGGTTGTCCTCTGGTTTGTCACTAGCCTTCGCCAGCCGTCGTGTTTCCCTCATTGCCTTCGAGTGTTGACCCTTGGCTGCTCTTCTCTGATCGTCGGCCTAAATGGCTGTTTTCTCTACTAGGATTAGTTACTTTGGATACGGAAGTTTGTTTCGCTCATTTCACGAAAATATTATATTTTAAAAGATATTTTTTAAAAGATTACTTTTAAGAAAATGATAATATTTTTTGATATTCATCTAAAACTTAAAAATAAACTAGAAAATATTTTCGGCCATTCAGTGTGAAATTCAAATGAATATCCCTTTGTGTACTCCTTTTAATAATTTTTTATTTTCTTGTGTATATATATTTTTTAAAATCGAAGTTTAATTATTTTTATTTTTAAATTTTCTTTTTACTTTTTTCTTTTTTCCCTATTATTTTTATATTCCTCCTCCTTTTTTGGTCGATCGCCAACCACAACGAGCAGTCGGAGGCGAGCTCACTGCTCACCAAAGGCTTGCACTCGCCAACCAGGCAAGCCTCAATCCTTAAGATTGCTACCTTGGGCCTCGCCAGATCAACGAGCTAGGGGCTTACGCTTGCCTATCTAGTGAGTGGCTAGCTCAAGCTCGCCTGTGGCCGGTTACTGGTCCTCGGCATGACCGGTGACCAGCCCGAAAAGAAGGAAAAAGAAAAAGAAAAATTATTAAAATTCAATTTTTTTTGAAAAAGAAAAGAAAGAAAAAAAAGAAGGTTAGCAAGGGTGTGAGATATGAGAAAGTAAGGAAAATGTTTTCCCCTACTTGAAAAGCGGGAAACATTTTCTCTTAATTAAAAAGATTTTTTTCCGTTGGTCTCGACCACTTCATTTTCCGTGAAATGAATGCTAGAAAATCCGAAAAACACTTTTGTGGAAATTGCTTTCCACGAAATGAACTCAGCCCTGGTGAATTTTAATTTGGTTTCAAATATTATGAGAATTTTCATGCCTTAAGTCAAGTTGGCAACTTCTCCATACACGTAGTAAGTATTCTTAAGGGATGATAATTACTGGCTCTAGCCAGTAAATCACCTCATGATGTTATCCCTTTTTAGGCACGACAACTTGGAGACCCCCTTCTTTTCGGTAGAATGGATTGGAGTGCTCTCGTCTTCTGAGTAATTTTGAAAGTTGCACTGCTTTTGTGCTTATATTTGGATTTTATTTAGTATAAAGGAGAAAGAATAATGCCATCCTTGTCAAAGCCATCGCAAAACATACAAGTAATGCCTCCTTTCTTTTTACTCCTTTGTTAAGATCAGGACTCTTAAAAGTTTCGAGCAAAAAGGAATAGATGCTTATGTTTAATTGGGAGTAGTTGGAAAACATTTAAGCAGTTGGTCCGTGTGAATTGTTAACATGGCAGATGATCGCCTGAAGCATGACACGCTTAGATTTGTCTGCAGATCTTATTGGTTTATCCAGCTGTCATATGTTAAATCCCCTTGGGTTTATGATTAATAGCCTCTTCCACGTTTTATTTCTTATTGTGGCAGATGCGAGCATTGCTCAGAATTGGCAACGGCGAACCTTCTCCAGTTCCTGATTCTTTATAAAGAGACGCTCGAGACTTAATTCTTAGATGCTTACGAGTAAACCCGAATAATCGGCCTTCTGCAGCGCTGTTGCTAGACCATCCCCTTGTGAGGAAGCCGCCTACTTCTTCTGGTTTTGCTTCACCTCGTTTCAACAACATTTCGTCATAAGGTTTTGCTAGGCCATCCCTTCTTGGTTCATTGCTGTGAAGGTAATTTTACTCTCTCTGTTTGTAGTTTTGTTGTTAGATTGCTAGTTGGAGTATTCTTCTTTTGGGCTAATGGCAAGATACCTTCATCAACTTACTATATTTCTCATGAATTCTCCAAAATACCTATTTAACTTTTAACAGTCTACACTAAATCTCTAATTTTTGAGCAAATAGTCCATGCATTTGTAGACCATGTTTGGTTGTCTAGATTTCTAACTATGATAGAATTAGATAAAATATGATATGAAATTTTATTTATTGTATGGTGAACCATAGTAATAAATTAGATATATTCATATCATATCATGTACATTATTTGGTATAAATGTCATATCATTATAAGTAAATAAAAAAGTTCACAAACAAAGATGACAAAAATTTCTCATGACACTTTTGCCTACTTTATTTTGTTTTTCCTTAATTTTTCTTTTCTTTTTTACTTCCATTTTTCCCCTTCCATGATTCTCTAATAAAATTTCATTAGATAGTAAAGCGTACCAATATACCTAAAATACTAAAATACCAAACATATATAATAAATATAAATATATCAATATTAATATATTGAATTTAAATTATAAGATAGAATTACATTTGTATATATAAATAAATAAAAAGATTGAATTAAAAAACTAAAATGTTATTTCTTGTTATTTTGAATTTCTTGTATTAAAATTGAAATATTATTTGTATTGAAATATAATTTTATTTTTATTAATTTAAGAAGTTTGTTATTTGAGAAAAATAACTTTCTTATTATGAATATTAGAAATTATATACATCATTATCCCACCTTCCTTGAGGGATAATTTTATTTGGGCTATATTTCTCTTATATCATACTAAACGCGGGTTAAAATATTCTAAATTTTATCATGATTACCAAACACAATCATAGGGTTTATACTCAATTTCTTAATTCCCTTACACACTTTTCATGTTTTGATTTTCTGCTCTAATATTTCCACCGGATCATCTTGAAACTTTTAATTGAGTGAATTACTCATTGTGGTTAATTAGTCCTTTGCTAGGCAAGAGGTATGTGCAATTGACCGTCACACCATGAAAACAATCTTAGTAGTAAATTCCCTTGGGATATATAAGAATCTAGGAATATCGACATGAAAGTTTTGGTGGTGTGACAATGACAGTGACAATGACACTCTGAGAACTCATAGTAGACAAATATGCTTTGTACTTGTTAAAAATATAATACGTGAAAATGACATGATCTTATAATTTACGTCAAACGCAAAAATCACCAAAAAGATAAATGAGAAATAATAAATACATTAGAGATTTACGTGGTTCGGTCCAAGTATTAGTACCTACATCCACGGGAGAGCCAATAACAAATAATTCATTATAATCGAATAATCAAAGTTTACAATCGTTCACATGCTCCAGTGTTTTCCACACCTAGATTTAATCATAAACCTAAAGCGTTTATAAATAAATAACTCACTTAAACATAAATTCATGACACAAAATTACCGCACATTCAAGTTCAAAGTAAACGCTCTACGTAGACCAAAACAAGAACTAGGGCGTCTATCTTTTCTCCACGTACATGCAGTTTTGCATTCTCTTTTCTAGGCTTGTGCGGCGTCTAGACGTGCGGCTTGTTTGCTTTTTCATGCGGCTCTCTCCTTTTCAGGAAGAAAAAAATACCTAGATGGTTTTATGTGTGCCAAAGTCAACATTTTAGACTTTGGGCTCCATTGCCTCACCAAATCCAACTCCAATGAGGATTCTTCTTATGCCTTCTTTTGCGCATACAAAAAAAAAGATAGAAAACCCTCACTTTAAAAAAAAAAAAATTATTTCCTCCTTTGTGCATCTATAAGGAGTCCAACAAAGGAAGAGTTTCTTTATCCAATTTGAAATCTACTTGGGAAATATTTCTTAACAAATTCGATTTAATAAATCGTCATCCGAATTCAAACTCGAAACATTAATTTAACAATTCTTCACCTTAACTCAATGTGTAAAGCCAAATTATAGTACTTATCATCCATATTGCTCACTCTTCACATATGCCAATAGAGCTCAAGCAGAGCTTAAATTTCACCAAAGGAACAAATTTAGTCATCATGTCAGCTTGAATTTCACCAAAGGAACAAATTTAGTCATCATGTCTATCGAGTAATCTACTATAGCAATCTTTTTGACAATGACATTATCGTTAACTAAGACATCTCGAATGAAATGGTATATAATGTTGATATACTCTATTCGCTCGTAATCAACTAGATTATACGCCAAACATATCGCACATTGGTTATCACAATTTATATCCATATTTTTCTGTTCTAACTCAAAGTTCAAGAGCAAACTTCATAATTATATCGCCTCATTTGCTACAAAGGTTAGTGCCATGTACTCTACTTCAGTCGAGGACACTACAACGTGATCCTGTAAGGACACTTTCCAACTAATTGTACCACATGTTAGCATAAATGCATACCCTGCTAAAAATCTATAATTATCCAAGTTACCAGCGTGATCCAAATCCACAAAACTAGTGGTCTTACTACCATTGCTATCCTTCTGTTACACTCTTACGTATATTGTCCCATTCAAATATCTGAGAATCCACTTCACAACTTCCCAATGAGCTTTACTATGACATTTCATATAACGACTAACCACGCTGATGGATTGTGAAATATCATGCTTAGTACAAATCATAGCATACATAATACTACCTACAGTACTAGAATAAGGAACACTGGACATATGTTCCTCCTCCTCCTCAATCTATGGTGATCATTTATCTGAAAGTTTAAAATGCTTTGTTAAATGTGTACTTATAGATTTTGCTGACTGCATATTAAAATGCGCCGCGATCTTCTCAATATATTTCTTCTAAGATAGACATAAAACTCATGTAGTCCTATTACGCAAAATCTCCATATATAATATTTTCATTGCAGCACCTAAATCTTTCATCTCAAATTCAGTATTTAATTGCATCTTCAGCACATCAATATCAAACATATTTTTAACTGCTATCAGCATATCATTAAGAGTAAATAAATTAAAGAACCATTCTCCAATCTCTTAAAGTAAACGCTGCTATCCATCTGACTTTTCAAATAGTCTTGACTAGTCATAAAAGCATCAAAATGCTTATACCACTGCCTAGGAGACTATTTCAGTTTATAAAAAGATTTCTTCAACAAGCAAATATAATATTCCTTACCCGAAATATCAAATCCCTCTTGCTGCCTCATGTAAATCCGCTCCTCCAACTCACCATGAAAAAATGTCGTTTTCACATCTAACTACTCTAACTCAAGATCCTACGAAACAACTAAGGCAAGTAAAAAGCGAATAGAAGTATGTCTTACCACAGAAGAGAACACCTCATTGTAGTTAATGTCCTTACGTTACGTATACCTCTTCACCACAAGTCTTGTCTTATACCTCGCTATCTCGATATCGAGAATGCCCCCTATCCATTTAAAGACCCATTTACTTCCAACAATCTTCTAACTCTTAGATACTTTGATTAGCTCTCATGTATGATTCTAATGGAGTGATTCCACCGCTTCACTCATAGCCCCTAGCCATTGTGACGACTCCGAACTAGCCATTGCCTCAAAATAAGACGAAGGCTCATCTATCTTCACTTCATCACCTACAGTCAATGCATAAGTAATATTTGTATAACCATAACGTACCTGTGATTTAATGTCTTCCATATATGGTTGCAACTATAGTGTGCTAAGGCTTTGCTTGTTGGTCATTATCACCGACTTCAAGAACTAGACCTCATTCGTAGTCTCAACTTATGTTACTTTAGAGATCTCCAGAGTCTCTACCTGAAGCTCCACCTCACTGATGACCCCATGATCTGTCTTCTTTGCTGGTTGTGTTACAAAACTCATTTGTTGAAGCATTACGGTCTTGTCAAAGATCACGTCTCTATTGATTAGAAAACCGGGTTATCTGGGATCGGTGCACCATAGTCGGTAGTCTTTCACCCCATGTGCATAACCCAGAAATATGTACTTCTTCCCCCTCAGCTCAAGCTTACCATCATTTGCATGAGCATACGCAAGACATCCGAATATACGTAATCCGAAGTAATTAACAAATTTCCCTGACCATACTTCCTCAGGAGTCTTCCACTAGATAGCAAATGATGGAGATCGATTAATCAAGTAACACACCACATTTATTGCTTCAGCCTAAAATTCATTACCAAGTCTTGCATGCGAAAGCATGCATCAAGCTCGCTCAAGCAAAAAAAAAAAAAAACAAATTTGTTCTGCCACGCCATTTTGCTATGGTGTCCCAAGTACTGTGTGGTATCTCACATGTCACGCCCCGAACCTCGAGCGTGCCAACATCCCACCATGGTCATGCAAATGCGACATTCCCAGGTAGTGTCGCTGACCCCATTCATTTATTATTGCGCAAGCGGAACGTATTATAAAACACCTGACAATGAAATACGGGATAGAAAAGCAGGAGGCAAAACCACAACATAACACATTCATAATTCAATGGAGTTACAAATGAAAGCCTACAGCCAAAAGTCTACAAAAGACCGGCTCTTAAAAATGAACTGTCCTACGACCTACAAGTTGGACACGTTCTCTAATCCTTATGACTTCACCTCTGCAACTCCTCAAGGCCAACCGAAGCTATCTGGCCGCTCCGTCCACCAGGGACCTGAAATTTTAATCCCACAACCGGGATGAGACGTTGTCTCAGCAAGTTCAACTCCCTAAACTCCTATTAGAAAGAAAATACGCCCAATGGTGGCCTAGCCAAATCACACAGAGAACTTACCTTACCTCAGTTCCTTCCTACATGTTAGCACAATTCAAATCACTCAATCATAAATAGTAATAAGAACTTAAACAACTGGAACACCAACAATATCATTTCAAATGACCACAGGAGTCCGAATTATAAGACCAAATCGTCACGACACGTCCCATACCATGTCACACAATTTCGTCCCATAATCCGACCCATCAATAACACTCAGTATGCGTTCCAATTGATATTCATTACCACACAATGGCATAGCCTACTCGCAGTTTGGTTATCTACTGGCATATAGCCAAGCATCACCTCCCCACCTTGGAGCGCGGCTTCGTCAGTACGTCGACGGCATTCCCAAAGGAGCATGGGCCCAGAATCAACTGTGACCCGCAACCACTACGTGGGCATCCCATATAGGGGCAAGTCTAGCTCAACAGCCTAGAACAAATTCCTTTTAATTATCACACAATAAAATCATATTCGGTCCCAGGACACTTTGCATTTCACTTAATGCTTCCACTTAAAATAGTGATCCCGGCTATTTTTCTTCATATTAAAAACATCTGAGAAAGTAGTCGTGCGTGGGCACACATTACTTCGAACTAACAATACTTTCCTTTTTCAAACCCCCACTGTTTGATATAATACTTAAAATCCATTTTCGGTGTCAAACCTGACACCCGGGATTTTCTGAAGAAATTATATACTTTTCACAATCACCACTCAGTTTCACAATTCAACAATCAATTGCACAAACCATCATTCAATTTGCAATATCTAATCATCAAATTGAAAATCTGAGTACACAACAACGATCAGCACAAAATTCTGAGAAAATAAGGTCCCGAAATAATTTTCGAAATCTATTAAATAATTAAATTTATTCCGAAAATTAATTAAATAATAATATCCATATTTTTCACGATCCACACTCAATTTATAATATCCAATCATTAATTTTAAAATCTGACTACACAGCAGCGACCAGCGCGAAATTCTGAGAATTTAGGGTCTTGACAAAATTTTCGGAATTTAATAAATAATTAAATTTATTCCGAAAATAATTAAATAATAATATTTTAATAATCTCGAATAATAATATATTATTAAATTATTTAATAATTTCGAAATATTTAAATAAATCAAAAGTAAATTCCTTTATGACCAATCAAGGCTTATTCTAAATAAACCTACTTACCCTTAATTAAGCATACTTTAAATTAAAACACCACCTTAATCTAATCTACTCTTAAATAACTTAAACTAACCACCTAATAATACTTAACATAAACTAAACCTCCCTAAGCATAATTAACCTTCTAAACGAGGTTTAGTGAGCTAAACTCACCGGATTAACGAGCCGAGCGGACCAAAACGATGGGGACGCCGAGGGGAACAACTTTCCTCAAAGCGGGCCAAGCTTCGGGGTCGGGAAGCCGGCCAAAACAAGCCAAACACCCACTACCATACCCATTTATGTAGCTGCTGATTTGGGGCCGAAGGAGGGTGGATCTAAGCTCGATCGGGGCGGAGGAACGGTGGGGGAGAGACAGCGGCAACTTGGGGCGTTGTTGGACGGCGACTCCGGCGGCGAGCGAGAGGCGTGGGCGGCGAGCAACTTCTTCGACGGTGCTGCAAGCTGGTCTTCGCCGGTCGGGCGAGCGGGCGAGGCACACGAGCGGCACGGAGTGGTGGCGGTGACGGATGAACGGCGGGGCTCCAGCTGGTGGCGTGCAACGGCCATGGCTGCTTGATTCCTTCCTCCATTTTCTGGTCTTCGCACAGCAGAGATGGAGGGGGAAACCGACGGGAGAGGGAGAGGAAGGAGAGAGAGAGATGGGACCATTCCTTTTTCTTTTTCTTTTTCTTTAATCCAACAAAAATGGCCCACCATGACCTCATGTGACATCACTTCCCACTCACCCAAATCTTCCACCACAATCTTCCCAATATGTCCAATTTCAATTTCCGCCATGGCATACCAATTTTTTAAACTTTGTACATCCCATTCTTCAATTCTCTTCTAATTGAACCAAAATGAAATCCATAAAATTAATCAAATATCACTACATTTCAATTTATATAATCACTTGACCATAGAACCAACTTGAGTCCCAAAAGCATAACTAAAAAGCGGGCCTACTAATTTCTCGAGCCAAATTAGCCATTCTCTAATTTAATTGCTGAAAAACTCTGATTGCAGGAAAAATCTTCCAAAGATGAGTCAATGATCCTAAAATAATTTGTGATACACCATGACTTCCAATTTCTGAATTCAATCTCAATTTCACGGTTAATTTCACTTTGGCACGATACTAGCGCGTCCTGATCTATCAGGCAGCTTTTAGAAATTTTCATGCATTTGACCTGTGGTCGATCAATTCAAGCCACAATGTACATCTTTGACACATTGGCGACTCTCGGTTGTCGAGATAATCTCAAGGTTTCAAACATGGATACAGGGTACCCAATCGACAAAAAAGTTGGTCCAGTGTCGATCGACAAGAATTGTGCAATCTGGTGGAATCACCCACACTCGATCATATGCCTCTGTCGAGTCGACCTATCCCCGATCTTTAATCGATTTTTAATTGTGCCGTAATGACCCTTGCAGATTAGCTCGGTCGAAAGGTCGCTTCCTGGTCAAATTCTCGAGTCTGATGCATTAGAAACTCTTAACGGCTTCACCCGATAGACTAGTTTTCACATGAGCGACCGACTTAAGGAAAAGAACTATATGCGTGCCAACGAAATGCCCATCTCAATTTATTGAAAATAGAATTGGAAAATCGGAATGTCACACCACAATCCATTTTTTCTTGCAGAACTCGATAAAATATTTACCACAGAACTCTATGCCATTATCGATTCTTAGGCATTTGATTTATTTATCTGATAGCTTCTCAATCAATATCTTAAATTTCTTGAACCGATTAAATACATCATATTTGTGCTTCAGAAAGTATCCTATACCTTTCTTGAATAGTCGTCGATAAATATTAGCATATCAGGCACCTCATTTAGAAGGAACTGAAAACGAGCCCCAGACATCTGAATGAATGTATTCAACTGGTCGTTTGGTCGAATAAACAGCTGTAGTAAACTTAACTCAATGCTGCCTCTCAAATATGCAATGCTCACATAAATCTAGCTTTCCTATTTTCTGGCCCTTCAACAATCCCCTTTCACTCAGCATCGTCATACCTACTTCACTCATGTACCCTAAACGCATATGCCATAACTAAGTCAAGTTAGAGTCTGACTCACTTATGAAACCGCAACGGTTCTGGTCTTGGTCCCTCCTAGTAGATGATAGAAAGTATTCACTTTCTTTCCCTTCATCATTGTCATGGTACCTCGAGAGACCTTTAGTACTCCACCTTCAATGGTGTACTTACACCCTATGTCGTCAAGTGTCCCTAGGAAAATAAGATTTTTCTTAAGCTCCGGTACATGCTTCACGTCTGTCAATATGTGCACCACCCCATCATGCATCCGAATTCGAATTATCTCTGTCTCCACAGCTTTGCAGGCTACATTATTCCCCAAAAGAACACTACCACCATTTGCAATCTGTTAAGTAGTAAACCAGTTTTTATTATGCATCATATGATAAGAACACCCCGAATCTAGCACCTATTTATCTTCTAATAAAGTAGTAGTCACACATAAAATAGCTTCTGCATCATTAGTGCACCTCTTGGTAATGTTCGCCACACTGCTTGTGGCATTCTGCCTATCACCTTTATTCTTCTACTTTGGACAATCTCTCTTGATGTGTCCCTCCTCGTGATACTCAAAGTACTTCATGCGTGTGACATCCTGAAATTCGATCCCGTTTCGATAAAGTGAAATGGGCATTTCGTCGGCGTGCCTATGGCCTTTTTCTCTGAGCTGATCACTCACGAGTTAACTAACCTATTGGGTGAAGCCGTTAAGGGATGTATCGGCCGTAAAATCCCTAAAAGCTACCTAATTGGTTGGATTGAGCTAAAATCACGTCTCGATCGATTTTTAACCACGAAATTGAACTCGATTTCGGAATCGAATTTTAAGCGTCATAATTCTTATTTTTAGGATCCTGTCTCATCGCTCGTCAATTTATTGACGAGTCCGAAATTTCAAGAAAGAAATTATCGGAAGAAAAATTTGAAGTCCGAAAAGAAATTTGAAAGGAAAAGGAAAAGAGAAAAAAATTAGGTATTTCATTTTTCTCTTTTTTCCTTTTTTCCTCCCTCTCTCCCTCTCTCTTTTCTTTCCTTTCTTTTCTTTCTTTTTCTCTCTTTTCTTTCTCTCTCCTCTCTCCTCCCCCCCCATCCGTGAGATTCCCCTCCCCACCGCCCATTCCCTCTCTCTCTCTTTCTCTCTCCTCTCTCTTCTTTCTTCCTCTGCATGCTCGACCGAACCCCCTTTTTCTTCTTTCTTCTTCTCCTTCTTTTCTTCACGCCGAGCGAACCAGGAGCCCGGAGCAGGAGCGGCGCAGCCCGTCGTCGTCCCGCCATCGCGCCGCCGCACCGCCGCCCACAACCGCGCCGCGCCCGAGCGCCCGCCGCTCGCCGTCGTCCCGCCGTCCGCCGCTCGACCTGGGTCGCGACCAGCCCCCGTTTCAGCTCCGTCCAGCCCATCTCCGGCCGCCTCCGGCCACCGCCAGCCCCGCCGGACCTCCCCCTTGTCCCCGTCGCCCTCCGCCGGCCTTCCCCCGCCGCCCTAGCCACCAGAGCAGCTCCAATTCGGCCCATCCAGCATACCCATGGAGTGGGTATCCAGCGTTTCGGCCCGCTTTGGGCCGTTTCCCGGCTCCGGATACGCGAGTCGCTTTGGGAAGTATCGTTCCTCGCGTCGCCGCCGTCGGATTGATCCGATTTGCGCGCGATTTGGTGAGTAATCTCACTAATCCAGGATTAGTGGCTAATTATGCTTAATATTGGTTTAGATTTAATTAATTATGTTTAGGTTGTTAGATTAGATTAAATTAGCAATTATTAGCCAATTGTGATGCAAATTAAATAAATTGAATGTGTAATTAGCAAGTAGACGTGGTCTACTATTTATTGGAAGTGCCTCGGGATTTTTCCCGACCCTTAGTGGGCTCCAATTAGGCTTTTCGGGCCTAAGTGGATTTTCTTGTATTTAAATAATAATTTTCGGAATTAAATTAAATAATTATTTATTTTTCGAAAATTCAACTGAGATGGCCTGGAACCGGAAAATTATGCTGATGACCGTGCCAAGTTCGTTTATTTAATCGGGGTTTATTTTGAGCTAAATTGAATTTTTAGTAATTAATAATTAATTTTCGAAATTAATTAATAATTAATTATTTTTTGGAAATTAAGATTTTGATGGCCGACGACCGAAATCTCGTGCTGATCGTCGTGGCGTAGTCCGTTTATTTATTTGAGCTCCACATTGTATGGAATTGGATAAATTGTGATATTTTAGGGATTTACCCTAAATTGATTGGAATTGATTGAGATTGAATTGTTGATTGGTAAATGGCCAAGTATGTTATTCAGTATTTATAATGCTTTGTTGAATTGATTTAATTATTTGATTGAGAAATCGTTGGGCATTGGTTGTCAGTATTGAAAGTTGATTGGTAACCACTTGAAAGAAGCACGTGGCTCGGTGAATTGGAATATCACCCGGAGAATACACGTGAGTTCAGTGGTTGATTATATTGAATTGTTTATGTTGGCTCGTGATGAATATATCACCTTGGCGAAAAAAAGACGCCCGAGCATATTGAATTGTTTATGTTGGCTCGTGATCATGTATCACCTTGGCGAAAAAAGATGCCCGAGAGCATAGTAAAGTGTTCACCGTACGTCACCTTGGCGAATCGACGCCCGAGAGCATTGATGGAGCTCGTGACTAAGTGTAGGCATCTAAAAGGACATGTGGGCTCGCGAATTGATGCATCGCTTTGGTGAGATGCACCGAGAGAATGCACGTGGGCCAAGGCATCTAAAAGGACACGTGGGCTCGGCGAATTGATGCATCGCTTTGGTGAGATGCACCGAGAGAATGCACGTGGGCCAAGGCATCTAAAAGGACACGTGGGCTCGGCGAATTGATGCATCGCTTTGGTGAGAGATGCACCGAGAGAATGCACGTGGGCTAAGGCATCTAAAAGGGCACGTGGGCTCGGCGAGTTGATGCATCGCTTTGGTGAAATAGTACCGAGAGAATGCACGTGGGCCGGGCATCTAAAAGGGCACGTGGGCTCGGTGACTTGATGTATCACTTTGGCGAAAAGGTCGCCCGAGAGAATGCACATGGGCCCAAGGTTCGAGGCACGTGAACTCGGAGACTTGGAAGGTCGTCTGGAGAATGCACGTGGCCTAGCTTTTGAAATATCCACACAGGGATTGAATTGTATGACATGTAATCGACTGGTTCGATTTGCAAGTGATCGGATGTTTATTATAAATTGTACTGACTTGCGGGTGGGATCGAGGCCAAGGTAAGTCCTCTCGCCGTGCGTGTTTAGGCAACCTTTAGTATAATGGTTTGCTAATCGGGCTTAGTGGGGTAGAACTCGCCGAGACGTAGTCTCATCCCGCTTGGGGAAAACCATTTCGGGACCCCGCTGAAGAGTTGAGGAGGAGGAATCCGAGAAGGAGGACTTGGAGGTGAGATCTCGAGGAGAAGGATTTTGGAAGAAGAAGACATTCCGAGATGGGCCTTGAGTACGGCCCAGTTCGTCTAAATTTCTGTCTTCTTTTGAGGTCTCCGTTTTGATGTTGATAGTTATGAAAGGGTTTCTGGTTTGTATAAAAGTTTGGTTATAAATTTCAATATGAAAAATATGGCCCCGCTTTTCCCATCGTTTTATTGTCTCGGGGATTTTAACGCTTCCGCATGTGCTTAAACTTGAAAGGGTCGGCGATACATTGTCCTGGGATATCGCATTATAAAATCGACCAAGTGAGACGGATGTGTGCGTGCCTGAGGATCGGGGCGTGACATCCTGTTTAAGTGGTATCAGAGCGAAGTTGAAGATTGGAGTGATAAGGAGTGATGACCATGGGATAGTTAGTAGGAAAGGCCTTTAAATTCATGCTGATGCATGTCTGTGTTAGCTAAGTGCTAAGATTGTTTGTTATGTATGGATCGCTCACCTTCTAATCCAATGTGGATTTGGAAGTCGGGTTTCAGTGTAAAGACTGAACCATGAGCGAGTAGGAGCTGAGAACTCCTAGTAAAAAGGACAATGTCCTTTGTGACTCGGGATAGTGCACTGACATAGGTCAGTACCCGAGATGGTTGTGGTAGAGTGTTGGCTCTGACCAGTTCGAGTGTAAGAGTACCACCGTAGGTTGGTACTAGTGTAGCAGCGTCGAATGATCCTAAGTTTGATAGGATCGTTTTGATGCTAGTGTTCCTTG
The DNA here is from genome assembly GCA_017140325.1 of Eucalyptus leucophloia subsp. euroa. Classification (NCBI taxonomy): domain Eukaryota; kingdom Viridiplantae; phylum Streptophyta; class Magnoliopsida; order Myrtales; family Myrtaceae; genus Eucalyptus; species Eucalyptus leucophloia. Next base: position 9,100,083 of record CM029474.1, read on the forward strand.
GGAATTGGATGAGCCAGCAAGCTCAGGATCAAGTCGTTGTTGTTGTCGCTATCATTATCGCCGTTGCTGCCGTACCTGCTGAGATCCAAAGTGGAGATGTGATCCGGGAGCGAGTCATTGCATTCGAGCCAAGGTATAGATCCAGTTCAGGCAGAAATGAAAATTGGTCAAGGAAAAGACTGAGGTCGAGAGAAAAGTATTCTATTCCACTCACGAAGAAGAGTGGGATAGTCAAGTCAAGACTTGAGTCAAATAGATCAGATTGTTTCCGGACATGATGATGAAGATTGGTCTTATGTCCTTCCTAGGATGCGAAATTGTTTGGAGTATAGCCAACAGGGATATCTGTTCAAGAGTGGTCCTAGCAGAATGATGGGGCAACCAGAAAGAGTGTGTGCTGTCACTTGGTAGGAGATAGAAGACTCACCAGATAAGTGTCAGAATTGTAGAAGGAAGCATGGATGAATCCAGTGTCCGAATATGACTAGAACATGTAGTGATGATAACCAGCATGGCTACCAGGTGAAGGACTGTCAGTGGAAGTCTAAGGTAGCATGGACATCGCTACTACGGCCAGAATGCCACTAGGATGGCGAAAGGAATGGGAGTAGAATGAACCTCGCACTGATCAGAGAAAGAATGTGTTGGAAGTGATTTTATCAGAGTAGCGTAGTAGAGCTTTGTGCTGAGTTGGTAGAATTTAAATTGTTGAAGTAAAAGTGACAGAGGAGAAATCATTAGCAACAGTTGTGCTTGACTAGTTGCTGAGGTGTGAATATGATGCCACATGAATAGTGTGGGCTCATGGAGCATCTAGTGATAATGAATCGCGGTCATGGAGTAATCCAGTTTAGTCTATTAACATGTGAAAGTGTCGAGGTTATTGAGAGTCGAAAAGAATCTTCGATTTCATTAATCTCGTTGGCTGGAAGCAACTCGTTTGTTAGACGAGGGTTGCCGAGGGTACTTAGCGACTGTCATGGATACGATAATTGATGAGCTGAAAATGGAAGATATTTCAGTGGTACAAGAGTTTCCAAATGTCTTTCCAAAAGAATTGCGTGGTTACCGCTTTAAAGAGAGATTGAATTTGTAATCGAGCTAGCACCAGGATAGAACCGATCTCAAAGGCACCGTCATCGAATGGCGTTATCTGAGTTGAAGGAACTGAAGGTGTAGATGCAAGAGTTACTGGATAAAGGATTTATTTGTCCTAGTGCATCACCTTGGGGAGCACCAGTTCTATTTGTTAAGAAGAAAGATGGTTCGTTGCGTTTGTGCATCGACTATCGACAGCTCAATCAGGTAACGATCAAGAACAAGTATCCATTGTCGAGGATAGATGACTTGTTTGATCAACTGCAAGGAGCGTCAATATTCTCGAAGATCGATTTGAGGACAGGATATCATCAGCTAAGGATTCGGAAAGAGGATATTCCTAAGTCAGCATTTTGTACCCGGTATGGTCATTACGAGTTTACAGTGATACCGTTCGGATTGACGAATGCTCCAGCTGCCTTTATGGATTTGATGAATAGAGTGTTCAAGGAATATCTGGATCAGTTTGTGATCGTGTTTATAGATGATATCCTGGTCTATTCGAGGAGTAATGAAGAGCACGAAAATCATCTCGAGATTAGTGCTTCGAGACCTTAAGAACTCATCAGCTATATGCTAAGTTTAGCAAATGCGAGTTTTGGCTGACTCATGTTGTGTTCTTAGGTCATGTGATTTCCGGAGAAGGAATCTCCGTCGACTCGAGCAAGATAGAAGCCGTGATCAAGTGGCCAAGACCGACATCAGTGACGGAGATCAGAAGTTTTCTGGGGTTAGCAGGTTATTACAGACGGTTTGTGGAAGGGTTCTCATCGATAGCGTCGCCTCTAACAAAGCTTACAAAGAAAAATGAGAAGTTCATATGGACAAACAAGTGCAAGTGTACTTTCCAAGAGCTGAAGGAAAAGCCGACTACCGCACTTTGTCGACGATTCCATCTCGGGTCTGGAGGATTCGAGATCTATAGTGATCGTCATTTAAGGGTTGGGTTGCGTGCTGATGCAACATGGTAGAGTTGTTGCATACGCTTCCGGCAGTTGAGACCTCATGAATTGAATTATCCGACGCATGACTTAGAACTCGCCATCATATTTGTGTTGAAGATTTGGAGGCACTACTTGTGTGGGGAAAAGTTTCAGATCTTCACGGACCATCAGAGTCTTAAGTATTTGTTCTCTCAGAAAGAGTTGAACATGAGACAACGGCGATGGATGGAACTGCTAAAAGACTACGACTGTGATATTTTATATCACCCGGGAAAGGCGAACAAGGTCGCTGATGCATTAAGTCGGAAGTCTTCAGTGGCACGGATCTTGGTTAAGAAGTGGAACTTAATCGAGAGAGCTCGAGATTCGGAATTCAAATTTGAGGTAGGCCACCTCTCAAGTTTTATGGCCACCCTCAGAATTGAGCCGAATGTCCAGGTCAGAATCAAGCAACTTCAACCGACAGATCCAGACGTACAGAAAATTCTTCAAGAGGATACTGATAAAAGAAAAGCTGATTTTCAAGTTTCAGATGATGGAGTACTGAGGTTTCGTGGACATTTGGTTGTACCTAACGATGTAGATCTTAGAGAAGAAATTTTATCTGAAGCACATCGTAGCAATTACAGCGTTCATCCTGGAAGTACTAAGATGTATCAGAATTTGCGTCAACACTACTGGTGGTCAGGTATGAAGGCGGATATCGCCAAGCATGTGGCCAAGTGTTTGACTTGTCAGCAAGTAAAAGCTCAGCATTGTAAGCCGGGAGGATTTCTGCAACCTCTCGCAATCCCAGAGTGGAAATGGGAGCATATCACGATGGACTTCGTGACTGGACTACCAAGGAGTCAGAGGGGAAATGATTTGATTTGGGTAGTAGTCGACAGGCTAACAAAGTCGGCTCACTTCATTGCAGTTCGAAAAGATCTAAGTCTGGATAGACACGCAGACATGTATGTGCGTCAGGTGGTTCGTATGCATGGAGTGCCAGTTACGATAACATCTGATAGAGACCCGAGATTTACTGCTGCTTTTTGGAAGAGCTTGCGAGTGCTTTGGGTACAAAGCTTTGACAATATGGCATATCATCCTCAGACGGATGGCCAGTCAGAAAGGACGATTCAAACTCTTGAAGACATGCTGAGAGCGTGTGTAATAGACTTCGAAGGAAGTTGGGAGGATCAACTTCATCTAGTGGAATTCGCCTACAACAATAGTTATCAGCAGAGCATCAAGATGGCTCCATTTGAAGCGTTGTATGGCAGAGCATGCAGAACTCCAATGTGTTGGGATGAAGTCGGAGAAAGAAAGATAACGGAGCCCGAGTTGGTTCAGCAATCGGTAGATGCCGTGGCGTGATCAAAGACAGATTGAAGACAGCGCAGCGAGCGAGAAAAGTTATGCAGATAAGCGCCGAAGGTCTTTGGAATTCCAAGTTGGTGATCACGTTTTTCTGAAAGTGTCACCAATGAGGGGAATTTCGTGCTTTGGTAAAAAAGGCAAGCCGAGTCCAAGGTACGTAGGTCCGTTTGAGATTCTTGAAAGAATCGGAAACCTAGCGTATCGTTTTGCGTTGCCGCCAAGATTGGCGCAAGTGCATGACGTCTTTCACGTGTCGATGTTAAGGAAGTACGGACGGACCCACCCATGTGCTCAATTTCGAGGAATTGGACGTGGATGACCGTGTGTCATACGTTGAAAGCCCGGTTCAGATTGTCGATCGTAAAGAGCAAGTTCTGCGTACAAAGACCATCCCGTTGGTCAAAGTGGTCTGGCAACACCACGGCACTGAAGGAGCGACTTAAGAGACTAAAGAATCGATGAGACAGTTGTACCCCGCCTTTTTGAACAAAGTGTAATGGTTTAAATTTCGAGGACGAAATTTTTATAAAGGAAGAGTTGTGACATCCCGAAATTCGATCCGTTTCGATAAAGTGAAATGGGCATTTCGTCGGTGTGCCTATGGCCTTTTTCTCGAGCTGATCACTCACGAGTTAACTAACCTATTGGGTGAAGCCGTTAAGGGATGTATCGGCCGTAAAATCCCTAAAAGCTACCTAATTGGTTGGATTGAGCTAAAATCACGTCGATCGATTTTTAACCACGAAATTGAACTCGATTTCGGGAATCGAATTTTAAGCGCGTCATAATTCTTATTTTTAGGATCTGTCTCATCGTCAATTTATTGACGAGTCCGAAATTTCAAGAAAGAAATTATCGGAAGAAAAATTTGAAGTCCGAAAAAGAAATTTGAAAGGAAAAGGAAAAGAGAAAAAAATTAGGTATTTCAATTTTCTCTTTTTTCCTTTTTTTCCTCTCTCTCTCCCTCTCTCTTTTCTTTTCTTTCTTTTTCTCTTTTCTTTCTCTCTCCTCTCTCCTCTCCCCCCATCCGTGAGATTCCCCCTCCCCACCGCCCATTCCCTCTCTCTCTCTTTCTCTCTCCTCTCTCTTCTTTCTTCCTCTGCACGCTCGACCGAACCCCCTTTTTCTTCTTTCTTCTTCTCCTTCTTTTCTTCACGCCGAGCGAACCAGGAGCCCGGAGCAGGAGCGGCGCAGCCCGTCGTTGTCCTGCCGTCGCGCCGCCGCACCGCGCTTCGTTACCGCCGCGCGCCCGAAGCGCCAGCTCGCCGTCGTCCGCCGTCCGCCGCTCGACCCAGCCGCAACCAGCCCCCGTTTCAGCTCCGTCCAGCCCATCTCCGGCCGCCTCCGGCCACCGCCAACCCCGCCGGACTGTCACGCCCCGATCCTCGGAACACGCCCATCCTTCTCCGGGTCGATTATTAAAGTGCGATATCCAGGACTAATTATCGCCGACCCTTTCTTTTTATTACGCATGCGGAAGCGAGTTATAAATTAGGACAATAAAATAATGGGATAGGAAAGCAGGCCATATTTTTCATATTGAAATTCACAACCACACTTTCATTAACAACATAACTTATAGTATATTTACAATACTATTTACAGCATAAAAGTCTCACACCTATCTACACTAAGACAGGGTGCACAAAAGGGATGGGATCTCGATCCACATCCGGGTTGTACTCGGGATCCCTCTCGGATCATCTTCTACTTCAAAATACTTTCTCCCCTTCAGGTTCTTCCTCCTCGGCTTTTCTTGGGGGTCCGAAATGGTTATTCAATAACCAATGAGACCACGTCTCAGCGAGTCCTACCCACTAAGACCCGATTAGTAAACCAATACGCCATACGGTTGCCTAAGCACAACACAAGTCAGAGGACTTACCTTGGCCTCAGTTCCAACCTGCAATTCAAGGTTAAACACAGATATTCAAACAGTTCACGACATACGATCAAGCATTAATCCATCGACTTAGTCGATTACATGTCAATCTGACCATCTCTAGGTCATTCCCACTCGTACCATAACTTCTCAATGGTATACTCATTCACCAAATCACATGTGTTTCTCGGGCGTCGTTTTCGCCAATGACATACCGATCACCGACACCGTGCGTTTCTTTAAGCGCCGTTTTCATGATATCCTCGATCACGAACCACGTGTCCTTTCTAGGCGCGCCGTTTTCTTAAGGTGACATCGGCTATAGACAACACCGTGAGTTCTTTAAGGCGTCGTTTTCACCAGTGATATTTCCTTAATCACCGAACCACATTTGTCTATAAGTCATTTACGTGCGTTCTTTAAGGCGCCGTTTTCGCCAGTGATACTCTCAATCACCGAACCACGTATGTCCAATAACATCGTACCTAATTCGTCTCAGCCAATAATATTCTCAGTTATCTCTCATCATTCTCTCTACTATACAGCCCATCAACGTACTGGCGCTATATACCCATGCTCGGCCAAGCACCGATCAAATATTCAATAACAAACAATTTAGGACAATTCCTAAAATTCCACAATTAATTCAATTCCATACAACGTAGAGCTCAAATAAATAAACGGTCTGCACCACGACAATCGGCACGAAATTCCGGTCACCGGCCATCCCGGTTGAATTTCCGGAAAAGTAATTAATTAAATAATTAATTTCAAAAAATAAATAAATAAACATTAAAAATCCAATTTAGGCCCGTATTGCCTGATTGGAGCCCGAAACGGGTCGGGAAAAATCCCGAGATGCATTCAATAAATAACCAAACATTTGTACTTGCTAATAGCTAAGTCTAACCACCTAACATGCATCATTAAGTCACTAAATTAATTTTTCTAACCTAATCTAACCACCTAAGTACATGTAATTAAATCTAACCAACCCTAAGGCATAATTAGCAAACTAATAAAGCATTAGTGAGTAAAACTCACTTGATCAAAAGCGGGTATTGGAACACCGCGACGGCGGACTCTCGGGTCGGGCCCAAAAGCTAGCAAGCCCACAGAAACTTTGGACTTGGGCCTGTTCAAATTCTTGGGGCTGAGCTTGGTTGCAATAGGGCTTTCTTCGTGGCCTGGACTTAGGCTGAAGACTGAAATCTGGGCTTCAAGCACTGGGCTGCAATTGATTTGCTGAAATTGGGCTTGACCAATTAATTCACTTGGACTGGACTGGGTTTGAAAACTGCAGGAGATGGGCCGGCTTCTTGTGGATTCGGTGGCCTGAAGACTGCTGGACCGAAATTGCGGCTCGTGGACGCGAGGTTTGGACGAGGCAGCCGCAGGTAGAAGCGGAGACGTGCTGGCCGCTGGACTCGAGAACTTCAATTGGCTGAAGACACACGCAAGAGGAGACCGAAGCTGCTGGATTTCACGGGCTTGCTTCGTGGGCGATCAATCTTCAACGAAGCAGAAGAAAGAGAGCTTCGGTGGTCTTCAGCTGGCGTGCGCTGGCTTCACTTAATTCGCTGGATGCACGTGGGAGCTTCGGTCAATAAGGGACTCCATGAGTGGCGTTGATGACCAAGCGTGAGAGGAGGTGGAGCGGACAGCTGCAACAAACGGTGGAGACTGCACTCGGTGGGTCTCGCGAGCGAAGTTGGCGGAGACGGAGGGAGCAACCGAAGGCTACTTGGACGCTGCTTCGCTGGCCAAACTCGGCTGACTGGTCTGTGTGCGTGCATGGGCTGTTGCGGTCAACCAATTGGTGGAGAGGCTCCACGATTGACCGAACGTGGCAGCTCGTTGGAGAAGACGGTGGAAGAGAGTTCGCTGGCGGACGTGTGGCGCTGCAGCTTCGGCTTCGCTTGGCTTCGTTCAACAAGATGGAGCTGGAGTTGACCCGTGATGATGCGTTGGCAACCAAGAAGCGAACGAAGAGAAGTCACGGACAGATGGAGTTCTTCGATGGTGGGGATGGGCACGTTCGGATGCCTGGCAGCAGCTTCAACCCATAAGAAATTTCGGTGGAGGGTGTGCGACTGCTTCGTGCGAAAGGGATTTGAAAGCAAATGCAGAAAATAACGAGCGGATGGGGGAGGCTTCGCGTGAGGGAGAAGCCAAGGAGGGGCCCAAAATTCTGAAATCTTAGCCTTTGCCTTAATTGCTTGTCCCCACTTTTTGCCTTCAAGCTTATCTTTTAGTCTCCATTACTTTCTACCAAATTAAATCCCACGACTAAACCAAAATGAAGCCAAAAATTGCTGTCCAAGCATAATTCCAAATTTCATTTAATTTAGCTTCAATTCCTCACTTAATTCCCTAAATTGAGGTCCAATTTCGACGTAGAAAAATCCCAAATGATTTTCTATAAATCCCCGACGCACAACGGCTCATCCCGAAAGTCAAATTCCCATTAATTTAGCCTAATCGAACTTCTGCCAAATTTCCGCGACGTCCGAACCCAATTTCCGTAAAATTTCCCGAATCTCCAGAAAAATCTTCTCGAGACGAGTTGCGTTCCTAAAATAGCTCGTGACACCACAGAACTTTCAATTTCGAAATCAAACTCGAATTGGCGGTTAATTTTCATTCGGCGCGTTTTTAGCGTGGCCTAGACTATCGGGTAGTTTTTGAACGTTTAAGGCAAATGACCCATGGTCGATTTTCTTCGAGCCACTATGAACCCACTCGAGTCAATGGCGACTCTTGATTGTCGTGAAAATCTCGAGGATTCAATTACGAACACAGGTACCAAAACAATATAAAAATCGCCTAGTGTCGGCCGACGAATTTTCTAATTCGGTGGTGTCACCCACGATTAGTCACATATCTCTATCGATCCAGTCTATCTCTCGATTTCAAATCGATTTTTAAGCGTCGTAGTGACCTCTAGAGATGGACGCGGTCAAGAAGTTCGATTCACGATCGAGTTCAAGTCTATTGCTTTAAAATTCCTTAATCATTTCCTCAGATAGTCTAGTTATCTCGAGAGTGACGGCCGAGAATAACCCATAGATGCGTCAATGAAATGCCGATTTATTCGGTAGAAATAAGTTGAAAATTCTACGGATGTCACAGGACCTCCCCCTTGTCCCCCTCGCCCTCCGCCGGCCTTCCTCCGCCGCCCTAGCCGCCAGAGCAGCTCCGATTCGGCCCATCCAGCATACCCACGGAGTGGGTATCCAGCGTTTCGGGCCTGCTTTTGGGCCGTTTCCCGGCCCCGGATCCGCGAGTCGCTTTGGGAAGTATCGTTCCTCGCGTCGCCGCCGTCGGATTGATCCGATTTGTGCGCGATTTGGTGAGTAATCTCACTAATCCAGGATTAGTGGCTAATTATGCTTAAGATTGGTTTAGATTTAATTAATTATGTTTAGGTTGTTAGATTAGATTAAATTAGCAATTATTAGCCAATTGTGATGCAAATTAAATAAATTGAATGTGTAATTAGCAAGTAGACGTGGTCTACTATTTATTGGAAGTGCCTCGGGATTTTTCCCGACCCTTAGTGGGCTCCAATTAGGCTTTTCGGGCCTAAGTGGATTTTCTTGTATTTAAATAATAATTTTCGGAATTAAATTAAATAATTATTTATTTTCCGAAAATTCAACTGAGATGGCCTGGAACCGGAAAATTATGCTGATGACCGTGCAAGTCCGTTTATTTAATCGGGTTTATTTTGAGCTAAATTGAATTTTTAGTAATTAATAATTAATTATTTTTCGGAAATTAAGATTTTGATGGCGACGACAGAAATCTCGTGCTGATCATTGTGGCGTAGTCCGTTTATTTATTTGAGCTCCACGTTGTATGGAATTGGATAAATTGTGATATTTTAGGGATTTACCCTAAATTGATTGGAATTGATTGAGATTGAATTGTTGATTGGTAAATGGCCAAGTATGTTGGCCAAGTATGTTATTCAGTATTTATAATGCTTTGTTGAATTGATTTAATTATTTGATTGAGAAATCATTGGGCATTGGTTGTCAGTATTGAAAGTTGATTGATAACCACTTGAAAGAAGCACGTGGCTCGGTGAATTGGAATATCACCTGGAGAATACACGTGAGTTCAGTGGTTGATTATATTGAATTGTTTATGTTGGCTCTGTGATGAATATATCACCTTGGCGAAAAAGACGCCCGAGAGCATATTGAATTGTTTATGTTGGCTCTGTAATCAGTGTATCACCTTGGCGAAAAAAGACGCCCGAGAGCATAGTAAAGTGTTCACTGTACGTCACCTTGGCGAATCGACGCCCGAGAGCATTGATGGAGCTCTGTGACTAAGTGTAGGCATCTAAAAGGACACGTGGGCTCGGCGAATTGATGCATCGCTTTGGTGAGATGCACCTGAGAGAATGCACGTGGGCTCGGCGAGTTGATGCATCGCTTTGGTGAAATAGTACCTGAGAGAATGCACGTGGACCTGGGCATCTAAAAGGGCACATGGGCTCGGTGACTTGATGTATCACTTTGGCGAAAAGGTCGCCTGAGAGAATGCACGTGGGCCCAAGGTTCGAGGCACGTGAACTCGGAGACTTGGAAGGTCGTCCTGGAGAATGCACGTGGCCTAGCTTTTGAAATATCCCACAGTGGGGATTGAATTGTATGACATGTAATCGACTGGTTCGATTTGCTGAAGTGATCGGATGTTTATTATAAATTGTACTGACTTGCAGGTGGGATCAGAGGCCAAGGTACGTCCTCTGCCCTGTGCGTGTTTAGGCAACCTTTAGTATAATGGTTTGCTAATCGGGCTTAGTGGAGTAGAACTCGCTGAGACGTAGTCTCATCCCAGTTTGGGGAAAACCATTTCAGGACCCCGCTGAAGAGTTGAGGAGGAGGAATCCGAGAAGGAGGACTTGGAGGTGAGATCTGAGGAGAAGGATTTTTGGAAGAAGACAATTCTGAGAGGGGCCTTGAGTACGGCTCAGTTCGTCTAAATTTCTGTCTTCTTTTGAGGTCTCCGTTTTGATGTGAATAGTTATGAAAGGGTTTGTGGTTTGTATAAAAGTTTGGTTATAAATTTCAATATAAAAAATATGGCCCTGCTTTTCTATCCCATCGTTTTATTGTCTGGGGATTTTAACTGCTTCCGCATGTGCTTAAACTTGAAAGGGTCGGCGATACATTGTCCTGGAATATCGCATTATAAAATCGACCAAGTGAGACGGATGTGTGCATGCCTGAGGATCGGGGCGTGACAATGCGTCCTTTGAACTTTCCATGGCGTGATTTCGATCTACTTTTACATATGCTACTACTAGCCCTCCAAGTTGTTCTCTATCCCGAATTGTCAGTGCTTGCACTACTCTTTGCGCTAGACTGTCATCTCGCAACTTTCTATATCACTCCTTAGAGAACAAGGCAGACTTTACCTCTTCCAAGGTAATCGTAGTACGTCCCTCTAATAGTAAATTTGTAAAGTGCACCCATGACTCTAGTAAAGAAGCTAACAAGATCATGTCATAGTCTTCAGCATCAAGTATCTTACCAACATTCTTCAAATCCATCACGAATTTATTGAATTCATCACGGTGGATTCTGATAGGCCTACCTTTAGTATATATAAATTGAAACATTCCCTTCAATATGTATAAGCAATTGTTCAAACATTTCTTCACATAGAGTGCCTGAAATTTTGCCCATAATGCTACGGCATCCTTCTCCTCAGCAACTTCTATTATAACTTTATTGGACAAGTTTAACATAATTGCGTTCTTTGCTCTTTCCATTAGATTTACTCTCTCAAAAGCTTTTATTATAAGTGGAAACTCATCTTCACCATCAAGTGTCCTAGTCAAACCTTAGGTTGTTAATAATGCCTGTATTTTTTTTTTGGTGATCCAGGGAATCCCGTCAGCCGGTAACAGGTGGGTAAACTCTGGAGTGACGCTAGCGAAGGACCTACCACCCCGGCGTCATGCTTAAGACGCCAATGCTTCCATTGGGTTTCGACCTCCTCACCTTCCCCCTAAGGTTCAAGGGAGTTCTTATCCAGCGGACCCGTATTTTGATACTCCGTAACCCAAAGTTATTCCTCCCATTAAACTTCTCAATTTCAAATTTTCTCTCGGACATAATTGCAATAACAGAATTTTCAAATAATAGTCAGACAAGTAAAAACTCCAAATCACAATCAGAAAATCTGATCCCAAGTTCTTATACTAATTTTTGAAAATATAATACACGGAAATGATATGATCTTACAATTTACATCAACGTGAAAATCACCAGTGCTAACACCTAATTTGTATTTTCAAGCACATATAAAAAAATTATTTTAAAAAAGAATTAATTTTTAAAAAAATATTTAAAAAATCGTTTAAAAAAAGGGAGAACAAAGAATGGAGAGCAAGGGGGAGAGTGCACAGAGAGAAAAAGGAGAGGAGGAGGAGACTCCTCTTAGCAGTCGATCATTGCCGAAGCTGCCAACCGCCTCCAACCCCGCGGAACCTAGAGAACATAACAAAAAAGAAAAAAGAACAAAGGGCCGAGAAAGGGAACATGGGAAGAGGAGAAGCCCGAAAGGCCCCGCCACCGCCGGAGAGCTACTCGTCGACACTCTATCACCGCTTGTGAGCCATCAACGTCGCCGATCGTCGCCATTCTGTTGGAACCAAGGTAGGCATTTCATCGAGCATTTGGTGTGCATCTTCCGAGCTTCGCTGGCCGGAGCTCATCCCTACCAATTTAGGCAAGCTTCGGCCCCCGTTTGTCCCCCATTGCGTTCCATGGTGTACTAGTTTGTCTTGCTAGCCCTCTAGGTTCGTGCTCGGGCGTCTGCCAAGCCAAAAGTCCCCAGGTTTGCTAGTGCGTACCACCTACTCGACGGAATGCCAAGCCAAAAAATAGATTTGTTGTCTCCAACCTTAGCTCGTTTTTGGGCCACCGAAGCACCACCGCAGTCTAGTCGTAGGCCTAGCTGTGCCCCTGTCTGGGCAAGACAGAAACGTCATGCTCTAGCTAGATGTCGTCCACACCGGTCGCCGTCACTGCTCCCCTTATTGTGACTAGATAGTCACGGGGTAGGGGCCGCGGCTCGGCGGAACACCGGCCTCAACCGACGCCTTCACTGCAGCTGCTGGAATCCACTAACCCCAGAGGTCAAGGGTTGCTCCCGTTCATCCAGTCAAGGCGGCACCATCGCAGCCCTCACCCGAGGGATCGCCTGCACCACGCATCCTTGCCCTCCCCTATTATGGAACGAGGTTGAGGGCCGAGCGGGGCTAGATCACAAATCTGGCCCGGTCGACCCTATTTTGTTGGGCCTACTATGGGCCCCTTCTTGCAAATTTTGGATTAGGCCTACCAGTTGGGCCCAATCCCAATTTAAGTGAGGGCCTGACCAGGGCCCAGCCCCTTTTCGGGCAGGCTGACCGGCCCACCCCAAACCGAATCCAAGCGGGTTTGACCAACCAGCCCTAACCGAGTCAGACTCAGGTCAGGTTAGACCGGACCCGATCTAGTCTGGCAAAAAAAAATATTATTTTTTATAAAAAAAAATTTTAAAAAAATGTAGGGTTTGGTTAAGAATTACTATGCCTTGCATTCTTAGTGTAATTAGGCATTTATTTTCTCATATATTGATTATATCACATGTTTAATTTACATATTTAATTATGTTTAATTGCACGTGCTCAATTTTACTGCAATTAGGATCTTGGTAGTTATGATTGTTATTATAATGATTGCGCACCTACATGATCACCTCACATGTTAGTGGATAGGTGTAAAATCAATCAAAACTCCATGACAAAAATCTTACTCTTAAAATGAACAAGATTAGGTACCGAAATGGCATTAATTGGTCAATTAGTGTAATCAAGTCCACAATCCTAGATTCTTTGGTTACGTAGGAAGTGAGGCATACTCCCATGCCCCGCTTGGTTTCTAACTGACCCCAATAGGCTAATGGCGACTCCGTATTACAAAAATCTTTAAAAATACGCCAATGTCACAAGAGGTATGGGCTTGGGAGAGCCCGTGTCTAATCATGAGCCTTAGGTCCATCCTTTATGCAATACCCCTAAACCTATTCCCTCCCCCCAAGGGGTAGGTCGCGACAGCTTGGTGACTCCGCTGAGGAATCGGTTTTAGACCTTAGAGGACTTAGGCCAGAATTGATCTTGTTCAAAAAACATTTTTGTTTGGCAACGAGGATATCAGATACTTCACTAACGTGTCAGGTGTTAAATATTCATGCTGAATGAGAGGTATTATGAGAAGTGTTTGCTAACCCCTTTGTTTTGTAGGGAGTATAGGAAGGAATGGTTTATTTATGCATGAAATGTTGCTTGCTTATAAATTGTCGTGTCTGTGTTCCCTGCATTGCACTTTACTATGGCACACATTACCTGCCACCGGACCTGGGCCACATAGGACCACCTAGGATGGTGTTGAGGTAGATACCACTCCAACTACAACCATGTAGTACGAGTCGCCCATCTCAACCCCGAAATTTCCTTCATGATGTCAAAGATCCCCACCCTAGTTTGCAACCATGCAACATAGGTCGATTCTTTGACGAAGCCAGAGTCATGGGTAACACGACCTAGTCGTGATCTTGTTGGTTTGGTCCGGTAATCCCATGGCTCCATTTTGAGCCTTTTAAAGTAGAAACCAAACCACCGTCCATGCGCGTGTCTATGTCATTGGCATTGCTACTCAATGAGTAAGGTGAGTTTTTTGAATTCTTCTCTTCGCAATTTACTTATTCGCCTTCTTTTTTTGGTCGGTCCATGACAAATTAGGTCGGTCGTAACTTTGGTTAGCATACGATGGTGGTACCCGAGCTTCGCATCATTTTCGCCCTTAAATGAGAGCCTCCGCCCAAAGATTCCTAAAGTGCCATTGAAGATCACCCACCGAGCTGAAATCAAGCGTTTCAAAAGGAAGCTTGAGGAGTGTGCCTCAAAGTTGGCTCGAGTTAGTGGGGTTGCCACGAGTGGAAGTTGTCCTCATGAGTTGGATTGAGTCAAGTGCAATGTGTAGTGGGACCATGCCTACATACGTTACAATGTTAAGGAGTTTGTCTCAAGTCTTAATGTTGGGAGTTAAGAGAGTGTCCTTCCATCTTTAAAATAGCTTCGTTGTTTAGGGGTTCTCCCTTGTATCTTTTCTTGCATTATGTAGCAACATTGCTTTCAATGAAATAAACGAATTGGGGCGATTAGATCTATCATGGGCCAACCACCTATTTATTTCATGTGCTTATATAGGCTTATTTATGACTTCAGTGTCTCCTGATCTTCCTTGAGTGTTCGAATTTCGGATTCCACCTCTGTTCTTTGAAAATCCATCTCCGTTGTTTAAATATCCTCGGGAATTGTGGGTCCTTGTTTTTTTCTGGTGATTCTACCTCTTCTCTTGATGTTCTTGAGCAAGTGCTTCTTCCCTCCCCGAAAGCCTTCGTTGGCGGATTCCCACCTGTCTGGATCAATTTTCTTGAAACCCTGAGGCACAGACAATGATCCTACCATTCAAAGGTGGAATTTCAACCAGAATCCACTCATCTTAGGCCTCAAAGGACAAGAACCATCAAATCGCAGAACAATAATAACATTGGAAAAAGACATGCATATCAAGTTGTGCAGAGCGGACGTCGGCATCGCGTTTCGCTGGAAGAGAGGCACAACTTTGCGGAGGGGAGAGAGAGAGCAGAGCAGACGTCACGAGAGGGAGCGCAGAAGAGCGTCGGCGGCGTTGGCGTCAGTGTGGGAGGCGATGGAAGCAACCAGCGGAGGTGGAGGGGCTCAACCTTTTATGTTTTCCTCTGAACCCTCCGCAATTTTGTTCTCTCCGCAACGGAACGGAGAATGGGGAGAGAACGGTTCGAGTCGAGGTGGTGGAGCCCACGAACACAACAAGGCAGCCCAGCACCAAGCTGTTTCGTGTACGGCACCAGCATCTCCAGCAACCTTGCCTCCAAGCCTTTCGTGTGTGGGGGTCTTGCTTGGCGGGCGACGCTTGTCGACGTTGAGGGGAGCTCGAAGAGACTTGCTTCTCCTCCGCGTGCTGCATTTGCGATCCTGGGAACGCCGGAACGAACGACAGAGCAGCAACGTGCCCGAAGTGAGAAGCGAGCGAGCAGGCGGCCGTAATGTGGTTCGTCAGCGACGGCAGGAGAACGGCCGCTTGATGCATGGCAGAGCAGGAACGAGAGTGCGGGAGAGCACGAGAGAGAAAATTTCATATTCAAAATTTCGAAAGGAAAGAAATGGAGAGAGACAGAGAAATGAACGGGCTTCTCTTTCCTTCGTTTGAGAAGGAAAGGGAAAAGTTTAAGCCACAATAAATGCGCTGCACAGGAGACAGAGCGTGCAGGCTAGGAGGAGAGAAGGTGTCGGCAAGCTAGGAAGAGGAGAGAGAATGGGAAGGAGGCAGAAGACACCAAGTGAGCCCACCCCTTCACATGGCACATCATGAGTGGTTGGGGACCACGCTAATGCCGGATCACCCAATATTTTCTCAGGCCTTCAAACAAGTACGCACTGCAGAGTGCCACGGCGACAGTCATGACGTCATAGGCGGTGTTGAAGTGATAGATGAAAAGAGGGAGCAGAGACGGACATCCATGCAAGAGAGATAGCATAGAGTAGGAACCGCCGGAAAAGAGAGAAGAAAACAAGGGAACACAACGTTAAATGATTAAAAAAAGGTAAGACCCCACAAATTTAGTGCGCGCCATTTTCTTCTCCCCCTTCACTTGACTCGGTCATAGACTCGCCCCTACAGTCCTCCTTTACTCGGTCTTGGACGTCGATTCGAGCTCCTTGTCTTCAACCCATGTCTCTTTCATTCTGCATTAAGCGTCCTCATCATCCTCCAAGTCTCGCCAGCGTGAGACGGAGCGGAGGAGAGAGACCACAGCTCGCATTTGCTGATCCCCTAAGATTGGTTCCACGCTTGAGATCAGGTCGGGTTGGGGCTTCTTCTGTGTAGATGGAAGTTGCTATTTTTAGCTGAGTAGGAGTGAGGAGGTGGTGGGAGAAATGGCCAACTGTTTCGAGAAGAATTTTGGATATTTGAAGGCGAAGAACTCAACGGAAGAGGAGCTCCGGAGGTGGAGAAGTGCGTGCTGGTTGGTGAAGAATAGGAAACGGAGGTTCCGATACACGGCCAATCTGTCCAAGCGATCAGAAGCCGATGCTATTCGTCGCGCGTTTAAGGTCAGCCTGTCACTGTTTTTTGAGGAACTTGAGATCTTGCACTGAGAGAGAGAGAAGTGCGCTGGTTTCTTAAATCAGATTGATGTAGTTCTTGCATCGTTTGCCCGTGCAATTGCTAAAGAAAAGAGATCTTCTTGAAGCTTTCAAAGCCTTTGCAGTGTCTTTTTATTTTCCTCTCTTTGATTTTTTCGTCTGCAAAGCGCAGGAGGTACACAAGAATTCTTCTGTTCACCCTTTGAATAAAAAGGATGGTCATGATGGAGATAACAAAAAGGTTAGTAAAGAAAGGATTTCTTAAATCAGCTCGATGTAGTGTGCAATGCCAAAGAAAAGAGATCATCTTTCAAAATCTTTGCCGTGCCCCTTTTATTTTCCTCTCTTTGATCTTTCTCATCCACAAAGCGCAGGAGGTACACAAGCATGCTCCTGTTCGTCCTTTGAATAAAAAGGATAGTTCAGATGGAGTTGATGAGAAGGTTAGTAAAGAAAGGATTTCTTAAATCAGGTTGATGCAGTTCTTGCATTGTTTGCCTGTGCAATTGCTAAAGAAAAGAGATCATCTTGAAGCTTTCAAAGCCTTTGCAGATCATCTTTCAAAACCTTTGCCGTGCCCCTTTTATCTTCGCTCTCTTTGATCTTTTTCATTCACAAAGTGCAGGAGGTAAACAAGGATTCTCCTGTTTTCCCTTTGAATAAAAAGGATAATTCAGATGGAGTTGATGAGAAGGTTAGTGAAGAAAGGATATCTTAGATCAGGTTGATGCAGTTCTTGCACTGTTTGCCTGAATTGCTAAAGAAAAGAGATCATCTTGAAGCTTTAAAGCAGTGACCTTTTTTGTTCCTCTGTTTGATTTTTTTCGTCCGCAAAGGAGGAGGTACAGGAGGATTATCCTGTTCTCCCTTTGTCATCTTCGGTTGAAGATGAGGAGTCTGATAAGGATGATGTGGGGAACACCCTTTCCAACAACGTTTCAGAAATAGTCCACATTTCTCCCAATAGGAGTTCCAGCATCACCTCATGGCAAAAGGGTGAGCTGTTGGGAAGGGGTCGTTTGGAACTGTCTATGAAGGCATCAGCAAGTATGATTCCCTTGCTTTTCTCTTTTATAATCTGTAAGTTATTCTTGCTATAAGCATTTTTTAGAACGAAGTGGCCATAATGATGTTAATTTGAAGTCTTGATGGCAAGTCTTGATGGCACTTCTGAGTGCTGCATTCTGGGGTTAGAATTAGGAACACTTGGGCTAATCATCTGTATGCAGTAGAACAAGTTATTTTTTGGTTGGTATAAGGCGCATTTAAATAGACATGACAAACATTTATCCAATTACTTAAAGTGCTGGATCTTCATATTTAAAATTGGAGTTCTAGTATAATCGGTAGAGTACTTATTGAAGACCATTTATGATTATCGAACACATTGACGAAGTAAAGATCTAGTATTTTAAAATTTTAGTTTTCCTGTTGAAAATTCAAATGTGCGCAGAAACATGGTATTGTTTGTATTTAATAAAGGATGGACAAGCCACAATATAGAGTATAAATATAGACAATGGGACAAAGATAGTTTGAATAATTTAACAAAATGGTCGCACAAGTGATAGAGGAGATGTTGGCATGGGTGGAGGAGTACAAGGACATGGAATTTGCTCTCAACGCCCACGCCACTACATTAATGAGCACCAGCCCTCTTTATAAGAGCAACTTCACCGACATTCTCCTGGACAAATGGTAAAAACATTGCCCGCGTGTCTTCTTTTAGCACATATACTTTTTGACTATTATCTAAGATTTCTCCACACGTGCTCTAGTGCTCTCTACACTCTTCCTCTACTGCCCAAGGACTAGACCTTTCAGGATACTTCTGGACTTCTCGTCTTCACGTGAAAGTCCATTTTCAGAATTCTAGAGAAAATCGCAATTTCCAACACTCCCCTGATCCATTTTTGCGGTATTTTGAAAATCCCTTTTGATGTCTTGGATGTAGCTTGAAATTCTTCTTGTAATTTGTTCCGTACTTTTTTGCCATCTTCATTCCATGATCCCTTATATCCTTTTGTCGGCACACTTGCATCTGCTTTCGAATGTGCATGTATTTTCTTCAAAGATGTCCCATATATCTCGGGCAATCAAAACGCTCTTAGTTATAATTGTTAGCTCGGACTCGAGCTCTGGCTCTTATAGGCTCTGACTCTTCCTCCGACTCCAGCTTGGGTTTTGACTCTGGCTCTGGCTCAGGCGCTGTTGACTCTCGCTTAGGCTCTAGCTTGACTTTAGTTGAGGATGGTGAGGACAAACAGCCAAAACCATCCGAATGTACCTACCTCTAATATCATGTTGGTATTTGCGGAAGCGTGTGTTTGACGTGGGTGTGTGCAAGTGAGTGTTGGTGTGTGTAAAACCGTTAGTTGATTGCAAATTCAAATGGTGAAAGCTAGGGAACCATCTTAATGATATTGATGTTTTTCTTTTTCTTTTTTTTCTTTGTGTCATCTAGAGCGCAAGAATTATTTTAACTATGTCTAGTTAAGGCATCATTCATGAGAGAATTGGCTTTTTTGTTTTATTTCTCTCTCATGCGTCTTTATTTCTACAGTGATGGATTCTTTTTTGCTGTAAAGGAGGTTTCTTTGGTAGATCCAGGAAGCCAAGGCAAGGAGAGATTGTTGCAGCTTCAGCAGGTAATTGCTTGTTTCTTTCTGTGTATTGTCACTAGTCTTTAGGCATGACTAATTGACTTACCTTTTTCTCATGGCTCCCAAGCTAATTACTTATAAGACTGCCGTATATACAACCATAAGTCTCGTGTGAGTATTTTCTTTTGACTCTTTCTTTCTAGTGATACTCTGCTTTCTTTTCAGGAAATTTCTCTTTTAAGTCAGTTTGACCACAAGAATATAGTTCGATATCTCGGATCAGAGAAGGTGTTGTTCCTTCTTGATAAGTTGCTTTCTGGTGTATTTTACTTCGGCATCGATTATGATATCACTGGAACTGAGAAAAATATTTGGGAGAACATAGCTGTGGTTGCGTTCTAAGTAGCACCGATACGTGATATGGACGTGCGACACGACACGATACGTCGACACATCATTTTTCAAAAATAGATAATTCCGATACGCTATAACACGTTATGTATTAAATGAATATTTTTTTATTTTTAATTAATTTGATTCGATTTCATAAATAAATAAATAAATAATAAAAAAGAGCTTATAATGAATTTACACTAATAATATTAATAAATATATTTATAGGAAATTCGAAAGATATATCTATAGTTAATGTATATCCATATATGAAAACATGTTTCTAACTTTAATAAAAATTATTAATGAAACTAATGACTAACAAAAGATTAAAATCAATTTATTTATATAAATCTATTATATTCTATAACGATTAAAATTTATTATTATTTAATATTCAGTGTTTTAATTTTTTTGAAATCACTTTTTTCTAACAAAAAGAAGTCCCCCCACCCAAAAAAAAAAAAAAAAAAAACCGCCGCCCCCCAAACCCCTCTCCCCCACGCAACAAAACCCCCATACAAAAACCGCCATCCCCAAAACCCCCTCCCCCAGACACAAAAACTCCTCACAGAAACTGCCATCCCTCCAAAACCCCCTCCCCCAGACACAAAAACCCCCCTCACAGAAACCACCATCCCCCAAAACCCCCTCCCCTCGTTTCTTTCCCCCATCACCCATCAAGGTTGTCATTTCCCTTAAAAATTAAAATCATCCTCTCAACCATCCGTCCGCACTAGAATCCCCATTTTAATTTTGTTTTTCATCTACTCTTCTTGCGAAGAGTTAGGCCCTAGTCGATTCAAAATGAAAAATTAGGGTTTGGGATCGTCGCCACCAAAGGGGTTGACACGACGTGCCGGCGATCGCCGCCTAAGGGTCGCCCTAACCCGGCAACCATCGCCGGACCTCAGGCAATGCCTGGGTTGTGCGATTCAAGCCACGATGGCCCGAATCACGTGACCTCGGGCGACGGTTGTCGTGGTCGGGCGACCCCAAGCGACGGCTGCCGGGTCGCGCGACCTCAAGCGACCTAAGAGGTTCGTGCGACCCGGCGGCCATTGCCCGGGTCGCCCAACCCCGGCGACCATCCGGGGGCCGATCCGACCATTTGGCCGTCGAATCCGATGGCCGGATTTTAAAAAAAAAATGTGTATTTTTGCTTTTTTAATTTAATAAAAGTCAATTATTAATGAAAATTTCTTTACCAAAAAAAAATTATTAATGCAAATTTTACCAAACGGTATTTTGGCCAAAGTTGTTTCTCAATACAAATTTTATGAAAAGTATTTGCATTTCGAAAAACTCCATTCAACCAAAGGTATTTGCATTTCTGCAAATGCATTCCCCAAAGCCGAACAAACGGGCCCTTAAGGGCGCGTTTGTAACGATTCTGTTCAGGAGCCGATTCGATTAGAAATGATTATTTTTGATTCGTTTCAGAACCGATTCTCGAGTAAAAAGCGCGTTTGGTAACTGTCCAAAATTTTTGATTCTGGAATAGAATTGTGTTTGGTACTGTGTTAATTGATTCTGTTCCAAATTAATTTCTTCTGATTTTTAAATAATTTTTTTTTACTTTTTTACTTTTTTTCTTTTCTTTTTTCCTTTTTTTCTTTTTCTTTTTTCCCTTTTTTCCTATTCTTCTTCTTCTTCTTCATTTGGCCGGTCGCAGGACCAGCGATCGGCCAGACGAGGGCCGGCGACGCTCAACGGAGCGTCACCGGGCCGGCGAGGTCGGCCTTCGTCGGCCGAGCCTTCGGGCAACCGGGCGAGGCTTGGCCTCACTAGATCGGGCGAGGCCAAGCCTCGCCGGTGGCTGAGCTAGCCTCACCCAACCTCAACGAGGCCAGCTTGGCAGCCATCGGCGAGGTTGGGCGAGCCTCGCCGGTGGCCAGCGAGCCTCGCCACCGCCGGCGAGGATCGTCGGCCACCGGCGAGGCTCGCCCAGCCCCGGTGGCCGGCCGGCCTCACCGGTGTTGGGCGAGGTTGGGCCTCACCAGATTTGGCGAGGCCGAGCCTCGCCGATGGCCGGGCTTACCTCGGCGCGAGCTCGCCGGACCTCGCCCTGGCTTGGCGAGCCTCCGGCGACCTCGCCGGACTGGCGACCGGCGGCGAACGGCGGCGGCGGCGGCGACGGGCGATGGAGACGACAACCGGGATGACAAAAAAGAAGAGCAAGGGTTATACCATTTTGATTCTTTTTCGATTCTCGGACAGAGAATCAAATTTTTTATCCTCAAATCTTATCCAAAATTGTCCTCGGGAACAAAAATTAATTCTCGTCCCAAACTAATTCGGGAACAAAAAATCAGACCCGCACTGTTTGGCACGTTGCCAAACAGGCCCTAAAACTCTCCTCCGCGGCTTCATCTTCCTCCTCCTCGCCCGATTCTCTTCATCTTGATCTCTCGCTCTCTCTCGGTCACCTCGTCGCAATCGCTTGCCATAGCGCTTGCGGCCCTCCCTCGTTCGCAGTCGCAGCTGTAGCCGCAATCGCAGCCTTCGGTCCTCCATCGTGCATCGCATTGTGACCCTCCTCCTTGCAATCGTGGCCATGCTATCGCCTCCGCAGCCTCACCTCTGCTCCCTTGCCCTTGCATCCACCTTCCATCACCTTCTTTAACAATTTTCTCTACCTTTGCACTTGCAGACCCGCCCTTGAAACCACCATGCTTCTCACAATTTTTGGACACACGAGTCGAAGCGTGTCGAAAAAAGAATTGACCGCGTGTCAAATTTTTCAACAGGCATTGACCGCATATCTGAACATGTCCGAGCGTGTCGGACGCGTGTGGGGTGTCCGACATGACACAGAAGCTCCTAGAACTTGTCCGTGTATCATAGTTGCAGCCACAATATAGAGGTAGCATCATCACCACTGCATGTATTTGCTGCAATTACCCTGGGAACAAGATCACGGCAGTTGCGGCTTTTTAGCAGTAACAGCCTCTCATGACAGACACAGATATTTTAGGTCTCCCTCCCACCACAAGAAAAGTTCGTGATGAATTGACCATTACCCGATATAGTAATCAAGGAAATATGCGGAGTAGATGTCAGTTTATGGAGTCTCTCTCTCTCAATGAAAGTAATTTTTTTTCCTCCCTTGTAAAGAGAGCCTGTCTTGAAATCAATTAACCCTTTGTTTTTTTAGTTGTGGATGATTTACAAATTAGCTATCTTGCAAACTGAAGATTCAGATCAAACTGTCAGGACTAATAAAAAGGAATGTGAGGCTTAGAGAAATGGCAGCCCTCTCAAATAAAACATAGAGTGGGGAAAGGATAACAAAATATAGTTATTTGATACTTCAGGGATCTTATAATTGACCATCTGATGGTCCACATGACTGATGTGTCCACCTTTTCTCCCTCGTCAATGATTGGTCGATGCCATAGTAACAACAATGGATTTCCTCCATAACCCCTTCTTTCCATCCATTCTAATCCAGTTTGTCCTTTAGTTCCATTCATTGTTATGCAACATCATATAGTTCTTAACCTCTACAAGTAGAGAAAACTAAAAATGGAATTGATCAACGTTCTTACCTTATTTTTTCTTTTAAAGTTCACAATATTGCTTTTACATTGTCATCTGATTTAAATTTTTCCTAACTTAAAGGCCGATCAAGCAGATTCTCACCAAACACTGATCGGTTATTGAGGAGGTCCTCAAAACCGAAGTGCTTTTATAAGAGGCTTTGACATCCAACAACATTAGGATAAAAAGAAAACGTAAACATCACTAGGGTTTGTTTTGTTATCTGGTATGGTTGTCTATGTAACTGGTTAATATATCCCATATCATTTGTTTAAGGGGTTTCAATGGGCCTTATATAAATATAGCCTTCTTCCGGTTAATAGCCTAATCTTTTGGTTCTAACATAGATTGGGAATCGGGTTGTGCCCCAATTTATTTTCTCGCTCTGCTCCCTTTTCATCAATTTCAAGTGCTGCTGTTTGTCCAGTTTCCACGTGAAAGAGGGTGTTAAAGTATTACACATTGTGTGTCTATGTCATTTCAATGTGCCCTATATACTTTTCATCTTCCTCCATTAAATAGCTTAAGTTTTTTGGTTGGATATTCTAACATATATATTTTCTTTAATCTCCTCCAGGATGATAATAAGCTTTACGTATTCCTTGAGCTCATGACTAAAGGTTCACTTGCAACCCTTTATCAGAAATATGAGTTGAGAGATTCCCAAGTCTCCGAATTCACTAGGCAAATTTTAAATGGTTTAAAGTATCTTCATGACCAGAAAGTGGTACACAGGTATAAGAAAGATTCTTGACTTTGCATAAGTAGTTGTGACTAATTGAAACAGTGATTCACCCTTATCATTTCTGATGGCCGGTTGATTTTGGTATGGAAAGAGATCATAAACAAACAAAGAGCACACTGAAATTTATATAATTTGTTTCATGGAAAACTCCCTCCGTGCCTTTTGACAATACTTCTTTTCCTTATCCAATTACTTTTCTGGATTTAAGGGACTTGTCAAATCTTTGAACCAAAAGGTAGTGTTGTGAGAAGTAGATTTTTTGTGATAATCAGCAAACAACGAAGTAACACTACGAGCTTTTACAGCAATGTTTAGCATTGACAAGATTATTTTACCATATGAATGCTTCAAGTTGGAAATGTAAATTTTATATATCCTATGCACAACTATGATGTTTCCTAATGCTTCCAGTTCCTCGATTCTGTAGGGATATTAAATGTGCTAACATATTGGTTGATGCAAGTGGATCTGTGAAGCTTGCGGACTTCGGACTGGCAAAGGTATGTCTCATCAGTGAAAGTGAACTCTCTCATGCGAGAGCAACAAGAAACATGCACGATACATACACATGCACAAAGCGCGCATGAGAGCAACAAAAGATGCATGTAAAAATGCATGCACGTGCAGGAATACGCGCAGGCATTGAAATTGTGAAGCACACATACAAATGGATGAGCGTATGACAAACACATAGACATGTATTCTCCTTTACTTTTCCAAAATGAAATATCAACTTTCTGTGTTTATTCATTTAGGCCACCAAAGTGAATGCTGCTAAAACCTCCATAGGAAGTGCTTTTTGGATGGCACCTGAGGTTTGCACCTTCTGCTGCCACTTTTTTTTACATACTGTCATTAAGCTGAAGAAGGCAGATATCTTTTCCATATTTTGTGTTCCTTGTTGGTCGTAAATGCAGGTCGTCAATCCAAAGAAAAGAAGCTATGGGTCGGCAGCTGATATTTGGAGCCTAGGGTGCACTGTTTTAGAGATGTTAACACGCCAGCCTCCATATTCTGACTTAGAAGGGGTATGTAATTAAGTAACCTTCTTTCTATGTTTTATACCTTCGAGATCCATCTTATGCCAAAATCATTAACTAGTCGCAACTTTTTTGTTATTGCTTTGTGAGCTAGCTAAGTTGAGCGCATGTTGTGATGAGTCCACTAGGCCGTCATTCTGAGAAAACAAAATGAATAAGAGCATTACATAGAAAAGAGAGGAGTGCCGAACATCTGGAGTGCCAGAACTTGCTTAACCAAAAGTTAGGAACACTTAAAGTACCAAAATTAGAGCAAATGGATCACTTAAGTGCCAATAGTGAGAAAATCCGGCCAAAATGTTGACGTGGCGATTTTCCAATGAGGTAAGTGTAAAACGACGTCATGCTGACGTGACTAGACAAATGCAAAAACGACATCATTTTGCTTATGACGTGATAAATAAATAATATAAAAATTAATTCAATTAAATTTAAAACTAAATTTATTTAAAACATTTCAAATTTAAAAAAAAAAAAGGGTCCCTCCTTTTTTAATATATTTATTTATTTATTTATTTATTTAAATTAATTTTTATATTCAAATTCAAATTCGAGCCAAAATGACGTCATTTTTATGTTTTTTTGCTAAATCAGCTCTCCGATGAGCCATGTAGGCGAAAAAATAATAAAAAATTGTCACGCAAGATTTCGGTGGAGTTCGCCAAACATAATACTTAAGTGTCACTTTCCTTATTCTTGATACTTAAAATATCCCTGCATGTCAAGTTTTGACACTTGAGGTGTACTTTTTCCGAAAAGAGAGGTCAAAGAGTTCAATGATATTTATCAAGAGTATGGTCATGTTAGGGGACATGCAAAGTATTTATGGCCACTAGTTGCTTGAGATTCCAGAGCAAATGGTTATCTAACTTGCTATGAAAACTTTGTTAAAATTTGAATCTTCACTCTCTCTTTTAAGTAATTTGGCATTGTCCTTTAATACTTTTAGTTACTAGTATAATAGCACATTGAGTGTGCCATGGCATATATTTGGACGATCACATAATGAATATATGTAAATAGTATCCCATAATGGATGATTGAATTCCTAATATTGTCATCGCCAACTCTGCTCCAGTCCTGAGAGCAGCACTCCTTTGATTGTGTGGTTGTCCTGTGATCTGTCACTTCCATTATCCTGAGAGCAGCACTCCTTTGATTGTGTGGTTGTCCTGTGATCTGTCACTTCCATTATCAACCCTAGTATTTCCTTCGTTGCTTTCGAGTCTTCATCCTTCGCTGCTCTTCTCTAAATCAGTTGTCAACCTCGATGGTCGTCTTCTATGCTAGGGTTAGCTACTTTGGATATGGAAGTCAGTTATTTTTCCATTAGGCCAGTGACTATTGAATATTATGACAATTTTCATGTCTTACGTCAAGTTGGCAACTTCTCCACACACGTAGTAAGTTTTTTATCAGGGATGGTAATTACTGGCTCTAGCCAGTATATCACCTACTGGCGTTATCCCTTTTTAGGGCATGACAGCACAAGAATGTCCTTTGTGTTGATAGAATGGCTGCGGCTGAAGTCTGGAGTGCTTTTGTCTTGTGAGTGAATTGTGAAGGTCGCACTCCTTTTGTTCTTATCTTGGTTTTAATTTATTATAAATGAGGAGAAATGATACCATCCTACTCAAAGCCATTTTAAAACATGCAGCTAACGCCTGCGTTCTTTTTATGTTTTTGTTAAATTTAGGACATCTAAGAATTTTGAGCAAAAGCAATAGATAGTCATACTCTGTTGCTAGTAGTTGGAAATCAGTCATACTCTGTTGCTAGTAGTTGGAAATCGTTCATGCTGTTAGTCCCTCTGAACTGTTACATATCATCCACAGTCCCCACTTCTGCAATAACTGTGATTCTAAAACGATCATGGCAGATGATTGCCTGTGGCATGATGTGCTTAGATTTGTTTACAGATCTTATTGATTTATCCGGCTGTCATATGTTAGTTCCCTCTGGATTTATGATTGACACTAGCCTCTACTAAGTTTTTTTTTTTCCTTATTGAGGCAGATGCAAGCATTGTTCAGAATTGGCAGGGGTGAACCTCCTCCAATTCCCGATTCTTTATCAAAAAACGCTCGGGACTTCATCCTCAGATGCTTACAAGTAAACCCGAATGATCGGCCTTCTGCAGCGCAGTTGCTAGACCATCCCTTTGTGAAGAAGCCATCTACCTCTCCTAGTTTTGATTTCAACTCGTTTGAGCAACATATGGTCATTAGTTTTTTGCGGGGTCATCCCTAACGGTCCATTGCTTCAAAGGTAACTCACAGATTTCATTTGTTATTTTCTTGTTGCATTGCTAGTGGGACAATTCTTTTTTTGGTTAATGGAAAGGCACCTCCATCAACTTACCACATTGTCTCTGTTTACCCCAAACATTGTAACAGTTTATGCTGAGCTTTTAAATTGGAGCAAATAGTCTATTTATTTATAGGGTCTATGGCAAACTTTTCACGTTTTACACTTTTCTCGCTAAGGTTTAATAGTTCTACCAGAGCATCATGAAACTTCTATTTGGCGAGTTACCTATGGTGATTGACACTGCATAGGTTAATTTTTCTTTCCCTAGGGGTGAGGTATGTGCGATTGATCATTACGCCATGAAAGAAAAAAGAAAAAAAGGCAGTTCCCGTTAGCATATAACAGAATACAGGATTATCAACATGAAAGTTTCCATAATGTGACAGTAACAACAATTTGAGAAACGAAAGTGGATTAATATGCTTTGTACTTCCTGTTATTGTCGAACCTCCTTGCAAAGTTGCCTCATGTCCTAAGAGCTTATATTTGACAATGGACTGAAGCCCCAGACTACTTCGGGGACCAACTTAATCGAATGGCCTCGTCTTCTATTCTGGGTGGGTGTCTTTTGGAAGAGTGTTAGTCTCCCAAAACAAATGGCCCCATGTTTTAAAGCATTGGGATGGACGCTACGGTTATTAGCTATTTTTCATGTTGCCTATAGACTTTTCTTAGCCATCTTGATATTGTCAAAATTCTTGACTTTTACATTCCTCTTTTTCTTGTTTCGTTGGCAAATCAAGTCCTCCCAGCTAAAAAGTTTTAACTTGTTACGCTAGACACTCGCATAGGAAACAGAATGGAGCAATATTGAGCTTTCTCTGGTGTTTGTGTAATCTTGAAAGCCAAAATGCTTAGGGTGTCGTCATAGTTTTTCCTACTTAAATTGTTTGTAGTGCACTGGCAACGCTGTTGCACTTCTTTGAACCACACTTTCGTCGGCAGCATATTGATGACTGGCAAACACTCCCCAGGCATCGAATCTTATAATGTTAATTCTTTTCTTGCCAGATAACATCTCTTTGACAGTGCAAGGCAAATTGGAGCTTCTCAAGCATCGACGGTCCTCGTGAATAGTCTTGGGCTGCAACTGATATTCTGAGGTCTTTATTCTGACCAAGTTGAGCAAGTATTGTTCATCTAGGATTTGCGAAGAGCATGACATATGCATTTTCAGTCAAAAAGATAAGGAAACATGGATGTTGACGACCACACAGGCGCTGCTGATGATGGGTTTGCTGCCTCTAGGAAGTGTAGATACATGTGCACGACTTCTACAGCATGAGTAATCGACCAAGATTGGATATCCTCAGGATCCGCAATGGAATCCGCATTTGCTTCATTTTTGCTTGTCCAATATCAGGGCATGTTCAGTGAATCCAAAGTGTTTTTACTAAGGACATGTCGCTTCAATATAACCGCTTCTATCACGTGACGAAAATTTTGTACTGACAACAATCAAGCTCGTTGTTGCAGGAGCTTAGACCTCTCTCTCTCTCTCTCACTCACACACACACATCGCCAACCACTAATGCGTCGATGTCCGCCCCCACCTTATGATTAAGTCAACTCACTTGAACCTTTTGACGGATTCATTTTCAAATGAAGTGGAAGAAGACATTGACCAATAAACAAGACTAGACATTGACGGATTCATTTTCAAGTACAACATGGCATGTACATAATGGGAGGAATTGTGTACCAAATCACAGAGAGACCAGTCAGGTGCGAAGCAAGTAATGAAACAGGCAGTTGCCTGAGCGGAAAACAAGAAAAGACCGAGAAAACAAGGACTTACTATAGGATCATATGACCTTTTGTTTATTCACAATTCGCATGCCTCAAATTATTGAGTTCATTTGTCCAGGCAAGGAGGCTCTATACTCTGCTGAGATGGCATTGGCAGTCTCGGAGAGACTGGTCTTCATCTCAGAGATTTTGCTTTCCATGTACTCTTTGTGCTTTGACACCATATCAACCAGTGAAAAGAGCTCAAAAGCGCACTTCTGGATTTCTTCTTTGCTTTCCCTAATGGCTTCCTGCTGCTTTATTTTAGATGTCTGCAAAAACGAGTTATATAAACATGCCACGTGAAACTATACATGCTTACTCGGCAAGAATAATCTTCTACCTGAAGATCAATCGATCACGTTCCAAAAGAAGGAAACCTACTGATTGCATGGCATGACTTAAATTCTGTTTATTTATGGCGCCAAAGATTTCTAGCCATATATTTCAGTGCCAGAATTCAAATGATTGGACCATAACATACCTTCAGGACCTCTGCAGCTTCTCTTTCCACAATGTTCAAGTTATGAGTTTCTACTTCAACATCCTCCACCATCCTTTGCACTTCCAGTGCACATCTATGAATATAGTCTTGCATTTCTTGCTTCAGTAGATTGATTTGACCTTCAAGCTGAGCAAAATTCTTGCATTAGAGCTTTTGCCAATACGAGGAAATAACAGACAAGTAGACCACAAGTTCTTGTGTTATGCTAACTCTCACAATGCAATATACCACTATTGTCCTTCAGATGTTTCAGATTAAGCACTTCTACATGTACTTCTACAGAAACATAATAAAGGATGCTAAGCCTATGGCATTTTTCCTGACATTAGTTAGCCAGCTTTGTTCTCAAAGGACACCCATACCATATTCTACAGCTCCTCCTATTATGTTTGGTATTGACAGAAAGAAAATTAATTGCAAATATTAACAGAATTCCTAATTTGTCTGTGATGATGAATTAAACGAACTGTTTTGTTCTAAAAGTATATCAAGCACAATATCATAACTCTTCAATACTGAAATCATATAAATTTTTCTACTGCCGTTGACTACCCAGAGCAAGCAATTGCTATCCAATCCCCCAGCCAAAAGCCTACATTACCAACCTCTTGCTGAGTCCGTCATTACACCCCACACCAAGTAAGTTGGATGTTATCACCAGTTTCTCTTTCCAATTTCACCAACAAATCAGTAATTTCATTGGTATCATAAAGGCAAAAGCTTTCAGTTCTAAGAGATAAGACAGTCTGAACAAATTGTGTGTTGGTACTTAGTACTTACATCATCAACACGGGAATGAAGTTGCACAACACGATTTCTCTTCTCCTCAATCCTAGCAGCAGTTTCTTTGGACTGCTGCTGAAGGATGATTAACTCTTCAAGTTTCTCCACCGAGCTTTTGTTTATGTCATTGGCATGCGAGTCAAGTGCCGGCTTTAGCGTCGACTTGTAGTCAATGCCCATCACCTCAGCAGGTGTAGACCCTTTTGCATTCAACACATACTGGTAATCTGAACCAAGCTTCAACCTAGAATCACAAAACCAAAAACAGTAGTTGAATGAGAAGGACTACAGAAAATCACTCAAAAAGAAAGAAATTGCTTGATGGGATGATAACATTGTAATGAAAGCTGCACAACCTCTAACGTGGCACTTAGATTAACTCAACACATTATTTGCAGTTATTAACCTCAGAACAACTTAGCACGGAAAGATAAAAAAAAACTACGGCATCACTTCTTGATGAGATCAGAACAATTAAACTCATCAGGGGCTGAATCAGTACAGGCACAAGAACCAGCACTGGAGAGACACAAACACACAAATTCATGGAGAATGTAAGTCTGTTGATGTTGATGTTGAAGACTTTCATGAGATATCTATCAACCAGTGTTTTGTATATAACCAAAAGAGCAAACATATCCAGATTCAACCCTGTAAGTACTAGACGATTTCCAAGATGGCATCCAAACACCAAGGGCACATGACATAGAAAACAGTAAAACCAATGAAGAAGAACAATTAACAAAATTTGCAGCAACTGCAAGAATTAGGAACTTACTTCCGGACAGCCTTGTTGCATTCCTTGGCGAGTTCCTCCAGCTCCTTGAACTTGAGTGCGAGGGCCCTGTCAAGATCCCAGCACTTCTCCTCGTACTTGTTCCTCTCGATCTCAGCATCAGCGATCTCCCCCTCCACCGCCTGCAACTCCTTCTTCATCCTCTCCGCATCCCTCGAGTTGAACGTCTGCAGCTGGACCGTCTTCTTCAATTCCTCGTTCTCCTCACGAATCCTCCCCTCCTCCTCCTCCTTGGCCCTCAACTCCTCCTTCTTCTTCTCCAATTCCTTCTCCAATGCCGGGATCCTCCCCGTGATCTCCCCTATTATCGTATTGAACTTCTTCACATCCTCCTCTAGCACGCTCTTCTCCTGCTCGCGCAGCTCCCTCTCCGATGGCCCCGTCCTCAGCTTCTCCACTCTGGCCTCGACCTCTGCGGCATTCTTCTCCAAGTTCTTCACATTCTCCGCCAGATTATTCCTCTCCTGCTCCAACTTCTCCACGAACTCCCTATCCAGCGCATCCACAGCATCGTCGTCTCCACCGATGAAATGCAGGTAGCTCTGGAGCGCGTACTCGTCCATCGTGTTGTTTTCCCCGAACGAGCGAGACTTGGAAGCTAAGTGGTCGTTGTAGGACGCGATCTGAACGAGCCAGTGCAAGACGGCGACGAAGGTCGGCCAGGCGTGGGGAGTGGCCGGCGTGCGGAGCGCCGACTTGGTGACTTTGAACGGGCAGTTGAGCGATTTGAGCAGGACGGGGAGGTCCTCCTCCATCTTAGGGTTGGGGTAGTCGAGCTGCGAGATCACGAAGTTGAAGAATGGCGGTGATGTCCTTGGCGGAGGGGAGGGCGGTCTTGATGAGCACCGGGAAGGCGCGGGCGGAGAGGAAGCAGTTGACGGCGCGGACGGCGGTCTGCTGGTAGGACCGGTCGTTGAGGAGGTCGGCGGCGGCGGAGGAGCGGCCGACGCCGGCCGAGGAGGGGCGGCTGCTGGCGAAGCTGGCGTCGGAGTCGCGCCCCCGCCGCCGAACTGGCGGAGGTCCGGCGGCGGCGGAGGAGGGGCGAAGGACGGCTTCGCGCGGCCGCGACCTCTGCCCTTCATCGCGTTGGGCGGTTTCCCCGATCGAAATGGGGAAATGGGATTTTCCTTTTTCCCTTTTTATATTTTTGCAGGAATATTAAATTAATTTGATTTTGAGTTCGGGGGAGATTTTCCCGCCTAAAATGCAAATGGAATTTTTTATTTATTTTTTTTTTAATGCTTTGCTAATGGACTTTTTTTTTTTTTTTTTTTTTTTACGAATTAGAATCGAGACGTGGCGCCTCGTCCAATTGACCATTTTATCCTTCAATGTGACTACTCTAAATCTGGCTTCATGCTCAACTTCTTCAATGCGTTCCGTGCGCTTAATTTTTTAACCTTATCACATTTGTTATTGGTATTTTGATTACCAATATGTTTTTATTACATTTCTCAGCACGGCAAAATTGAATTAGTTCATATGCTTGAAGGTGGCTCAAGAAACACTGTCATACAAACACCAAGACAAGCTATGATGTGTCAAATTCGGCATCGCAAATCAGTCAATCAAGACTACCCAAAGTCAGATACTAAACAGTTGCACCTTCTCTTTTTTCCATCGTATTTAGTACTGGAAAGATTTCTCATCTTGCTCTCTCTGCAGATCAGGAGAAAAAGAAGTCTACCCTAAAAAAACTCCATGTCAAAATGACTTAAACTGGAGCCTCCATTAGAGGCAAGGAGAGATTCGATAAGTCGATGGGAGATTGAGTATGGAAATTCCAAGTCAGACTGGAAAACTATCATATCAACTTCATGGATTTCGGCAAATCGTAAGGGGGACTTTACCTTTATTCTTACCACATACAAAGTACATGCATGGTATAGCTGCGAAGGATGGGCAAATCGTAAGGGGGACTTTACCTTCATTCTTACTAGATACAGAGTACATGTATGGTATAGCTGCGAAGGATCTAGGCCTAGAGTTTTCCTCAGGAAAAATGAAAACTCTAAGGACATTGTAAGAATTAACTGCAATGCTATACATCCATTTTTTTCTTTATTCCTGTGGGAACACCGTAACATACTGGCGATGCCCCGATTAAGAATGGCAGAGTGCAAGCTTCACGAGCCTGACCCATGAATGATCCGATCATCGGTTTATGGTGACAAGTATCTGAGCATTTCCTAGTATTGGAAAGTTCTGTCGATTTCTTTTTGGATAGTTTCTTTCGGGGATTACCTCCATTGTTCTTTATATCAATTGCCTTGAACTCATTTGCTAAGGAATTGCACAGAGCGCATCCAGTGGAATTCGACCTTGCCTTCAACCACGCTTCCAGCATGGCCTTCCCGAACCGGTCGATATCCTTATCGGTCACTTCCCATAAATTGGCGACGATGACAGGGGAACCGGCTAAGAGGTAGGACAGCGATGTACCTTCCGGAACATAAGCCCCGTTAAGAAGCAGAGAACCGCTACTACATCCCATCAGAAGAGTAGCGGCACAAGTGTCCAGCTTCTGAATATCGTGACGTGGAATATATTGCGATCCTGCGTCAGAAAATCCCGATATAACATTTCAGTGTCATGTTGAATATGTAGTACCATTATATCAATTCCAGGAGTGGGTCGAATTTCAGGGTAAAATGAAGAAATTTACCACTCCCATGGCCAAAATATATAAAGAGGTCATGGCTCGTCAAGGCAAGGGCCAATTCTTTCGGCACGGGTGCAAAACCGGCATTACCCTGTATGGTAAATCACGTCAGATTACAGTTTAACATCATGACCGTCATATTCACTAGCGTCAACAGACATCAACAGACTACAAAAAGTACCTTCAGCTTTTGATCTCTAAACCAGTTCTCAAATTCAACTTGCGTGCTGCTGAGATCGCCACTGGGATTCAACAGATAATATGCATCCAACGGATCTATAAACGGAAAAGAAGCAATAGGAGGTCCCACTTGCTCCTCGCGCTGAGAGCTTCTATCCAGTGTCTGGAAAATGCTGCCTACGGAAGGCATACGATAAACCTCTTGGTTTCTTAGAGCCGGTAAGTTCTCCCACGGTAGCATCTGCAGAAATTGTATGTGGAATCGAATGAAAATTGCTAAGCAAGACACTAAAGGAAAAACTAACAACATGCCCAAAACTTGTAAAACATGCCCAAAACTTGTAAGACAATCCCAATCAAGAAAATTACAACAAAATAAGCATTACCCCACTAGGAGGGGTTAGCTCAATGAATTCTTTCACGTCAATTCGCTCAATTTCCTGTCAAATCTTATGAAAGATCTAAATACACCATGTGACCTACGACAGAATTTCCTACCATTTTCTAGTGGAACATGACAGTGCATATAATAGATGGTACCTTGCTGTGGTATGGCACAACTAAGTCAAACTTTCCTGGAGGGACAGGGGAAATACCAACATAAGGCCAAACCTCAATTTTATGTTGATAGCATTACGTGTGCTTATAAGGGAGAATTGAGAACCACGGGAAACTAGAAACTCCTAACTTTTTGCCTTTCAATAGCATAAAAAGAAACTATAACTATATAAATATTTGGAGGAATATACATTTTAAATATTGCCATTAGCCCACAAACTCTGCCACCGAAGGAAATAAGTACCAAAAATCCGGCCACTGGTTTTAAAATGAGATGCTGCAAAATTTCAATCATGTATGTCACCCTTTAGCCAGGAAAAGTTAGAGAATTAAATCTGATAATAGATAAAGAGTTAGGGGAGTGGCAGACAAACCTGCACCTCGCAGTCCAACACTAAAATAATTGGCTCTCTATACATATGATCATCCTCTTCAAGCTCCTTTATTGCTTCATTAATCAATTGAAAGGCCTGCTCCGACAATTCACTGGGCCCTTTACTTGATGAAATACTGTCCCCTTCTTTGACAGATTGATTTATGCTTCCAACATAGCAAGTTCTGTTTGACTGTAACAGTGGTATTAAAGCTTCCCTTTTACTGCCCAATTTATGCCCTCCAATTATAACCTCAAGTAAACCTGCATCAATGTTGATTTTGCACTTATGCTTCAGGTTATCAATCAGTTTCTTTAGCACAGTCTCCATTCGCGTGCAATTCAATGATCCTCCAAGAAGCAGACATCTCCAAGATCCAAACCATGATTCTTCTAATTTCCTAGTTTGTGATGACAAAACATAAGCGAATAGCATCAGTCTAATTTCAAGCTTATGGACAGAATGCCACAACAGCAACACTGCAAAAATAAAGAAAGTAAAAAAATGAGTAGTATCATCATAACTTTAATGACCATTCCTGTCTACTGTCACACCATGCTTGGAAGAACTCACCCCAGCAATTTACCCAGGCGGAGATCAAGATTTTTTCTCTTACTCCACCATAACAGCCTATTTTCTTTTGTATCTTCCAAAGCATGGAGAGAACATGACAAGTAATTTTCCTCCAGTATCTCCTTAAATGCAGGAACTACATTGTCGACCACACTGGAACCCCAGGGACAATGCCAATGTTTATCCAGCGACTTGTTGCCAGAAGAAGATTCATCTTCTGAGTTTGAAACTTCATCAAAATCATCTGACAAGTTTTGAAAAGATTAAGTCGAATTAAATCCCTTGCTAGATTGCATCATTAATACTGGAAGATTCTGACAACTAATATTTATGGAGCAAACGGGAAGTACCTTCCAATATTGGATCCAAGGGCATAAGTACAACAATAGGCTGCGAACCGTGGTTCAAGCGAGATAAAATCATCCATGCATGGATATGAGAAGGATATAGCAATAGTTCTTGTAACAACTTAGCATCAGAACCATCAACAACACTTATACAGAGCACTGTGGCACAAGGAAGACCCCCAAAGAATCTTCTAACAAGATCTTCAAGATTTTGAATAGATTCTGGAGCAAGCCTACACCAAGAAAACAAAACCATGGTCAGTGAATCTGATGCAGAACATAAGGGAGATCAAATCTAGATATTCTTATTTGGCAAAATCAATCTTCTTAATGAATTGTTCTACTATTCATTCACATCAGTATATGTATATCAGCTAGTGACATAATTGGCTACCCTTCTTGGAAAAGAGACCTGAGATATTTGTGTAGATCTTTCTTCCCGATTTCTTCCATGATAGAAGTTGTGCCAGCAGCAATCAGTCCCTGGCCCTAGAATATGTTCATGTTAGCTATCAGATTAACCCTAGAGAAGAAATAAAGCAGAACTGTACTTCGTATCCATCTCCTACTTTGAAATAATAAGTGAACATGGGATACCTCGGCATCCGACATGGTACGAGCTTTACACTTCTGAAATGTGTTATAGGTAAACAGGTGGTTTACATGAGCACCTAGAGAAGCTTGATGAAAAAATGAAGCCCAATGGTTTTCCGAAAGCGCATCAGAAGATGGATAAGTCTCACTTGTGGTAGCAGAGAGTATGTATGTAAGAGCAAGCAACTTAGAAACCTGTTTTCAGTTGACAAGCCAATGATCAATACAACTTAATCATATGAAGGTCGAAATATAAAAACACCAAAAGTTAAAAAGTTGGAAGGGTCTAAATGCATGCTTGTTTTAGATGAAACTAACATACATTAATACACTTTTCTCTTTTAGATAGGCAATAAAGGATTATACTAAAATGAAATTACAACTACAACTGAAATGTACAAGTAAAGAAAAAAAGAAAGAAAAGCAAAAGCAAAGGAAAATGTCAAAAGACTATTCGAAGTCAGAACAAGATGTCCAAAGCCAAATAAACGAGTACAACTAATAAGGAACATCCTCATTAACTCCTTTTGCCTCTTCTTTATTTGCTCACCATTCTTGGCATTGGGGATGACAAGATGGCAGGGCGCCCCTGTTATTCTAACTTGGGGAATTTCTCCAGCCGATCATTCATTCCCCTCTAATGCAATCTGACTGGCCCATATACCTCACAGCATCTCTTTCTTTTGTTGGACAGTAGCTTGGAATAATATTCTCACTATTGAGAATCTCAGGAAACAGAATCTCATTAACACGGATTGGTGTTGCATGTGTAAGCATTCAGGGGAATCTATTGACATCTCTTTCTCCATTATAACTTTGCTCTTAAGCTTCTGATTCATATCCTAAACTCGTCTAAGGTAGCATGGGTTAAGTCAAGTCATGTTCTTGAGTATTTTGCTGTGGAGCGCTTATGGAGGAGGCTCAATTTCTAAGAAGTCTTGGAGTGCCTTACCACTTTGTTTCAAGTGATGCATTGGAAGGAACGCGACAAAAGCTTGTTTGCAGGTTCATAATCTCTCCCATCATTAATAGCAGTAACCCGATAAGAATGATTCGCTGAGGCACTGGGTGCAATACTAGTAGTTTCAATAAGTGAAGATAGGCACTACTTGAAAGTTAAAATAAGCAGTAGCACTTTCACACATGGAGTCTCAACAAGTTTATGACAATTCTACATTATAACACAGTAATGTTCATTTCTGAAAAATATACATCATCAAACAAATATCTCCATTTCCAAGTAATTTTTGTAGAATTGTATATGTTTCATGGACATTTTATATGCACTACCGAAGAGCAATTCAAATATGCTTGTCTATAAAAGCGAAATTTCTCCTAAATATGCCAAAATGCATGCTACAATCCAAAATGACAAATAAATAAATAATAAGGCTCAATGAAAATGTATATCAACATGGAGACTATCATCTAATGCCCATACCACATAGCATGCATACATGGCGTTATCTATCCAATCAAGTTTCATCATTTTCAATGCATGTTCGTAAACACAACAAATTGGGAATTCAATGGATGAGTGAAAAAAAGTTAGAAGCAACATAGTGCAAGTGTTACATAAAATACTTACTCCATAAGTACACCTTTGCACCATTGTAAGCTAAAAATGTTAAAAGGAAATAAAAACAAAATGGGTGAGGGAGAGGGAGAGCAAGAGGGCAAGAAGCATTAGTTGAGCAGGAGCACTGTCCTAGTTCAGCAGCTGTGATGGCAAAGCAGTAAAAAAAAAAAAAAAGGACCACCAAAAGCAGATATTACCTTTTGCATCAGTGTTGGAACCTCATGGCAGAGTACAAAGGCTAGCTTCAACCAAGATGCTATTTGAGGAAGTTGAACATGAGACAATTCACAGCAGATTACCCTGGTCAAACAATAAGCCAATAAAGAAAAGACAATTGTTGGGCATCTGTTCCCCAAAAGCATTCTATCAAAGTGGATCAGCAAATTCACATCATTAAGTAGACAAGGATGCCATGTCCATGTTTGTCAGGTATAATATGTATAAGAGAGTTTTAGGAAATCTGAAGTTCAATACTGTTTTCTTATCAAAAGCAAACTTCAATTGGTAATATACATCCCTTCAAGAGTTCAATAAAATGCTGTTTCAGCTTGTATTTTTGGAATATCAGGGGTTAAGATTACACATACAGTGCCATACGACCATAAAATGTGGACTGTCTAGGGCCAAGAAAAGAAGCAGATGTATATATAGACAAGGTACACAAGAGAGTAAATAACCTTAGACCATAAATCACTAGAATTTCCCCAAAGAAGGAACAAAAACCACGAAGTAATTGTAATGAGAAGCTTGAGTAAATGACTCCAAAACAAGAACACAAGACAAACGAAAGATTTGGAGACACGGGACATAAACACAATCTCCAGAAGGTTACCTTGTATTCTGTGTATGATAACTCTTCAAAGAAAACCAACTAATGTTGTAAAGCACAGCAGCACGTTCAATTCGAAGACCATCTCTTTCAGTCTCCTTCCCAACTAAATCAAGCAGTAGGGGAACCGGAACACTGCATTGACTTGACAAGTCTCCACTAACTACATTAGATATGCTCTGCAACAGTATCTCATGTGTTTTATGAATTTGACCAAGTGTTCCTCGGCATTTTCCTGAAATGCAACTCAGAAACGTTTATTTAAGAAAGAAAAAATGATAAATGTACTTTTAAAGCAGACATTCAACAGTAATATAAGATTTAATGACACTTACCAATTCCAACGAATAGCCATGATGAAAGCCGCCTAGAGAAAAACTCCAATCTCATATGTATAAAACTGTTCATGGATGCAGATTTAATATTCTCAACATGCAGGCAATTCCAACACTTCCATTTGCTGCAAATGCACAAAGCCTTAGTGCCAGAATTGTGTGCTAAGCTTTCACAATGCAAAAGCCCCTCTGTCTTATCTGAATTGTCATTGCAACCAGATATATGCCTTCCTTCTGAAATATTTGTCGGGTGTACTTGTACATCACTTGGTAGGCTCGTACCCTGACTCAAACATCTGTTTCTCGAACGAGTTAATCTTTTATTCCCATCATTAGTCACAGGCAATTCCTTTACTATTGATTTAGGCAGAGTCTTTGCCTTTCTACCCTTCTTATTTTCCACCTTACCAGTAAGTCTTTCCTTCGTGGGAACACATCTACCATTCTGCTCATTAGATGAAGAGTGGAGCGAAGCATTAGTTTTCCTATTATCATCAATCTTGTCACTAGGTCTTTGGACCATTAGGCTATCACTATTTCCTTGCCGTAGAGAACTGACAGGAATTCTCAATCCAAGAAGAGCAAGTCTGTCTAGTGCTGACTGATAGAGCTCTTCAGCATGAGTTAGTTTATCTGCTGAAACAGAGCTGCTGTCATCAGACTGAGCTCTAACCAAATCTCCGAGTTGTAAATCTACAGTAGCTTCAAGCAACAATCTACATTTGGAGCAAGAAAATGTTGCCCCACAGTCCATCAAAAATCGTCTTGCAGTTTCAAGTTCTTTACTGGCCATATCCCAGCATCGTTTACGACAATAAATCTTTCCTGAATAAACACATAACTAAATGTTATATCGGATGCTACCATCTTCCTTCAAGCCAAAGCAGAGAAAAATATATCATATACTCAAGGTAAGGTAGGCCATTATGATAATCTCTGATAATGTACCTAAGACAGAGGAAAAGGCAACATCAAACTGCGGCAAGTCTTGCAACTGAGAGATATTTTTCCCCCAAAGCAAAAAGGTTTCTGCTTCAGTTCCATTTCCAATAAGTTCAAGGATAGTACCCACCTACATGATGAGATCATCTAATCACTCTAAAAGTAAAAAATAAAAAATTGGAGATGAACTAGATGTAATGCATATCAGTTTTCACAACACACACTGGAAGGAGTGTAACCTGTAAGGTGCTTTCTAGGTAACCTTGCATTATATTCCAGGGACTGAGATAGCAGCTTTCCACATTGAATGAGTTTGAATCAAATGACCATACTTCAGCAGCCTCAGTTTTTGAGACATGAAGACTCCTCAAGGAATAATTGTGCTTCTGAGCAAACTCTCCAGATTCACCATGCTTTTGAGTCTGCTCGACAGAGTAAGTGAATTTTTCTTGAAAGAGTCTAGTGCGTAACTCATGCGACTCTTTAGCAAATAAAAGGGCCTACAGATAAACCATAGGTTCTACATTAGAAGGATAATCCAATACTGGCAATGCTAGATGAATGATGAAAAGCTAATAAAACTTGCTTGCCACAGTCAACAATTCGGTGTCAGAGCAAACAATGAGCATAGTAATTGCTTTGAAGAGACTTAGCAACTAAAAAACCCACAACAAACAAACCATTGCTATTAAGGACCAAATTCAATAATAAAAGCCAATATATATTATTGCCCAAACCCTTTTACTTTCCAGTAGCTTAAACTGTCATAAAACATTTAACAATGTTTATAACATTTTTCTCAACCCCCGCCCTCGCATGTGAGTAGGTCCCTCACTTGCGCCAGACAGGACATGGACATAATCAAGTTAACAAAATAACCAGGGATCAGAAAACAGGAAGGATAACGGGGATAAAAGGCAAGAGAAAATTGCAAGGGTCTCCCAGGATTT
The DNA here is from genome assembly GCA_017140325.1 of Eucalyptus leucophloia subsp. euroa. NCBI lineage: Eukaryota > Viridiplantae > Streptophyta > Magnoliopsida > Myrtales > Myrtaceae > Eucalyptus > Eucalyptus leucophloia. The sequence goes on from CM029474.1 coordinate 9,141,058, forward strand.
GAACCCCTGGCCTGTGCTCCAATACCATAATAGGTAAACCTATTTTCCTAAAAGCTTAGACTGTTAAGAAATGGGTCAACAGTGTTTTATAGCATATTCCTTATATATATATATATGTACACACACACACTCATGGTCGAACCTACTTAACCATTACCTCGTGTAAGCGACCACTCAAGATCATTCTTTCAGATAGATCATAATAAAGAAATCCAGCTAAGTAGACAGCACGGGTTGATAGAGGGACCTACAAGGGAAGTCCAAATAAAAAAATTTCAAATGATGAAACCATATGGAAATAAAGCTCCATTCAACTGCTTGTGAGGACCTTACACTTGAAAGAAGTCCAACGGCTGCCTCCTTAACTAGATCACCTCCAATATATGGTTCCGGGCTAATTTCACAGCAAGATTCCTTGCAATAGAGTGGTAGTAATGATGAGAGAATATTCTGAAACCCTACTAACAACGGTTGTGATTCCTTAAGACAACACATCCAATGATCCATAGACTTGAAGATTTCACCACGTTGTTCTGAAAGAACTGTTATGAATGCCTCACTAATGGGTGAGAAGCAGAGGGCATGACTCATCCTTCTGGACTCCCATAAGAGGGTCAAGTACTTTTGTGGCCCTAAATTCTTTGACTTAAAATATCCAATCATCAGCTTAAATAGTTTATGGCTGAATGAAGAGCAACCCTGGAAATGCATAAAGAAACGCCACTTCAAAAAAAGAAAAGGAAGAAGAAGAAGAAGAAGCAAACGATAATGAAAATCATTCACAGTAGTTCCTCTCTAAGCGTGTATTACTTCAAATACCTTCAATGACAAAATATCGACAATATTATATAATAATGGCAGCGATATTTCTGCTAACACACTGTCATCTTCATCCAAAGAGCAACCATCCAAATTCTTGATACTTAGCCAGAGGTTCATTGCTGCATTAATATCCTCAAGTATTCCCTGCTTTATAAGCAACCCAACAGAAAATAAACAAAAAGATTGTTAAAGAGAGTATGATTGGGGCATGCCCAGCTAGAAATGAAGTGCTCAAAACAAGGAACTAGCCTTCCATGCATCTGCACCTTTGATTTTGGTTCCACCTCCTGAGTACAGAGAGCACGCAGAGAATATGCAGAGGCTAATAAATAACATTCTGAGACAGCAGAGCATGACGATGATTTAATGACACAATCCTGCGCCGAGTCAAATGTTAAATCATCAATTCATCTTAGAAAGAAAAAGACACAAATCCATTCAACCCAGATGCATCTTCTAGCATGAACCAGGAAGTAAAGTGAGCATACTCACTATGGTGGATATTGCTTCAGACAAACACTGTATGCAGCTTTTTAACCCATCACTTCCACGGCATTTTAGAATCCTCCCTTTTCTTATTAAGAGTCTTGCCTTCTGGAAACCGCTAGCTTTTGCAAAGTAAATTTCTTGCAAAAGCTTATCTATGATTTTCAATCGCATTCTACTGCATAGCTCTGGATTTGAGGAATTTATTTCATCATACGCAAGGAGCTCCTAACCACCATAGATGGAAACGAGTAATATTAGTAATCCATAATATGTGTGTGCGTCCAAACACACCAACGCCACTCAACCACCTAGCCATGACCATCCACAATCCATTATAAAGCACAAGGCTATTTTCAAAACACATGTGAAACATACACATACTCATGCACAGGGTAGAGAAACTAGGATTTTCTTCCTAAAAAGTATCAATATAAGGTCAAACCTGCTCTGATATTATGGCAAGAGTTGCTTTTGGAATTTCCATGCAGGATGAGAGCAATTGGTATAAAATTGGCAGACTATCCCCAGCATCTGCATTTCTGTGTTGTTTACATTGAATCTGAAAGACAACCAAAAATCAGAATAAAAACAACATAGGAAATAGCAAAAAGTTCTCAGCACTTCACCTTAACCCACTGCTTCACCAAAGGCAGAGGACCTGGCAATCCACAAACCAAGTCCATAGCCATTGACCAATTTTTTAGGGCGCTTATACATTCTCTATTAACCTCGTCACTGCCACATTGGTGGAGAACATCCAAATAAAAAGCACTTCTAGCACACGCCTCATTAATATCGTTAATGGCATCTCTAGCCAAACCAACGGGCTCACTGGGATTCTGCCCAAGCAACTGACAATTATGCATAATGTACTTCCATGAAGCTCTACATGACAGTTTCAATGCCTTAGAAGCCTGTGAGACAGAGAAAAAATCCATAAATAAAGCTCCTCCTAGAAAAAAAGAAAACCTCTTCTCTATTAAGTAACACCCCTAGGGCCCCAGCTCAATCTCACTTTATTTCAAGGTGATTTGTTATCTATCAGTCAATTAAATCAGATCGAACTTAGACTCATAAGATTGTGCCGAGGCACCAAAAATTAGCAGATCTATTGTGAATATGGCACTGCTATCGACGCGTCAAACCATCAACTGTCATGACAAGCAATGCAGTTACAGTGTAGTTTTAAACTTTTCCGCACACTCATAAGGGTTAAACAGAAATTTATCTTAAAATTGACCTATATCTTAAAAAATTATAAGCGGCATTCCACATGCATGCAATAGGAAAAGAGCTGTAAAAACAACAGCCTTTCATATTCGATTCAACGTAGGATCATGATCACCATCCTCTGTCACAGTGTTCCTTTGAAAGTAGAAGAACAAATGAGAAATCTAAACAGAATGTTTGAGACCCTTTTCTATTTATAATATGCACAGACCATTTACAATTTATGCCACTGGAAACACCTATACTGAGCTCCTCAGCACTCACCCTCAAGTAGGAGTGTATTTGCCACACGTTCCCAACTTGTTACAAATATAACTCACACAAGGACCCCAAAGAGACTCAGTAGACAAATCAGCATGTCAATCATTCAGATTTACAATTTGACTATACTACAATCACAATATCAATGCAATTCAAACAAATTTAGCAGACACACTAGTATCAAGACAGAGATGTTAAATGACAAATAAACTGGAGTTTCTCTCCATGTCTTTTTTGCTGCTTATAAAAAAAGCCATACAAAGTTTACAGAAGTGATCATTAAACAAAAGAACATAAGCATAACTGATCAACTTGTTAGCTTGTTACTCATCATAACAACATTGCCCTTAGTTTCATTCACAATTAGCTTCTTTGCAGCTAATCAGTGCATTATGCTCAACAAAGTTCAAGCGTTGATTAAACAATAGGATGCTTTGTTAATATGTCTGCCTCAAAAATTGATGTCTTTGTTGTTAAACACAGACATCTCAGCTCCTCTCACATAATATATTTCTACTTATAAGCAACTTTAAGGGCACTTATCGCCTTTAAGATGGTTCCTAATATAAACGTTCCTCAACTCGATATTAAAAAGAAACCAAAAACTTCCAGACAAGTCAGAATCGCATACATTACTCTTTTGGAAAGAGAATGAGTAATTATGAAGTCATGGGGTAAAATCATCATGATAAGCATAGCCAATCTCAGTGTCATAGAGAAATTACATGTTTGTCGCTCAATCACCTTTCAACATGTCATGGGCAAAGCAAGTAAATTGTCATTTTCAGCTATCAATATTTCAAAGACATTTTTCCACTGACCTCTTCTACTTGCTTATTCCTGTAAAAGAGGATGCTGAGGTTATAAAGCGAGGCAAACAAAAATTTCAGCCACTGAGGTTGAACCCATTCGCTTGCAATAACATATTCCATTAAGTGCATATTCTCCTGATAAAAAAAAGAAAACGTGTCAATCCCATTGCCACATGTATAATGCCAATATGTTGGACCAAGAAGCATCATGAGTCACAAAGAAAATGGAATGGCAGCATTACATGGGAAAGGCATAACCTGCAAGTTGAGCTTCGTCACAAAAGAGAGAGTAAAAGCAGCCACCAATATTGCTGGTACTGCTTTACTGTATTCTTCATATCTATCCATGTCCTTCCCATATTTGCTACTGCACAAAAAACCCTCAACTGTCAAAGGCCCCCTTTTATGAAAGTATGATGTACTAGACTTGAAAGACAATACCAACAAAACAAAGATGAAGATCATAAATCATCTTCCACAGTGATCTGACCTACTACTACAAATCCACTAAAGCATAAAAGCAAAAGGTGCATCAAACAACTGGCTTTAATGGATGAGTTCTTGTCAACAAGTAACCAATCATGACACAATGAAAGAAAAAAACCAGAGAAGATAAAAATGGATCCATGACTCCATTAGCTCTGCAGAGAAAAGTTCAACTTGTGCTGTAAATGCTATCTTCATAGCCAGAACTCGTATATGGTACTACTGATTCTTTAGAAACTTAACAATCTACCATTTTGTGACACCATTAGCTTTGAAGAAGCCAGGAAGCTAAGGCTAGAATAATCACCAAGGAATTCCACACCCATGTTTCAAATGATATAAGCAAGATTTACATACCTTTTAAAGAAAACAAAAACATCCAAGAAATGATTGCAAGCATCCTGCATGGCACAGAACTGGGGAGAAGCAGAATCGACATCACTTCCAGCAATTATGTGTTTCCTTTCTGAGTTTATCAATTCAGCAAGCAGCTGACACAAAAATTTCAATGCACTTAAGTAAGACACAAAATAAGTCTCATTGCCCCTCTCCTCAAAGGATATAGAAGTGCCAGAGTCAAGATCTATCCTTGAACATGTAAGGCTAAAAGAATCCTCAGATAGATCATTGGATGATGAATAATTTCTTTTGGACTCGATGTGGAAGTAACTTCTCAATAAACTGAATAAAGATGGTAAAGAGTTGAGTCTGTGCCCATTGCCTAAGAGTATTGACATTGTAGAGCCATCTTCCTCAACTTTGGAAGTTCTCGAACCACCGTCTTTCGGTTTAACCTTGCCATCAAGTATATACAGACCAAGAGCATAAAGCTTCAAAATCAAACTAATAGGCATTGAAACCTGCCATTTAAAATGAATATCCATTAGCAAGGCAGGAAACTTCCGAAAGCAATGGTGAATACAATGAAGCAAGGGCAACTGCTGGACGAGAAAAGCTATGTCAAGTAGATACCTTTTCAGTAGCTATGTCATTTATATATACAGAAAATTTACAACAGAAACTGGCAGTCACATCTCGACATCTATCAGCACAATAAGAAAAAAGTGCCATGATATCTGCTCCAGTGTCACCTTTCTCAATCTGCCAAAAGAGTATCTTGGTTAACAACCCAATCCATAAGTAGAGCTCAGTAAAAGAATATTACAAAATTGCAATGCTATATGAGATGATAGGCTACACTTAACACTCATGTAAGTATACTGCAGCACTTCAACATTTATACACTTTTGTCACATAAAAGGGGACATGATCAAACAATCTTAAGTAATGAAAAGACATAATTGGCTCTCACTTCACAAATCAATATTTACATCAAGAAAAAGCATATGATTGTGGAACAAGCAAACACACTAGAGGGAGGTAGGGAATTTTATTGCACTCCTTATATACAATCTGCAGCTTCTGTTGTTAGGTTTAAAACTATGAGCTGACATTATTTAGGGGAACTTAGGGCTTAAAGGCACAATAGGATTGTGGAAGGTTTGAAATTAGCTTATCCAATGTTGAAGAGCTTTGTTTTAAATAACGCTAATCACTTACTTCTTTTCAGTTTGGTTAGCCTTTGTTCATTCATGCATTTTGCTCTCTTATTTCCTTTCAGCTGTTATTTCTGACGCATTTCCTTCTTTGCCCTCTTTGTGATGTCCTTTTTTTATTGTTAGCCAAGGGATCACTGGTTTAAAAACTGCAAATAATAACAAAAGCTAAAGCCAAAGAAAACTATCCATTGGCATTGCATCCAATCCAACACACATCCACACAATTGGGCTATCTACAAATGAAGAATTTGAACTTTCTTCATTCTTTCAACTCTTATTGTTTGCTCGCCCTTACAAAGGTTAAGTCAGAATGATATTTAGAAAAGTTCATCTACTTGGCACCTCCCCCTCCCCCAAAAAAAATAAAAAGAAAGATGCAAACATACGTCTCTATCTACAGCTTAGACAAATGCATCCTATCTGCCAACATTGGAGACATAAGCAGAGATGGAATTGCAAGTAGATGGATTAAAAAAGATGGAAAGTGTAAGGCAGACTAAAAGATTGTACTCTGATTCTCATTGCTCTGCACAAGCATCGCTATTAGAATACTATTATCAAACAATTCGTGATTAAAATGTTTTCCTTCAGCTGACACCATAATCTTTGGTCATAAGTTGACAGTGTTAAAATATTACCTTACCTCTCAAAACAAGAGATAATGTGAACTAAATGAACATTCTCACTGATGTATTTATCCTGATAACCCCTGTAGGATGTCAATCCTATTAGACATGATCACGTTTTCAATAGTTTCATCAAGACCTAGCAAATTCACTTTGTTCAAAAAAGAAAAAAAAAAATCAATTTGTTTTGCATCTGTTTCAATTTTAATTGAGACGATTCTGCTTCATCACACTTTGGAATACATCTAAATAAAAAAATTTCCAAGCTTCGCTTTGTCTAATCATAGACAGCATATTTAGTATGTTTGAACTTTGAAGTAGTTGCAGTCTAGCTATAACTTTATCCAGGGGCTTACAATGCCCTCCAAACAACCCCCCCCTCCACCAAAAAATGAATAAAAAAGGAAAAAGAAAAAATAAGGAACACAAAAGAAAAGCAGAAGAAGAAGGAGAAGAAGAGGGTAAAAAACAAATCTGCATTGTCAATCGCAGGATTGGAGTTTGCTTTGCTACCTCCTAGTCCAAGCATATTTGATCCTTCATGGCCTTCTACAGTTACTAAAACTCTCAACAAAGAAATATTCATGAAAAACATAAAAGGGAGGAAAAAATATAATCCCCAAGCTATGCTTTCCACTCTCAGTCTCGATTAACAAACAGCTTTGAAATCCAAAATCCATTCTACACCAGCATGTGTCTCCCCATATAGCAACATGTGAACTTCAAACATAGTGGATGATACCATTTTAAGACGCATGGAAATTAGGAAATATATGCCTGCAAACGTACTGATAAAGAATTTGTGAAAATAAATTCCAGGATTTTGGATTCAATTTCTCCAATCACACGCCCAATTACTACCATGTACGTAAAAGTTTACATTAGCTGGACTTAGTGAAGGAAATGCTACAAGTACCCATGAATATTCATTATGTAACTCTGTTAGTGTCCCCTTTCGACGTTTCCTTACAGAATGTATATACTTTTCCAGGCAAACTCAAATGCTATTCTCAAAGACTTACCTTTCCATCACGGCCACTGGATTCTAATAAACAAGTTAGCACATCAAATATGAGCGATGCTCTTTTCTCTGATGATGATATTAATATGGAACATATCCTGCGAGCAAACTGCAAAAAGCAACTACCGATTAGAAACACTTGCGCATCCTTCATGACCAAAGGAGGAAAAACTTAAATTTACTTAACCTTCAACATTTCATCTTTCCTTGATGACTTCTCATACTCGATTAAAGTTGCTGTACAGAATGAACGCACAAAATCCCCATCAAAACTGCTTAACTCCCCAACCATAAAGACAGTACATTTCCCTAGGTAAGTAACAAGCGCTCTCTGCAATTTGTCATATGCATTTGCATCCAAGGCCCTGACAATTCAATATCAGAAACCCATAAGCTTAATTATGTAGCAGGCACCTATAGCCGTCCAGCTTAGAGCAATAAAAGAGATAACTAAATTAAGCCCGTCATATGCTAAACGAATTCAAAAAAACATGATATAAGAGTCTAAATTCCTGCACTCCGTCAGCCAATAAACAGGGGGGAAAAAGATGCAAACAGTACACGAACCCGAACCACGGTCGGACCTCATCCACCAGCCCGAGCACCTTTGAGTAATCCCCGGCGTCCTTACTTTGCCCCGTCGCCACACACTTCACGATCATCACCACCAACTCCACCAACAAAACCGCAAATTCCCCATCCTCACTCGCCTGCTTCACCACCGGCGGCAACAATCCACCTCTCGCCTTCCCCCTCCCGCCGCCGCCGCCGCCGAAATCGATCCCGCGCAGGCTCTCCAGCAACCGAAACCCCTCGCGCACCGCGTCCGCGTACAGCCCGCAGGACTCGAAGCAGCGCAGGTACCGCAGCCGCTGGACGTGGACCGAGTAGGGCTTGCCGGCCAGTTGAGAGGAGAGCGAGTCCAGGCAGTCGAGGCACAGCCGGTAGGTCTGGAGGAGGCGGGACTGGTCGGGGCGGGGGGCGGAGAGGAGCTTCGGGAGGAGGGAGAGGCAGCGGTTGAGGAACGAGAGGTGCTGCTTCGCGAGGGACCGGATCGTGCTCTCTGCTGCTGCTGCTGCTGCTGCTGCTGCTTCTTGGGCTTCGCGGCGGCGGGGCGGCGGCGAGGTCGGAGAAGGGGCGGAGGTGATGGGAGAAGAGGGAGTGGATGTCGTCGGAGGAGGAGTTGGGGGAGCCGAGGAGGGATTCGAGCTTGGAGAGGAGCGCGGATTGGACTGCGTCGGACGCCGCCATTGTAGAGATAGAGAGAGAGAGAGAGAGAGAGAGAGGGGGGATGTTGAAATGAAGGAGACGACGGTGGGGGGGTCTTTTCTTTGAGGCGCGAACGGGGGCCGCCTTGGGGCGAAATCGGTTTTGAAATGCAATGCGCCTGAAAGTCGGAACGGCGACGTTTTTGGAGACCTTCTCTTTTAAGGGGCGAGTATCCCCTGCGATCGTACTCGCAACGGCAATTTTTTTTTTTAGGGATTATAGAACAAATGATCCATGAATTTTTTATCCAATAATGCAATGTAGTCCTTAAATTTTGGCTCAATGTATAATGTCATTTTTAGACTTTTAGTTTTTTTCTACGTGGTTCATGAATTATTGATAAATGTTTAATGTAATTCATGAATTATATAGAGATATCTAAAAGTCCAAAAGACCACATTAAGTATTGGACTAAAGTTTTTAGAGATTATATTGAAATAATTAAAAATTCCTAAATGATATTGCACATTCCATCAAAGTTTAGGGATCACATTTAATTTTTAGAAGTTCATAAATGACATCGCAAATATATAAATTTAGTATTTTCCCTAGTTTTAATTACCTAATATACATAGGTTTATTTGTTTTTACAACTTTGACAAGTCTTGACATGATGCTACCTGCCACATTACACCACGAAAGGCACGACTTAATATTGCATAAAATTGATGAATTTGGTCAAATATTTTAATTGTGATGAAAAATGGATATTCTGGCACTTGTGCTTAATGTCCTTATCATTTGCACATTTACTAATTTTCAATGGCATAAGAATCCCAAGTGCCATAACTTGGACAGGAGGATACTTAAGTGCTATAACTTTAAAAATGTACATTTAAGTGACTTAGTTTCAAAATTAAATGGAACACTTAGGTGCCACTCTGGCAAAAATCTAGCCAAATGGCGATATGGCGATTTCTAGCGAGTTTGGTCTAAAATGGTGTCATTTTGCACGCTAACATGGCAAAAAAATGCAAAAACGACGTTGTTTTTCGTGTCTGATGTATAAATAATAATATAAAAATTAATTAAATTAAATTTGAACTTAATTTCGTTTAAAATATTCTAAAAATTATTTAAAAAAAAAAAAGAGGCCAAAGGGGGCAAGCGAGGGCCGAGCGCTCACCGCCGCCGCTTCCCCGCGTCGCCGGAAGAGCCGGGTGACGGAAGGGGGGAGGGTTGGCGGGGTTGTCGGCCCCTAGCCGACTAGCGGCGAGGGCCCACGAGCCCTTACCCAAATGCAGGGCAAGGGTCGCGGCCCGCCGCGATCCGTGAGGACCGCAGCCCCGCCGCCTCTCCGCCGCCACCGGGAAGGGCCGGTGACGGAGGGGGGAGAGTCGACCGGGTTGCCGAGCCTCGACCCAGGCCGACGACGTCGGCCAACCGTAACGAGGGCCCACAAGCACTCGCCCAAATCTAGGGCGAGGGTCATGGCCCTCGCCGCCGACCAACCGGGCCGACGACCCGACCAACCCCCCCCTCCGTCGACGGCCCTTCCGGTGACGGTGAGAAGGCGGTAAGGGCCCACAACCCTCGTGGGATGCGGGCAAGGGGCGCGACCCTCGCCCCAAATCGATCGAGGGCTTGTGGGCCCTTGCCGCACCGTGAGGGCTCTCGGCCGAGAGCCGACGACCTTGACCAACTCTCCCCTCCGTCACCAGCCCTTCTCGGCAACAACGGGGAGGTGGCGATGGCGAGGGCTCAACCCTCCCGCTCCCTTTGGCCTCCCTTTTTTTATATAATATTTTAAATAAAATTAAGTTTAAATTTAATTTAATTAATTTTTATATTATTATTTACACATCGAGACACAAAAACGGCGTTGTTTTTGCATTTTCATGCCACGTTAACATGCAAAACGACACCATTTTAGACAAAACTCACCGGAAAATTATTGCGTCAGTCATTTGGCTGAATTTTCACCGGAGTGGTACCTAAGTGTTCCATTTAACTTTGAAACTAGCACTTAAGTGTACATTTTCGAAATTATGACACTTAAATATCCCTCCGTGCCAAGTTATGGCACTCCAGGTGTCCCAAACTCAATTTTTAACACAGCATAAGAATCTCATAATCTATCCCCGCGTTGAATTTGATAGGGTGGGTACTTCTTAAAATCCATGTTGGCTATTTTGATAAAACATTCAATGATCGATTCATCTTCAAGTTTAATTGCGTTGTTGAAATCAATCAATTTAATATAAGTAACTGAGTATAGGATAAGGTATTCGTTCCTACAGGTATTGCGTGGTATATGAAATGCACATTGCTAGTGTACTTAATGTATGCTGGTATGTGTGTGGTTTATACACTTGAGGACTTTATTCGGAAAAAAAACAGGTTATTATTACTTCTCACGTTGTCAATTCTTCACTAATTACATAGCATATAGTAGTTGAAGTGAATGGCGTCCTTGGTACACGAAATATTCTTTCCAGGCAAGAGAAAAGATTACTAAAAAAAAAATTATTTCCGCTCATTTAAGAGAAAGAAAATTAGTACACATGAATACTAGAAAGACCATGGACAAAAGGGTCGGTTGTGCATTCTTAATTGTGTATTTTCTTTCATCTTTTTTGCTAAAATATCGTTTCAACGCAAATAGTTATTAAATGAAGAAAAAATAATTAAAATTATTACACGTAGAAATATTCATATTGGACCGAAGGCACGAGCAGTTAACTAGTTCTCTTCAAGACCGGTCAACGACTCAAGGAGCCCAGCGATTTTTTTTTTTTGACAAATCATACTTTCGATTTCTATGTTTTTGTGATCCTTACTTGTACAAGCATTTAAATGCAATTTTACACGTTGATCCTTGGATTTTGGCAATGTTGAAATTTAGTCCGTGTAATTGTTTTTGTAAAAAAAATGAAAATTAGTCTCTGTATCATTCTTCAAAGATAACCTAATTAAAAAGTCAAATCAAGACAGACTATTAAAACGTGATACCTATTATTGAAGTTCATCAAATCAATTAACAAGTGATGGCGTCCTTATTTCGCGTTCATATCATATAAACATAAAGTATTGACGTGTAAAAAAAAAAAATAGATGCTCATGAACCTAGAGTTGTGAATGATTGGAAAAACATTTCTCAAAAAATAATTGTTTATATTATTTAAAAAATGAATGAGTGAAATAATTTCCATTATTTATAAAATATTTTTGCTATAAATTACTATTGATGATATTGATGATAAAAATATTTTTCACTAAAATGAATACTATGACAATTTTTTTTTTTAAAGTAATCAATTTACTTTTTAGAAAAATATCTCATGAAAAACAAATAAAATATTAAATTATAATAGTTTCCAAAAAATTAGGTCGTTGACTCGTCATGACAAAAAAAAAAAAATGAGAATGCATAATTTTCTAGCAACAACCCTGGGAAACGGACTAATCCGACCCAGTAAATATAGATGATATTTGTGTTTTCGCCATGTCAGGCTGGGGGGTTGTTTTTTTGCACTCATCTAATTAATATTCGTGCAAACATTTTTTCCCGTGAGTAGGAGAAAAATCCGAGCATATTAACAATGAATATGCAAAAACTGGAAAATAAAAGAAATCCCCTAATTACGAAAAAGAAAAACTCTCAAAATCATACTCTCCGCAATGTCCCGTTTGCATAGAGTCACAGTACATAATTCATTGATTGCTAGCATACAATTCATTTCAAACCAATTAGAAGATGAGAATTACATCTCTGATCAGTGTAGGTTGCTGATCAGTTATTCATCGGAAGATGAGAATTACATCTCTGATCAGTGTAAGTTGCTGATCAGTTATTTATTGGCAATCGAACGGGGTGATTTCAGCCCACATTTCCCTCCGCCGCAACGTCTGCATGTTGGACAAACAAAATAAAAAATGAAATTGCTGATCCTGTGATCATCTTCTTGTTAATCTGACCAGCTCGGATTAATTGTCATGGCATGTCATTTTAACTGAGGGATCGGATATGAACCCAACGCCATTTGGAACGCATGGACATTCCCGTGATCCCGATCAACATCAATTTGCAGCGAAATGACCAGAGGCCTTGATCTTTTACAACATCAAGTACCAATTTCCCAATGACATGCAGGATGGTTCTTTCATCACCATGCTAGAAACTCGGACTATCGAAACCGCACTCATCCAGCAACATGTTTAGACAGGGATGTCAACGGGTTGGGTCGGGTCGGACCGGGCCAGGTTTTCATGGGTTGTGTTGCGCTGCTGCCGACATCTAATAATTCCTATGGATTAAGACCCAACCCCAAAATATTCTAATTTTAGGGTCTGGCCTGACTTGGATAAGGCCTTCGACACTCCTAGTTAAGAGGGCCAGCGGAGACCACGAGGATTAAAGCCAGACCAAATTCACAGATTCTGGGCTAAAATGACAACAAATCCACTCATTCGAGGCGAAAATTGGAAACGGCAAAACATGCATAAAACGGGAGAGAGAGAGAGAGAGAGAGAGAGAGAGAGAGAGAGAGAGAGAGAGAGCGACCTGGTCCGCACCTGATCTGGTCCGCACCTGATCCCGCACTTGCGGTTGCACCGCGACACCAGCCTCGCTGCACAGTTCGCGAAAAAAGATAAGATGCCATTTACCGCTAAAATCCTTCGAGAATCCTTCTCAGATCCAACCGACGGGCGAAGGGAAGCGAAAAGCTACTCACAGTCGGGCTCGTACTGGACGCACGCGGTGGAGCAAGCGTCGTAGCAATCCTCGGGGCCGGCCCCGACGACGACGTCCATCCGCGAGAAGACCGCGGTCAGGATCAGCACCGCCAGCAGCATCTCCTTCGTCTTCATCTTCATCGCCATCATCTTCGTAGCTTTTCCTTGGTCTTTTTCAGTGGATGGAGAAGGGAGTGTCGAGAGGATTGGGGGTGGACCTTTATAGAGGATCGATCCGCTGGAGTGACGATTTTGCCCGCGCCTCGTGCCGGAAACTACGGGACTGCCATGTTAGTGGATGTGAAGGGAAGCCGCCAATGTTGAATCTGAATCCTCGGGTGCGCCGTTCGGATTGCGTAGGCGGAGTCAAAGTTTGACCGTGGGCTACTCGAGCCGAGCTCGAGCGGCTTGGCTCGAGCCGAGTCTGAGCTTAGGCTGCAATCCTCGGCTAACCGAGTCGAGCTGGATGAAAAGCTAATTAAGCCGCGGCGGGGGTCTTGAGGAGTGAAGCCGAGCTTGAGAAATTAAGTTCTATTGACACCATTACACATCAATATTTGTTATCATACGAGGTTGTTTGTATCGTTTCTTATAACAATGATATCTAATAAGTTTGATCGAATTAAATGAATCAAGAATTATATGACCAAGCCGTGCTGAGCCATATCAGTTTTTTAATCGAGGGATGTTCGTATTGGGCGCATTTGGATAATAGATTAAGCTTGCTCTCATGATGTTCAAGTATCCATTTTTCTGGTTCTTTTCTGGGCATAGTTTGGTGGCATCAGATTCTAAGTCTCCGTTCGTTTCACCGGAAAATATCGTGTTTAGGAAAACATTTTCCGGAAGTTATTTTCCGTGAAAACGACTCTATTTTTTAGGTGTTCGTAAAATCTAAAATTTAAGTGGAAAATATTTTCCACCGTTCGTTAGCTCAAACATTTTCCTGAAAAAAATTATCAAAAATTGAATTTTAATATTTTTAATTGACCAAAAAAATTATTTCATTTATTTATATTTTTAAAAAAATGATTTTTTAATTATTTATATTTTTAAAATAGAAATTTTTATTATTTATTTTTTTCCTTCCTCCTTCCTCCTCCTTCTTCCTCCCGATTCCTCCCGAGCGGCTTTGTTCGCCGTCTCCTCCTTCCTCCTCCTTCTTCCTCCTCATTCCGCTGCGCCGCCTCCTTCCGGCCGACGATGGCCGGGCGCCCGGCGGCCGATCAAGACCCGATGGCCACTCCGGCGAGCTCGAGGCTCGGCCGATCTCACCCGAGCTCGCCGGATCCGGCAACGAGCTCGAGCTCGCTCGGATCCGGCGAGCCGCGAGCTCCGCCGCCGAGATCGGCGAGCCGCGAGCTCGCGCCAGATCCGGCGAGCTCGAGGCTCGGCCGATCTCACCCGAGCTCACCGAACCGGTGACAGATCTCCCCGCGAGCCTCCCGCGCCGCCATGAGCTCCCTCTTGAGCCGGATCCTCCCGAGCGGCTTCGAGCCGCCGGGAAGCGAGCACGGCGGTGGCGGCAGCGCCGGCCGGAGCGGGTGGCGGGGAGCGGCCGGGGAGGGCGAGGGCGGGTCTCGGTGAAGGATGTCGTCGAAGCCGACTTCGTAGCAAGGAGAGCAAGAGAGAGAGAGAGAGAACAAGAACCGAAGGAAGAGAAGAGGCGAGGCTTGGAAAATGTTTTCCTCTTTTGAAAAGAGGAAAACATTTTCTAAGCTGCAAAGAAGGAATTTTCCAGTCAACGGAAAATGTTTTCCGTTGACCGTGATTTTCCGCCCACCCAAACACCGGAAAATCTGGAAAATATTTTCCTGGAAGTTATTTTCCGCGAAACGAACGGAGCCTAAGAAAGTGCCATGACATAACTTTTTGGAGATGAAACATGCAAAAAATTATCGCTTTCTAGAAACTTCAAGATTAATATTAGCTAGAAAAGATAAGAAAAATACTTAAAAAAGAAAATCTAGCTTAGATAGCAAAGAAAAGTGTGGAAACATAAATGTAGAAGTCTCTAGAAGAAGAGTGGCTAAACTACAATCTAGAATTTCCTAGATGAAGCTTATATGGATAACATTCTATAGAAATCTAGAATGTTGTACTTAGTTGGTGGAGCACCCTATAAATAGGAAAGGAGGAGCGTAGAAAACTAAAAAAAATGGTAACCAAGCTCCTCCCTTTTCCATTTGTACTACAAATTGTACTTCTCTTCCACTCTCTTTTACACATTCCTATTATTACTTTTGCCCTTGCCCACTTTGTTCTTAGTTCTTTTGCTCTCTTGATAATTCACATACAAAACACTCCATTGCACACACATTAACACACGCTTTCACAAACACCAACAGTTGTTGAGGACCAATTTGACCCGACCCAATTTATTTTCTTTCTAGTTGGTGGCGGCTTTTAACGTGATTTTCCTATCCATTTGCGTTTTAATTAAGTCCGGATTTGTTAACACATATTCTTAAAAAAGGCAACATAAATAAGAAACGCGGATATAGAATGCCAATTCAAGGCCAAACCGACCCGATCCTTTTTTAATTTTTTAATTTTTTTTTGTGCTTGACAAGTGTCGAAAATGCCCACAAAAATTAACGAAATTACAAGCCTAAAAATATATTCATTGGACTAATCAAAATTAGGATTTTTGTTTCTCCTTTCTACCATTCGCGACCGCCGCTTGAATGGCAGAGTAGAGCTCTGCTGCCGAGCAAATGGCAGAGCAAAGCTCCGAGTCCGACGGCTCCACCGTCTTCCTCAGTTGCGCTTCAATGGGGGTATATAGCTTGGGTAGGGATGGTTCTTCCTCTAGTGATGATGGGATTGGGGAGTACGAGGACGTGGGGCACACCCGCCACAATTTAGAACCATGGCGCCCTGTTTCTCCCACGAGGTTTTCAAGCGAACAATCAACTCATGGAAAAAGTGAAGGCTGTTGGGAAAGGGGTCATGTGAAGATGTCTACGAAGTCATGACTGAGTAAGATTGCTTTGCTTTTCTTTGTTTATGCAGTTTTGTATATCTTTGACTTGTTCTTTTGTTTGGAATGCTATATTATCAAGATATCTTTGACACCAAATCTCTGCTTTATATTTTTGCTTAAACACACATTTAGATCATGATTACCATAGTTGATCCCTAAAACTTTTTCCAGTGATTAGTTGTGGATAGAACAAAAGAAATGCCAAACAGGCTGTACCTACACCCAATACATGGAAAACGAAGCTGTTAATTAAGAACCATGAACACTCGATCCCTACCCTAATCTCGATGGAGATCGAGGAGCGGAATCGAAGGTCGTTACCTACTCGATCTCGGCATAGTGCAGCAGAGGAATCGCGAAGAAAAACGGAAGGATCTGCCAATGGAGAGCAAGAAAGCTTTTTTGATGGACCTACGGAACGAATCAATCCGAGTGTATATAATTGAGAAAAGGAAAAGATGACGTTCATAAATTGAATAGATATCGAGTTTCGATATAAACTTTTTGTTAGTTGCCAAGTCCCATTTTCTTTGGATTTCATTATGCTTTAGTAAAATATTATTCTCGTGCTTTTTTTTTTTCTAGAACACTTGTTGGCAGTTGTTATCTTGTTTGATGTTATAATGTGGACAAACATATGCATGGCCTCACCCAAGAAAATTTTCCCATTGAATGGGCAATTAATTCCCCCTTATCGACATATTGTGTTCCTTTGCTCTATATGTTAATTTAGGTCCGCAATCCAATAAAAAATATATGTCTTGCTTCCGTTAATTTACTAAAATGTTATTCTTGTGCTTTTTTAATTTTTTTTTCACTTTAGAACACTTGTTGGCATTTGTTTGCCTGTGTCTCTCACCTTCAAAATTTGCAATATGAATTTTTGAATATTTATGTCAGCTAAAATTTGCTCCTAGTGATGAAATTTCAACCGCAGATGTCAGTTCATGTTGAATGTGCATGAGAGAGAACGATTTGACTTTGAAGAGTCACTAGATGATCTAATAAATTTTGTAAAAATTAAGTAAACAACCATAAGTTTTCTCAAGTTAAATTAATGTATCAACGACAGTTTATTCGAGAAAATTTTCCAGATGAAAGATGTGAAAATGGCATCAATAGCCGCAACAACGTCCTTTGCGAATGTAACAAAAGACAATGGACAAATAGAGCTTTTATACATTCCTTCACATTCCATCAACTAGAAACGCATGGATCTGCTAAATAATTCAACAACTTGTATATTCTTTTGGATGGAGTAATAGAAAGAAAGCCCATCAATTTTGATTCTTTTTAAGGAAAAAAATGATAACTCATTTTTTAATTGAAAAGATTAAACTTCTACATGTTATTTGACTAACCCCAAACTTGTTTATCAAATAGTTGTAATTTGTACCTCCTTGATAATCGTTTACTTACTCTTTGCATAGTTAGTTTTGGGGTCAAGTACAATTGGTATTCTCCCATGTTTCATTTGAGGTACGGATGGCATAAATGCTGCTATTCTGGCATAATCGGTTTGTGTAGGAAATATGATTTAGAAACAGTGAATTGATTGTAAATTCAAATACTGAAATGGAACTATCTTAGTGATATTAGTGATACCTTTTTTCCCCTCTTTTTTTGTTTATATCATCCGGGGTGGATGAATTATCTAAACTATGTGTGGTCAAGGCAGCATTACCAATTATATATCCCTCTCATGCTTCCTTATTTCCACATGGATGGATTCTTTTTGCCGTAAAGGAGGTTCCATTGTTAGATCAAGGAAGCCAAGGCAATCAATGCTTAGTGTAGCTTGAGTTAGTAACCGCTCGTTTCATTCTATATGTTGTGAACTGGCCTTTGGGCACGACTACTTCATTAAGATCTTATAACTTCCAAGTTGTCGTCCATGCAAAACTATTTATAAGGCTGTCATATATATAACCATAGATTTGGATTTAGTTAAATAGGTCGAATATGGATTGAGAATTAGTCGGGTCGGGCATCAACTCCCTTATCCAGGGCAAATCGCGGAGCCTTGGTACCCTTTTCTGTTCGTACAGGGGCGCGGAGAACATAAATAAAGGGCCGCGCTTCCTCCGCTATCCTTAAGTTGGCTAAAACGCTATCCGAAATATCGCGATTATATTTTGTGGGTCCCACCCTTAGCACGTAGAAAACCAACCATGATAGGGTTCGCGTCTCCTCGCTTCAGTGTCTTCCCGCCTTCTCAAAGCTTTTTCCTTCTCTTCTCTTTGATCGCGATGCGGAAGGGAAGCTCCGACTGCATGTCCTCCACTTCTCCTCCTCCTTCCCCCACGATCTTCCACACCTGCCCTTCGAATGAATTGGATTGGTCGGATGGAGATGATTCGGACGGTTCTGCTGTTGAAGACGAGGAGTCGGTGGAGGATGAACATGGTGCGGGGAACATCCTTCTGCCGGTGATTTAGGACCATGGCGCCCTGTTTCTCTCACGCGGAGATTCAAACGAAGAATCAACTCGTGAAGGAAGTTGCGGGTGTTGGGAAAGGGTTCGTTCGGAGATGTCTATGATGTCATCACTGAGTGAGATTCCCTCTTCCTCTCTTTGATTATCGTTTAATGTTTGTGTGGGGGGCGAAGTATGATCGGATGTTTTTCCCATGGCGTCTGGGTGCCGTTGGGACCAAATCATGTAATCTTTTTGGTTCACAGAGACATGCTAAACACGCTTAAAAGATTTGATCTTTATATTGGAGTTCTAGGGAGCTCTAGCTTGAGCGTTGTGGAACACGATCCTACTTTGTAAAGGAGATTTCTTTGTCAGATCATACCAATGATAGCTTACTGCAGCTTGAGCAGGTGACTGCTTGTGTCTTTCTGTATCTTTCTGTATATGCACAACTATTCATAAGGCTGCGTGTATGCAACCATAGATCAGGTGTGTGTTCAATAATTTTTTCTTTTGACTCTTTCTTTTTAGTGATACTCTGCTTTCTTTTTCAGGACATTTCTCTTTTAAGTTAGTTGGAACACGAGAACATAGTTCAATATATCGGAAAATTGTCAAAAAAGTCCTAAATCTATTGCAATTTTGCCAATTCAGTCCTAAACATTTCAATCTTGCCGATTGAGTCCTAAACCTTTTGTTAGTTTGCCAATTGAGTTCATTCGGTCAATTTTGGCAGGAAAATGCTGACGTGGATGCCGGTGGTGCCACGTAGACGCCGACGCCGACGTAGATAATTTTTAATAATATTTTAATAATATTTTTTTGATTTTTAAAATATTTTCTGTTTTTCTCTCTCTTTTTTTTTTTCCTTCTTTTTGGCTTTTCCCTTGCCCTTTTCCGGTGGCTGGCCACCGGCCGGCGAGGCCAGCCCCGGCCCCGATGAGGGCCGGCCTTGCTAGATCTGGCGAGGGGAGCCCTTCCGGGGCTCGCCCTCACCCGGGCGAGCATCGGCCTTGCCCCCGGGCTGGGTGGGCGACGGTTGGCCATCGGCCAGCCTGGCCGACGCCCGGCCTGCCCCTCGCCCCGGATCTAGCGAGGCCGGCCCTCACCGGAGCGGGCTGGCCTCGCCGGCGTCGTTGTCGCCCAGCCGGGCCTCGCTTGTGGCGGGCGAGGCCAGCCTTGGCCCTGGCGAGGGCTAGCCTCGCCGTGGCTGTGGTTGGCCTCGCTCGGCCGATAGCCGGGGCTGGCCTCTCTCGGCTGGTGGCCGGCTGGCTGTGGCTGGTGGCCGGCCATCGGAAAAGGGCAAGGGAAAGCCAAAAAGAAAAAAAAAACAAAAAAAATTAAAAAAATTTAAAAATTAAAATATTATTAAAAATTATCAACGTCGGCGCCGGCAATTCTCGTGGCTTCGCCGGCGTCCACTTCAGCATTTTCGGATCAAAATTGGCCGGATGGACTCAATTAGCAAACTGACAAAAGGTTTATGACTCAATTGGCAATATTGAAAGGTTTAGGACTGAATTGACAAAACTGCAATAGGTTTAGGACTTTTTGGACAATTCTCCCTTGCCACAGACAAGGTGCAGTTGAAAGGTTTAGGACTGAATTGACAAAACTGCAATAGGTTTAGGACTTTTTGGACAATTCTCCCTAGCCACAGACAAGGTGCGGTTCCTTCTTGCTAACTTGTTTTCTGCAGTGTCTTTCATTTGGCATTGATTGTGATGTCACCGGCACTCGGCAAAAATATTTTGGTGGTGTTATAGCAGCCACGACATGGTGCTGGCATCATCATCACTGCATGTATAGCTGCAATTATCCTGTTAATTAGATCACAGCAGTTGCAACTTTTTAGGACTGGCCGCAACTCATGATAGAGATGGTCATTTTTAGGTCCCCTCCACCACAAGGAAAGTTTGTGATGAATTTACCATTACCTGTAATAGTAATTATACGAGAAATAAAATACATAGAGTAGACGTCAGTTTATGGAGTGTGTGTGTGTGTCTCTCTCTCTCTCTCTCTCTCACAATGCAAGTAATTTTCATTTCTTGTAATCAATTAACCCTTTGTTTTCTGGTGGTGAATGATTTAAAATTTCTTGGAAACTGAAGATTTGGGTCAAACTCTCAGGACTAATAAAAAGGAATCGAAGGATGAGAAATTGAAGTCATTTAATTCTTCATGGGTCCTTTTAATTGACCATCTGATGTCCGCATGACTAGTGCGCCCACCTTTTCTTCCTCAACTATATCTGGTCTTGGCTGTAGCTGTGACATCCAGATTTTTTTCAACCCTATCTTCTACTGAATAAATTAGGCATTTCATTGATGCGCTTATAGAGTTATTCTCAAAGCCGAGCAGAGACTATCGGGGAAATTATTAAGGAATTTTAAGGCAGTAGACTTGAGAATTCAATTAGGAATCGGCTTCTAGACCGTGTCCATCTTTAGAGGCCATTACAGCACAGTTAAAAATCAATTTGAAGTTAGAGATAGACTGGATCGACAGAGATGTGTGGCTGATCGTGGGTGACACCACTAAATTGGAAAATTCTCGTCGATTGGCACTAGACTAATTTTCTTATTGTTTTGGTACCTTGTGTCCATATTTGGATACTCGGGATTTTCACGACAATCGAGAGTCGCCAATGAGTCGAGTGGCTTCATAGTGGTTCAAAGAAAATCGACCACGAGTCATTTGCACTTAAAAATTTCTCAAAATTACCCGGTAGCCTAGGTCACGCTAAAAACGTGCCAAGTTGAAATTAACCGCTAATTTAAGTTTGATTTCAGAAATTGAAGTTTCTGTCATGTTACAATAAATTATAGGAGTGTCGACTCAGTCTCAGAAGATTTTTATGACAACTGAGACTTTTTAAGAAAAAGTTGTCGCCGAGTCATTTTTGTGCAGAAAAGGCTGAAGACGGTTTCGATCGCAAAATTGAGATGCAAGATGGGTTATTGGATGAGGAAAAATAGCAATTGAGACATTGAGGCATTGGTTGATTTTATGGAGGCCAATTGAGATGGATTTGATGTGGATCAAGTGGCCAATTAAAGCCAATTCTTGAAAAAAATTCGTAACATCCCCTCACCCCAGCAAGAATGAACCACTTAAGAGGTTATAACGTATAAGTAAGTATGCTTTCATCCTTCAAAAAGAGATTTGTGACTACATCTAAGCAAAACGATTGGTGGTTGATGACAGCATCACACATCATTATCATGTTAAATTGGTGACAAAAGCTAAGATGGTGTGAAGATTGTGAATAAGGAGGTAAATCTTTTAAGCAAGTAACTTAACGACTTGATTAATCTTGGTAAGAAAACCGATGAAAAATAACAATTAGATCTATAAAATATATCAAAATAAGTAGCTTGATATATGTAAAAAGCACGTGCTTTAATTTGTTGATGAGAGTTGTAACATGCTATTTATGTTATGAGGTGGTGCAAATCATTAATTATCTAATTATTAGTTTGTTTAAACAACTAGAGGTAAATGCATTATATTTTCTTTAAAAATTGGCATGATTGGGTCATAAAATTAAAATGACTCTGGGACTATCAATCTTGATTGGTTTGCCCCTCGACTCTAAATTTGACACGCTTCCTATAAAAAGAAGAGCTAACTAAAGTTACTCTTTAACTTAGTTAGGTAGTTAGCCAATACATATAAAATTTTGAGTGGGGACATCTTCCATACTTAGCCGGACCTATTTAAGACCATACTCATGATCTCTCACATATGCAATATGTCTTATGGACATGGAATTGGTCATACCCATTATGCCATAACTTAATGTATCACGTCATATATCCATGGAAAGTAGCCTATAATTCTATGCTATAGCCAAAGAATTATTAGGCGAACCCACATCCACAAAATACCCAACTTTTTTCACGGACCTAGTAAGACTGAACAAGAGCTTGGGTCGACGACCAAAGATGGATCCTATAAATATTTTCTCAACAAGGTAAAATAATCCACAATTGCATAGAAATGAAATATTTTAATTTGACGTATAGAAGCAGTTACACGTAGAACTCAAGAATACCCTCCTCTTTAATCAATTTATGAAAAAATTATAACAATGTAGTTGAATTAATCATGCAAAAGGGAATCACAAGACTTGGGTATATCTTACACCCTTTGCATTCCATATCGTATAGACAATGTCTGATTATTTACCAAAATGCCAACTTTTGGACGAGATGAAGTTTCCTCCTTTTTGGCACGTCAACATGGCTCCCTGTATTTGGGACAATTGTACATCGTACGATTATACAAGGTCAGTCGCTCGTTCAACTTGATCTTCCCCTTCTCCTCTTTTCTCTTCGAGACTTTCTTTCATCACTTCGCTCTCCTTCTGCGATGGCTCTCGAACATCGTCACCCTCCTTAACATCGCTCTCGTTAAGAGAGGCAACAACGATCTCAATGGACTTAGACTCACTGGGGCTGCTCAACGGTACCAACCGATTCGTCTTCTTATCCTCCTTCCTTTTGCCCCACAGCACCGCATAGAGACCGAGTACTATGAGCCCCGACCCTAGAATGCTGCCATAAAAATAGATCAGATATCTCGTGTTAATTTATTTGAAGGGTTTGAATACTTTAAAATGTGTATATCTATCAATTTATATACCTCCCCATATGCAATTTTTCGTCCAACACCATAGACCCAGCCAAGGCCACGGTCACCAGCATCAAAGGATTGAAAATCGACACGAATACCGGTCCTCTCATCCGCACACACCGAGCGATCAGAGTATAGCACAACGCGGAAGCGATTATCCCCTACAACACCATGGATGAGGATTAGTTGACGACACGTAACCGGATAATTTGACGGTTCGATATTGAGCCCTAATGAATGTGCATGACATTGGTAAGTAAGGGGCTTGTAGTGGATACCGAGTATGATACGGTGAGGAGCCTGATGTTCCATCCGAGCTTCCATTGGCTCAAATCCCTCTCTCGGCACAGTGCATAAACCACCGCTTGGATCGAACCCATGAAGGTCATCAGGGCCGTGCTTGTGTATTGGTGCGGGAAACCTTCGCTCATCTTCGCCTGTCCAAAAGATCGTTTTCCATGAGGACGACGACACGAAGCGAAGCAAAGGAAAGATCTCACGCAGTGAAACGAAGCAAGGTCAAAGGCGAAGACCCACCTGAATGATCAACCACGAAGCGTAGCAGAAGCAGCTGGCCACGGCCAGAAGCGATCCCACGAGGAGATCGCTCGAGCCCTCCTGGCCCCGCTGGGTCGGCGCCACGTGGCGCAGCAGGTTCACGTGCGTTGACCAGAGGTTGACTTCCGCGCCCTTGTAGAACGTGAGCAGCATCGCCCCACCGATCCCCATTAATGTTCCCGCCGCCTTTGCCGTCCCTGCAACCGTCCTCACCCTCACCTTCTCCAACCTAATCTCGATCGACCAACGCGAACATGAAAGAAAACAGCAACCCTCGTCAGAAGAACATCTCAGCTGAAGATCCACATGCTGAGGAACTTGCAATAGAAAATCCTGTACATACCCAAGAAAAACGGCCAAGACGAAGGTCACGGCAGGGACGAGGTTGGCCATGGCAGAGGCGTAGGTCGCCGATGTCATGGATAAGCTTGCTAGGTACAAATTTTGCCCCATTGATCCCCTGCAGTTCATTCAATCAGAGTCAACAATAGAAGACCAGAAACTTCCCCATGCATGAACACCTGAGCCTTCCGTATTTATGCACTGGAAGTCTGTTTTTTAAAAGACAAATCTAGTAAACGTTGTATATCTAGTCTGCTGCAGTATATGGAAACATGGCTTTTAGGCTGTTATCACAAGCGCTATCTTCATAGTACCACAAGCCACTAAGCATTTCCCAAATGTTATGGATCAAACAACACGAGGCACTTACCCAAATAACCCACAAAAGAAGGCTTGCACAAGCACTGTCCATGTTATCTTTGGCCTGCTCTTCCTGTTATATGTGAAGGAAGGAAATCAGTATACGCATACGTATTCGAATAGATTGATATCACAAAGGGAAAATGTATACTCCGTTTGACAAGAGAAGAGTGTGTGACCTTTCTAAGAATAAAGCCAGAGGGGCCAGCAGAGCCGTCGCGAACATGAACCGGTAGGCAATGACCACTGACAGGTTCATCCCGTCGCTTGCAGCAAGCTTGTACAGTATGTTGACGCCGGCGAAAGCAACCTGGACGACCACCATCATCAGTGCGGCCTTCATTTCGTGCCTGGCCTTGAACAAGCGATCGCTCGAAACCCTCTCTCTCTCTCTCCCCCCTCGAGATATCGGTTCCTTGAACGAGGGTGAAGGTATTTTAGGTAAACGCGAAACTTGAAATAAGAAGGGATCTGCTGAATCTTTGTACTGAAAATGAGTAAGAGAGTGAACAATGGATGATGCAGAAGAGAGAAGCGTCTGTGGGATATATATAATGCAACAGAGAAAGAGGCCATCAGGTGCTTTGCTTGGCTATGTACTCACGTCACAATGCATTGAAGGACCCTCGCACGTGCGATCCCCGGGCCGGCACGTGGCAGGAAGAAGAGAGAGAGAGAGAGAGAGAGAGAGAGAGAGAGAGAGAGAGAGAGAGAGTCCATTTGGGTGTTGGCTTCTTCAGTGCGCAGCGGTCAAACAAATCCAAGAAAGTGGAACCGCTTTTTAGGGCAAAAGCATCGCGTGGCTTCACGGATGATCACAATCTCCACTAATTACATGTATAAGTTGATGCGAAGTATTACTTTGCTTTACCATTGTGTGCTTAGCTACCCATTCAGGCAGATCAAATTAATTGGATTCCTAAGTTTATTTTGTGCTTCGAGAGCATCTATTTGTCCGCGGAGATTGATTGGGTCAAAAAATTCGGATGCCCTATACCATTAAAAAAAAATACTACGCATTTAAGTCTTAAAATACAAGGAAGCTCACATGCTTTAGTAATTGAGGAGCAGTCGTGTGCACATGCCAAATTGGTGCGGCCTATTAATGTTTACTATTGTGCAGGCTGATTTTATGGATTTAATTTGGTCATGAACCTTTCGATTGATCTAATATAATCCTAATCCTTCCAGTAATGCAATGAAGTGATAAAACCTTTCAACTGATCCATGTAGGATGGGCAACGATGACTAGACCACATTGTTAGCAATGTCAGGAAAGTTTTCCATGCCAAATCACCAATCATGACACGTAGGATGGTTGACGATGAACGGACTGCAACGTTAGCAATTTCAAGGGAAGAGAGATTTGGTCGGGAGGACTCAATTGCATTTTCACACAAAAGTTTAGGTATATTTTATTAACTAAAAGGTTCATGATTTAAATTGAATATCAAATTTTCTTATATTCTCCTCCAATTAACTAGAAAAGATACTCACATGGTTAAGAAAAATGTGGAAAAGAAGAATATAGTATTTTTTCGATATGTAGTAATGAGGAATACACAAGCTTATTTATAAGCAATATGAGATGGTTATCTAAGGTAAAAAAAATTAAACATAATATGAAATATAATTAACCAAGGATATGCTATATTAAAGGGGATTTATGCATAATCCTGAGAAATATTCAGGATCAAATAAGATCCTAATATTGCTAACATCCCTTCAAACACAAGATAAGTTGAAACAAATTGAGTTTGAAAAATAATCCGAACAACATCACAAAAATCTTCGATTAAAATAAGCTCAACGAATCAAAGACGAGGTGGCATGGCTATAGCAAGCAGAATAAGCCAGACACTGCTAAGCAAAGGATACCATGCAAAGACATGTCTTTGCGGTGTCAAAATATACCTCCATTGAAAATAAAAACTTGACTTGGCTATGCGTTAGAGAC
The DNA here is from genome assembly GCA_017140325.1 of Eucalyptus leucophloia subsp. euroa. Taxonomy (NCBI): domain Eukaryota; kingdom Viridiplantae; phylum Streptophyta; class Magnoliopsida; order Myrtales; family Myrtaceae; genus Eucalyptus; species Eucalyptus leucophloia. The sequence continues at coordinate 9,167,573 of CM029474.1, forward strand.
ATCCTAACACAACCACCGTGGCACTTGCTTAGACAAGAATAGTACACTTGCTTGAACATTGTCGAGCTGTGGGGATGGATTTATTTGCTTGGGATGCATGGGTGTGCCTTTGAGAATGATAAAGTAGAAAAAAATAGAATTGGGAAATTTCAAAGGTGCACCGGGTGCGTGGTGCATGGGGGTGTGAAGTGCACTAGAATTGCCTCTTCGATACCAAGTTAAAAAGACATTCTCTATCAAACGACATATATGCATAATACTGAGAGCTACGAGGAATCAACTAAATATTGCTAACACGTATAAAGATGACTTACATATGGACAGGATGACGCCGGGGCAATCTTTTAGGTGTAGTTTTTCCTGGTGGATGCATGTAGACACGCCAAAAAGTCACATGCTATATTTTCTTCCATCATCTATCTTCTTTTCATGGGGTGGCTGACTAAATTTGTACACGATAGCACTGTTAGGAATCGCCATTTTTTCTTCCATCATCTATGTTCTTTTCATGGTTTGGCTAAGTTTGTCTATGATAGCACTATTTGAGATTCACCGCAAAATCACAGGAAAATAGAGAGTAAAAGCAAGGAAAAAATGGAGATACAAGGCTTTTATCCCGGTTCATCTTTAAATTAAAGTTATATTTAATAGAAGGTTCTACCATAACTAATATCTCTTGCTCTCTATTACATCATTCAATTATCAATTATAAGAAAAAAAGAATATACATACACACCCCCAAGTTGCTATCCATGGTTCAGGTTAAAATTATCAATAAAATATAAGTTCAAACTATAAAAATTATCTAGCATTGTTCCCGCAACTCCCGAACCCTGCACGCTCATCGGAAAGTTGGGATCCTCATGCCATTTTGTTGATGAAGAGTATAAATCACACCGCAACAAAGATTCTATCACGACATTCCTCTTGTGTTTTATTTATAAAGTTGATCAGGGCTTTAGACGATGACAAACAAGTGAAGAAATTACGAGGCACGTGAAAAAGAAATGAAAATAATAAATGGCGGCACGGGCGGGCACGCGGGCGGGAAAACGTCTGGCGTGACGTTATTGAACGGAGGGTTACCGTGGGATGGTGCTCCTCTCACGCAATTCGGGCGTCGAGGTCACGTCCCTTCCTTTAGATCACGTGCACCGGCGACTGTGCTTGTCCCAAAAAAGTTCGTGTCGGGTCGCGTTGCTTTCACTGCCCCCCTTTTGACTATTTTTGAACTCCACTAACGGAAGCTGCAGCCAATTTGGCCTTTCGGATTTGAGACCTAATTTGTCTTTCGCTTCGATCTTTACTAAGCACTCGATTCCACGAACCGTCTCGTATTGTCCTTAGTGGACCGGTGAATTTGCACCATATTTTTAATTGATAATATAATCCAGAGATAAGACTAACAAAAACCTCAAGTTTTATCCAAAATGACAAATTTATCAAAAACTTTTTTTTGTGACATGAAAAATCCTAAATTTTGCCAATTATGATACATTTACCTCAAACTTTTTTTTGTGATACAAAAAATCCTAAACTTATATTTGTATGACACATTTACCCTAAACTATAAGGTATTTTCATCTTTTACTTTTTAATTTTTTTCTTTTTTCTTCTTCTTCTCTCTTCCTCTCCTAGCCATGGCGGAGGGAAGCCGAACTCAGTGAGAGCAGCCCTCACTGGCGTTGGTCGAGAGTCACCCTCGCCTCGGCTGGCTAGGCCCACCCTTGTCAACATCAGGTGAGGGTGGCCCTCGCCGAGGCCCAACGCCACCCCTCGCTCGATGCTGTGCCCAACAAGCTCAAGTTATCAAGTCCCCATTGTGAAGTCCCTTTTTCCCATCACCTTTCCTGATTACCCCTTTTTAGTTCGAAGTTCGAATATAGGCAATTGCACAAATTATGTCCAATTCATATATTTGGCAAGCATTTTGAAATAGCTCTCAACCAAATTTATCCTAAACTAACTTAAGTTTGTTGGGCACGGCGTTAGGTGAGGATGCCCCTCGCCAGATCTGGCGAGGGCATCCCTTGCTTGACGCCGGTGAGGGCCGCCCTAGCTAGCCCAGGCGAGGGCAACCATCACCCGACACTTGTGAGGGCCGCCCTCACCCGAGTTTGGCTTCCCTTCGCCATGGCTGACGGAGGGAAGATAAAAGAAGAAAAAAAGGAAAAAAAAAAAAGGAAAAAAGGAAAAAAAAAAAAAAGACAAAATGCCTTTGGTGGGGTAAATGTGTCACGGTTAGCAAAATTTGGATTATTCATGTCACAAAAAGAAGTTGAGGTGAATTTATTATTTTGGGTAAAGTTTTGGATTTTTGGTGGTCTTTTTCCAATTATCCCAAAAAAATTTAAATTTATTATACTTTTATTAATTTAGTTCGAATTTTTTTTAATTATGTTCATTGAGTCCTAAATTATTTTTACATTTTGCTAATTGAGTTTATCCGATCAATTTTAATCGGAAATCACTAAAGTGAATGCTGAGAATTCCCCGGGTAAGTAACAAGCGCTCTCTGCAATTTGTCATATGCATTTGCATCCATCCAAGTCCCTAGCAATTCAATATCAGAAACCCATGAGCGCAATAATGTAGCAAGCACCTATAACCGTCCAGCTTAGAGCAACAAGAGAGATAACTAAATTAAGCCCATCATATGCTAAACGATTTAAAAACAAAAAGATATAAGAGTCTGAATTGCTACACTCCGTCAGCCAATAAACATGGGGGGAAAGGATGCTGCTCTAAAACACAGAGAACCAAACAGTGCACGAACCCGAACCACGGTCGGACATCATCCACCAGCCCGAGCACCTTCGAGTAATCCCCGGCGTCCTTACTTTGGCCCATCGCCGCAAACTTCACGATCATCACCACCAACTCCACCACCAACACGGTGAATTCCACACCCTCACTCGCCTGCTTCACCACCGGCGGCAACAATCCACCTCTCGCCTTCCCCCTCCTGCCGCTGCCGCCGCCAAAATCGATCCCATGCAGACTCTCTAACAACCTAAACCCATTGCGCACTGCGTCCGTGTACAGCCCGCAGAACTTGAAGTAGCGCACGTATTGCAGCCTCTGGACGTGGACCGAGTAGGGCTTGCTGGCCAGTTGAGAGGAGAGCGAGTCCAGGCAGTCGAGGCAGAGCCGATAGGTCTCGAGGGGGCGGGACTGGTCGGGGCGGGGAGCGGAGAGGAGCTTCGGGAGGAGGGAGAGGGAGCGGTTGAGGAACGAGAGGTGCAATTTTGACGGGTCTTTCCTTGATAGTGCCTACCATGTTACATCACAAAAGGCACGACCTAATTTTGAAAAACATGGACGAATTTGATCGAATTTTTTAATTGTAGTTAAAAATGGACATTCTGGCAGTTATCATTTGCACATCCACTAATTTCCAACACAACATAAGAATCACATAATCTATCCAACAAAGTATGCTGTTATAAGGATGGTTTATACATTTTTGAGGACTTTACTCTGAAAAATAGGCTATTGTTACATCTGATACATGTCAATTCTTCACTAATCGCGTAGGATATATTTGTTAAAGTCAATGGCGTACTTGGTATCAAGAAATATTCTTTCAAAGTAATAGAAAGCATTACTAAAAAAGAATGTATTTCCACTCGTTTAAGAGAAACAAAAACTATTACATACGAATACTAGAAAGATTATGGAAAAAAGGATCAATGGTGCATTCTTAATTGTATATTCCCTTTCATTTTTTTTTTTTTTTTTTTCTAAAAAACCATTCTTTCAATTAGGGGTGAGCAGCGGTCTAGGGTTGACCCTGGACCGACCCCCGGACTCGGCCCAACCCCCGCGGTCCGGGTCCGGTTCCCAAGGGGACTAGGTCGGTCCTTGGTCCTGAAATTCCAGGACCAACACGTGCGGGTTGGTCCTCGGTCCTAAGAGTTTTGGGTCGGTCCAACCCCTGGACCAACCCCGTATATTATATATAATTCTTTTATATATTCAAATATAAGTAAAATGTCTGTTATATTATATTATATTAACATGTTCTATCAATAGCACCAATAGTAATTTCAATTTAAAACTTTTGTTGAGTATTAATTATGTATCTTTTGTTTTGTTTTTAGGTATTTAGAAGTTCAAGTGAATTAATAAGATGTGAAGTTATATATTCATGGTTTATATTAAGTATTTTGAACTTTTTATGGTTTATTTGTATTTTACTAATGAATTTCACCCGCACTTTGCTTTTCAATTTGTGTCAAATGATAGAAGTTTTTGAAGAGTAAAGTAGTATTATAGTTGCTATGGTGATTTGCTAGTCAAGTGGTGTGAAGCTCATTTTTTAGTTAAGTGGACTCTACATGATCAAATGCTAGTCAAGTGGTGTGAAATTCATTTTTTGGTTGAGTGGACTCTACGTAATCAAATGCAGGAAAACGCTTTTGCATATGGTGTTATGAATATTAAAGATAGATGATTACAAGAACTTTTCATCTTGTCACATATCTCAATGAACGGTTAGCAGTATGAAATTTATATTATTGTGTCATCTTAAATTTGTTAAATATGTATTGGTATTTATAATTTAGTTGCATAATACTGCATTGTCGATGGATGTGTAATTTGAATTTGTGGGTTTGCTTTTTTAGGGAGTATAAAAATTAAGACAAAAAAATTATCGATCGGTCCCGGGTTACCACTGAACCGGACCGAACCCATTGGGTCGGTCCGGTCCTTGGTCCCAAGCTCAATAGGGTTGGTCCTCGGTCCTAAAAATTGAGGACCGACACTGTACGAGTTGGTCCTAGGGTTAGGGGGTGGCCCGGACCAACCCGGACCATGCTCACCCCTACTTTCAATGCATATAATTACTAAGAGAAGAAAAAGTAATTAAAATTATTACGCGTGCAAATATTCAGATTGTGCCGAAGGCACAAGCAATTGACTAGTTTTCTTCAAGATGAATCAACGACCCAGGGAGCCATGCGATTTTATGTTTTTTTTTTTCCTTTTATTTTGTTAAATCATACTTTTGATCCCTGTTCTTAAGAGAGTTCAATTTCGGTCCACATGTTTTATTTTGTTATAATTCTAGTTTTTGGGATTTTCCCCGTGCAACCCTTTAAATGCAAATTTACACTTTGATCCTTGCATTTGGGCAATGTTGAATTTTCCGCGTAGTTGTTTTCGTAAGAAAAAGAAAATTAGACAGAAGAGGATAAATTAACTTCTCTATATTTGATCTCTCGGTTATGGTAGAGTTCTCTCTCGCGATATGTTCGAGTCTTCTTTCATCTCTTCATCTTTATGTCTCTCCGTTGAACACATTGAATCACCCTCTCCGACTATCCTTGCTTTCATCCTCCTTCAACTCTGCTCTAGCAACTGGAATTTCTAGTGAAACGCCTTCCTTCTTCATCATCCATTGAAGTTCTTCTCTGGTTTTTTCTCCTGGATACTTGTAATTCTGGCCGATTACCATACTTTACTTCCAAAGCTCCTCCTTTGCATGTGGTCGATCCTTGACATGCAACCCATGAAAGCTTGTGCTCTGACCTGGGTGCTTGTCTTTTAATCGTTCTCACTAACTTCTCCTTTCACAATGGCTACGGATGAAAAAGATAATTCATCACGCATTGCTTCATTGTGTCACCGTCTGGGTCGTTTGTGCTCGGAACAAGAATTGGAAGTTTGGGAAGATGTACATGCAACGGACAACATTAAAGAGTGTCGACTCATCCTTGTGGGTAATATTTTCACAAACCCTACAGTCAATTTACTGCTTTTCAAATCGCGATGAAGAAAGCGTGGCGTATTGAACACGTGGAAATATCTCTTCTCGATGGTGGCATCTACATCATTAAATTTCGATTTGAAATAGAAGAGCGACGTATATTAGATGGAAGCCCTTGGTTATTCTCTGGTCATCTAGTCAATTTACGCCCATGGCAACCAAACACTCCTTTACATTGCTACGATTTCTCCAAGTGTCCATTCTGGGTTCATGTAATAGGATTACCTCTGGAATGGAATACTCCTCCACTTCTAAGGCGAGCGGTACAGCAGATGGGAAGAGTGTTGGATGTGAAATCTGATACTTCTGGGAGGGTTCGCATCGAAATGGACCTGCAAACACCTTTAAAGATAGGCAAGCTCATTAGTATCGAAGGAAAACCCTTATGGCTTGATTTTCGGTATGAGAGACTCTCCTACTATTGTTTTTCTTGTGGGAAACTAGGACATTATGCAGCATCATGTAAAGATTACCCTTATGAGGAAGATCAATTTGAGGGTCGTGACACAATGGTCTATGGCCCATGGTTGAGGGCACAGGTTCGACAGCATAGCCCCTATTGGGATGCCTTTTACAATCCTATCTCTCCTATCGAGCCCATGGAAGAGACCATACCTGAAACCCCTCCAACTATGCCCCTCCCCCTCCCGGCTTTACCTCCAATAGAACCCATTCCAGAGACCCCTGTTTCCACCCCTGTTATTCCATCTGGACCTTGCACTAAGATGGATTCTCTCAATCCTATCTCCAGAACCACAGACTTGGTACCTGCAAATGCCGAGTTAAAGGGTATTCAAAGTTCTTCCATAGACAATCCTCAACAGAAGAAACACAAGACCCCTAGAACACAGATAGTAGTGGGATCAAGCAAGAAAACTAAGCGATATGCCCCTTATGAGTTTCGATCTAATTATACTTTTGAGTTGGATGAAACTCATCTATTGGACACCCATGTGTTTGTGGTTGATGATCACTCCCATTGGGCTTTGGCGGCTGGCCCTCAATAGCCACCATGTTCCAAATGAAAATATTAAGTTGGAATTGTTAGGGGTTGGGCAATTCCCTAACAATTCAAGCCCTAAAGGCTTTGTTAGCCTCTGAAAAGCCCGACTTAGTTTTCTTAATGGAAACAAAGAATGTAGGATCAGTTTTGAAGAACTTATAACGTCGTTTTCACTTCTCTCACTCTTTTTTGAGGGATCCAGTAGGTTTATCTGGAGGTCTTGCAGTGTTTTGGACTGACCTTTTCGATGTTATTATTATTACTTCGGGGCACCATTTTGTAGATATGATAGTTTTGGATCCTCAGACAGCTGCTTCGATGCATGTAACTTGCCTGCATGCCCCTGCTATATACCAAGCTCGGCATGATTTTTGGGATACAATCAGGTCTATCCATGCAGCTAATCACTTACCTTGGATGTGTATTAGGGACTTCAATGACTTCCTATCCCCCTGGGAGAAAGTAGGCAGAAGACCAGCTAATTATTCCAGAATGACCTCTTTTTGGCAATTAATCAATGACTATGCTTTAATAGAATTGGGAAGTAAAGGCTGCGAATTTACCTGGTCTAATAATAGAGAAGGGGATGATTTGGTGAAGGAAAAGTTAGATCATGTCTTCTGCTCCTTGGATTGGAGTTTATTAAATCTTGCTGCAGAAGTGTTTGCTCTTCCATCGATCGGCTCGGATCACTGCCCACTTATGCTGCACACTCATTATCAATATGTCAAGCCACACAAGTCCTTCCATTACGAAGCTTTTTGGAGTCAACATTACGATTGTAAAGAGGTGATTCAATCAGCATAGGAGAGTAGTCATACCTCCTTAACCTCAAAATTGCTGGGAGTCTCTCTCAAGCTAGCTCGTTGGAGTCGGTCTCGGTTTAGTAATGCCAGATAGCGCATTCTTCAACTACAACAACATCTACAGATCATTACTAACAGGAAATCTTATCAGCAGGGAGATAAAGAGTTAGCCATTTCAATTAAAATTGAAATTCAACAATTGTGGAATCAAGAGGAATAGTTCTGGGCGATGCGATCACATCTCAACCGGTTGACATGGGGTGACAAAAATTCAAAGTTTTTCCATGCTTGTACAGTGCAAAGAAGACAAAAGAACATAATTTGTATGCTTAGAGACGCAGACCAGAACTGGATATGGGAGCCAGAACAACTCAAAGACATGACTATGGGTTTCTTTTCTCAACTATACCAATCAGTTGGAAACCTAGACTTTCACCCATTTCTAGTGCAATGTCCAGCAATAGTTACATCACAAATGAATGATCATCTAATGAGTATGGTAACAGAAGAGGAGGTATACAACGCTACCTTTCAGTTGGGTGCTTCCAAGGCTCCTGGACCAGATGGCCTCAGAAGTATTTTCTATAGGCATCACTGGAGTATCATCAAAACGACCATTGTCAAAACTGTGCGAGATTTTTTTCAAACAAGTAACATGCATCCTAACTTAAACAAAACGATTCTGACCCTAGTTCCTAAAGTACATCATCCAGAAAGCATCGACCAATATTGTCCTATTAGTCTCTGTAACTTCGCATACAAGATTATCTCTAAAGTTATGGCTAACAGACTGAAGTTGTGGCTACCTAGATTGATCACTCCCGAACAAGCAGCATTTGTAAGTGGCAGATAGATTCAAGATAACATCATGGTCGTTCAGGAAGTACTCCACCAGTTTAAAGTTCGATCGAGAACAAAAAGATTCAATCTTATTCTGAAAACAGACTTGCATAAGGCCTATGATAGGGCTGAATTGGATTTTCTAGCAACTTATTTACAGCAAGTGGGCTTTACAAATAGATGGGTAACAATGGTCATGGCTTGTATCACTATGGCTTCTTTTAGTATTCGTTTCAATGGAGAACAGCTGCCATATTTTAAACCTACTAGAGGAATCCGTCAAGGTGACCCACTATCCCCTTATATTTTCATTTTACTTGCCAATGCTTTGTCAATAGTTATGAAGCAAGCAGTGAGTATGGGTCACTTACAGGGGATCCAATTTAATCAAGCCTGTCCTAAGCTATCTCATTTATTTTTTGCTGATGATTCAGTATTTTTCCTCAAAGCCACAGTTTCTAAATGCCAAAATCTTGCTAATCTACTAAACCAGTATTGCCAAGCAACCGGACAGCTTATCAATAGGAATAAATCAGGGCTATTTTTCAACAAGAACTGTCCTATGACTCTACATAATACTTCAGCAAGAGAACTGAGAATACCTGTGGTAAGCAGATATGGCAAGTATCTGGGTATCCCTTATGACTGGGGAAGTTCAAAATGTGAGATGTTTTCCTGGATCTTGGCAAAAATTAATGCAAAATTAGCTGGTTGGAAGGAACAATTCTTATCTAAAGGAGGCAAGGAGATTTTATTGAAAGCAGTCATTCAGGCATTACCTCAGTATGCTATGTCCATCTTTAAGATCCCCATGTCACTCTGCAGATTAATAGAAAAGAAGATCTCAGCATTTTGGTGGAGCAAAAACAATGGTGAATCAGGTATTCATTGGATGAAATGGTTAGAATTAAAGCAATCGAAAACAGTGGGGGGTATGGGTTTCAGAGATCTCATACATTTCAATCTAGCGATGCTTGGTAAGCAAGCTTGGCGTCTTTTCCAGCAACCTAATGCCATATGGTGTCAACTTTTCAAGGGCCTATACTTTAGATAGTCTTCTTTTCAAAATGCAACCTCTAGCTATAGACCTTCAGGGGGGTGGCAGAGTATGTTAAAGGGTCGAGATGCTATTCTCCCTAAACTTCAGTGGTTGGTGGGGGATGGATCCAAGATTAACATTAAAGCAGATACTTGGCTTACAATTGGCAAAATAGGAGGTCTAGCTAAGGAGGGGGAACCCACTAAAGTTGCTGATATATTAGATTCAACTACTGCAACATGGAAGAAGGAGCTTATTTCTAACTTTTTTAATGCACAGGTAAGTGAAGCGATCCTAACAACCCCTATAAATCCTTCATTTCGTACCGATCAATTAGTCTGGACTGCCACTTCCTTAGGTGTATTCACAATTAAAAGCTGTTATTCCTATTTGTCCTCGAATCAACAAAACCCTTCCACTATGGCTTCCTCTTCTTATCAGAATCCTGTTCAAATGTGGAAAAAGATATGGCATATGGAAACGGCTCCTAAGGTCTGAGTTTTCCTATGGTTAGCCTGTAAAAACGACCTTGCGACTAAAGCAAACCTATACCATAGACATATCTCCCCCAACCCCTATTGCACCGTATGTAATCAAAATATTCCAAAGACCATTGAACACATGTTCTTCTATTGCAACTGGACTCGTGATATATGGAATCATGCCATGATCAAGATCCCAATCTCACTTACCTCTGTGCGTCGCCCGGATGAGTGGATTGCGACCAGAGCCACTCATTCTCGAGCCTCCCCAACTTTTGAAGTGCTTGCCAATCTGCTGTGGGAGATATGGCGTCAGCGTAACAACGTAATCTTTAGGCAACAAACTCCGGATCCTATCCAAGCGGTGGAGAATGCTCTAGCCCAACAAAGGATATCCTAGATTCCACAGCCTTCTGCACCTCGTTTTCAAAAATCAAACGTCAGCCCCGATCGTCAATGGAAACCCTCCGAAAAAGGTACTATAAAATGCAATATTGATGGGGCTTTTGTACCAGGCAATGAGCAAGGTACGGTAGCTTGTATTTACAGAAATTTTAAGGGAGTACTTACTGATATGTTCAAAAGAAGCGTGGCAGCCCAATCGGCCTTTCAAGCTGAGAACTACGCTCTTATTCTGGCTCTCCAACACTTGATCCAGTAGGGGCTTCATCTCCACAGCGTCTTGCTTGAATCGGATTGCTTATTACTGGTAGAAATCCTTCGGCAAAAAGAATAGCCGCCATGGACGGAGCTTCACCTCTTCACGATTCTTCGGATCCGTTTTCTCAATGCCCTAATGTCTCTATCTAGCGTGTTCGCCGAGAAGCCAATTTAGCTGCTGATTGGGCTGCAAAAGCCCACAGGGTTCACGGCCCGGTCCGCCATTGGCTTGTTTTCCCTCCTCCTCTTTTCCAGGATATTGTATTAAGCGACGCCTTACTAGCAGGCTGTACTTCTCCTTTACTATAATATATCGGTAGTTTCAACCAAAAAAAAAAAAGAAAAAGAAAATTAGCCTCTCTATTATGCTTCAATAGGTAGCCTAATGAATATTTTAGATCAAGATAAACTATAAAACACGATACCTATTATAGAAGTTAATCAAATCAATTTGACATGATTAGTTTTACTCGAGCAATGGCATCCTTATTTTGTGTTTTACTCTTGTGAAAAGAAAAAGAAAAAGATCAAGTGGAGATGAATTTTGAGCTCTATTTATTTCGCAAAAAATGATTGATTTGAAAATCTTTTTTAGAAAAATGATTGTTAGTATTATTTACAAAAATGAACAAATGAAATATATATTATTTTTTTGCAAAAATTTCTTGACATAAATTATTATCAACGATGAAAATATTTTTTATTGACTAATTATTTCAAGTAAAATGAACATTTTTAAAAATTATTTTTCAAATCATTTATTTTTTATAAAATAAATGAAGCCTAGAATTATGGTTGTTCGCAACATTAGATCATCGACTCATTACTTAGGCCTTGTCGGGGCCAAATTCTAATTTTTTGTTCCCAAAATCAGTTTGGGCCAAGAATTGCGTTTAGTAAAATTTTTGTTCCGGAACAGATCGGGAGTGGAATCAAGAATAAAAAAAAGTTGATATTTTTTTCCGAGAAGAAATTTGAGAATCAAAAACCAACTCTCCTTTTTCTTCCCTTTGGCCATCTTGTGACCGCCGTCCACTCCCGCCGTTGCCGTCACGCCGCCACTTGCCGCCGTCCACGGTCGCCGCCGCCGAAGGCTCGCCAGGCTAGGGTGAGATCCGGCGAGCTCGCTGGAGGTAAGCTCAACCACCGGAAGGCTCGGCCTCACCAGATTTGGCGAGGTCGAGCCTTGCCCAGCCCCCGCGAGGCTTGCTCGGTCACCGGTGAGGCTTGCCCGGCCCCGCCGGTTGCCGGGCGCAGGCCTCGCCCGGCCTCGGTGAGGCCGGCTTGGCCACCCGCGAGGCTCGGCCAATGAGGGCCAGCCTCACCAAGGGCCGGCAACTGGCCACAAGAAGAAGAAGAAGAATAGGAGAAAAAGGAAAAAAAAAGGAAAAAAGTAAAAAAGTTATTTAAAAATTAAAAGAAATTGATTTGGAATAGAATCAATGAGCACGGTACCAAACGTAATTCTATTACAGTAATCAAAAATTTTGGACAGTTACCAAACGCGTTCTTTTTACTCGAGAATCAATTCCCGGGAATAGAATAAAAAATAATCATTTCTGATCAAAATCTGTTATCGGGGACAGAATCGTTACCAAATATGTCTTTAGTTTGATAACCTGATAAAACAAAAGAATAAAGAAAGAGGGAAATGTAATTTGCTAGAAACAACCCCGCGAAACGGACCGATGTGACCTAATAAATAATATCATATTTATTTTTATTGCCACGGTGAGGGGGCTTTTTTTTTTTTTTTTGGCTTCTGCACTCATCTAATTAATCTTCATGCGTAAAATTTTTCAAGTTAGTAGAAGTAAAATACTTGCTTATTACAAAAGTTAATATGCAAATTATGGAAATTTAAAAAAATCCTCTAATTACGAAAAAGGAAAACTCTTGAAATCAAACTCTGTAATGTCCCGTTTACATATAGTCACAGTACACAATTCATTGATTGCTAGCATACAATTCATTTCAAATTGATCTGAAGATGAGAATTACAGCTCTGATCAACATAGGTTGCCGATCACTCGTTCGTCGGTGGTCGAATAGAGCGATCTCAGCCGACATTTCCCTTCGCTGCCAAGAGGTCTGCACGTCAAAGAAAAAATAAAAAATTGAATAATATGCTAAAGACAGGACCTTTCACATATAAACTTTCCCCAAAACATCGAATAACAAAATTAAAAATTAGTCAAGCAAGAGTAAGCGAGCGCGATTAATCAAATCTGGGGCTCTTTACATTGATTTCAATCAAGCGAAGAATCAAGTGCCAAATCACTGATCCTATGATCATCTTCTTGCTAATCCGAGCAGCTCAAATTAGTTGCCATGTCGTGTCATTTTAACTCATGTGAGGGATCGGGCATGAACCCAATGCCATCTGGAATAAGTGTACATTCCCACAATCCCGATCCACATCGATTCGCAGTGAAATGACCAGAGGCCTTGATCTTTTGCGGCATCAAGTACAAATTTTCCAATGGCATGCAGGATAGTACTTTAATCGCCATGCTGGAAACTCGGACTATTGAAACCTGCAGTCATCTAGCAACATGTTTAGATAGGGATGTCAATGGGTCGGGCCAAGCCGGATTTTCGTGATACCCAGCCCAACCCGAAACCCTATAGGAGCACGCTTGGCCCGATTCAAGACTCGAATATCATATAACCAAAAGAATGGGTTAGGTTGGGCTGGGCTGGTATCGACATCTAAAAATCTCTACAGACTAAGACCTGACCTCAAAATATCCTAATTTTCGGGTCTGGCCTGACTCGGGTAAGGCCGGTGCGGGCTTTTTCGACCCTCCTAGTTTAGAGGGCCACCGGAAACCACGAGGACTAAAACCAAACCAAATCTACACATTCGGGGCTAAAAGTAATACCAAATCTACAATTCGGGGCTAAAACGACAACGAATTCACTCATTCGAGGCCAAATTGGAAACGCCAAAACATACATAAAAAGAGAGAGACCTGGTTCGCACTTGATCTGGCACTTGCCGTCGCAACGCGCCATCAGCCTCGCTGCACAGTTCGCGGAAAAAGATGCCATTTACCGCTAAAATCCTTCGAGAATCCTTCTAAAATCCAACCGACCGGCGAAGGGAAGCGAAAAGCTACTCACAGTTGGGCTGGACGCACGCGGTGGAGCAAGCGTCGTTGCAATCCACGGCGGCGGACTCGACGCCGACGTCCATCCGCGAGAAGACCGCGGTCAGGATCAGCACCGCCAGCAGCATCTCCTTCGTCTTCGTCTTCATCGCCATCATCTTCGTAGCTTTTTCAGTGGATGGAGAAGGGAGTGTCGAGAGGTGAGGGGGTGGACCTTTACAGAGGTTCGATCCGCTGGAGTGACGATTTTGCCCGCGCCCCGTGCCGGAAACTACGGGACTGCCATGTTAGTGGATGTGAAGCGAAGCCCCCAATGTAGAATCTGAATCCTCGGGTGCGCCGTTCGGATTGCGTAGGCGGAGTCAAAGTTTGACCGTCCTCTACTAGAGCCGAGCTCGAGCCGAGTCTAAGCTTCGGCTGCAATCGTCGGCTAACCGAGTCAAGCTCGATGAGAGTAAGCTCTTTTGACTTCATCACACATCGATATTTATTATCGTAGGAGGCAGTTTCTATCGTTTCTTGTTACAATGATATCTCACAAGTTTGATCAAATTAAATGAATCAAGAATTATATGATCAAGTCATGCTGAGCCATATCGGTTTTTTAATCGAGAGATGTTTGTATTGGGTGCGTTTGGACAATAGATTAAGCTTGCTCTTGGGTCATCATTTATCACCTTCTAATTTTTCCTTTGTCAAAGAAAATGATACATAAAAGGCTCTATACAAAATATTAGAAATCACCGCAACAAACCAAGCCCATAAAATTGTAAAATTAAAATCCAAAAATCAAGGTTCATCATGAGAGCATGATCGGTATAAGTAAGTACACGCTCATCCTTCAAAAAGAGATTTATGACTATATCTAAGCAAAACGGTTGGTGGTTAATAACCGCATCACACATTATTATCATGTTAAACTGGTGATAAAAGCTAAGATGGTGTGAAGATTGTGACTAAGGGGGTGAATCTTTTAAGCAATTAACTTAGTGGCTTGATTAATCTTGGTAAGAAAACCGATGAAAAGTAACAAATTAGATCTATAAAATATATTGAAATAGGTAGCTCAATATATATATAAGGTGCTTTAATTTGTTGATGAGAGTTGTAACATGCTATTTATGTTATGAGGTGGTGCAAATCATTAATTATCTAACTTATTAGTTCGTCAAAACTACTAGAGATGAATGCATTATATTTTTTTAAAACTTGGTTTGATTGGGTCATAAAATTTAAATGACTCTGGGACTATCACTCTTGATTGGTTTGCCCCTTCACTCTAAATTTGACACGCTTCTTATAAAAAGGAGAGCTAACTAAAGTTACTCTTTTACATAGTTAGGTAGTTAGCCAATACATATAAAATTCTAAGTGGGGAAATCTTCCATACTTAGCTGGACCT
Source organism: Eucalyptus leucophloia subsp. euroa (assembly GCA_017140325.1). Taxonomy (NCBI): domain Eukaryota; kingdom Viridiplantae; phylum Streptophyta; class Magnoliopsida; order Myrtales; family Myrtaceae; genus Eucalyptus; species Eucalyptus leucophloia. Next base: position 9,182,691 of record CM029474.1, read on the forward strand.
ATTTAAGACCATACTCATGATCTCTGACATATGCAATATGTTTTATGGACATAAAATTGGTCATACACATTATGCCATAAAGTAATGTATCAGGTCGTATATCCATGGAAAGTAGCTAATAATTCCATGCTATAGCCAAAGAATTATTAGGCAAACCCACATCCACGAAATACCTTACTAGTTTCACGGACTAGTAAGACGGAAGAAGAGGCCGGGTGGACAGCCAAAGATGGATCCTATAAATATTTTCTCAATAGGGTTAAATAATCCACAATTGCATAGAAATGAAATATATTAATTTAAGATATAGAAGCAATTACACATAGAACTCAAGAATACGAAAAAGATTATAACATTGTAGTTGAATTAATCATGCAAAAGGGAATTGCAAGACTTGGTACCTTACACCCTTTGCATTCTATAAAGTATAAACAATGGGTGCATTTGGAAAGGCTTTTGGGGAAAATCTTTGGGGAAATGCAAAGGCTGTTGAGTGAAATATGTTTTCCAAATTACAAATTATGTTTGGTAAATTGTATTGTAAAAGTCCTTTTGTGAAGTACCTTTGAGTGTAATAGTGTTAGGAAAAAAGAAGAGTTGGCTGACCAAGAACAAGTAGTCGCCAGCGAGGAACAAGCGGTTCGACAAAGGGCGGGCAGTTTGATGCAGGGCATCTAGCAAGGGTCGCGGTGACCAAATCTACAACCGGATGGGTCACATGAAGGTCGCGACCTTTGCAGAGGTCACCTAAAGGTCGCAGCCAGTGACCCATCTAGTTGCAGTGCGAAGGTCGCTTGAAGGTCACAACCGGCAACTAGATTTGCATCGCGACCTCCGTGGAGGTCGCTTGAAGGTCGCAGCTAGCGACCCATTTGGTTGTAGTGCGAAGGTCACGGCCAATGACCACATCTCATTGCGACTAGATTTGCGACTAGATGGGTCACGCGAAGGTTGCAAGCCTCGCGGAGGTCGCCTGAAGGTCATGGCTAGCGACTAGATTTGCATCATGACCTTCGTGGAGGTCGCTTGAAGGTCGCGGCCGATGACACATTTGGTCATAGCGACCAAATGGGTCGACGACTAGAAGGTCGTGACCAAATGAGGTCACTTGAAGGTCACGACCGGCAACCACATCTAGTTGTGACCTACGACCAGATGGGTCGCATGAAGGTCATGACCTCAATGGAGGTCACTTGAAGGTGATGCTCGGTGACCACATCTGGTGCAACCTTTGTAGCGACCTCTCGATCAAAGGTCGTGGCATGGTGGGCTCGACGGTGGTCCGCGACCACTTGCCCTTTGTTGACAACCCCTCATGGAGAAGAAGATAAATAGTCAGGGCAAAACCGGAAAAACAAAAAACCAACGAGGACAATTTGGGAAGATTTTTTTTTTTTATTTAGCCCCTCAGCTCAGTATGCCAAGAAGGCTAAAAGCCAAGGCAGCCTTGTGAAGGCTAGCATTCCCCAAATGGGGTTTGAAGAAATTTTAACAAATACCCACAAATTGGCCCAAGGAACTTTGGGTGTTCAAAGTGGCTTCTAAATGCCACTCCCAAAAGCACCCAATGTCTGGCTATTTACCAAAATGCCCACTTTTGGACAAGATGAAGTTACCCCCTTTTTGCACGTCTACATGCCTGCCTGTATTTGGGACAATTGTACATCATACGATTATACAAGGTCATTTGCTCGTTCAACTTAATCTTCTCCTTCCCCTCTTTTCTCTTCGAGACTTTCTTTCATCACTTCGCTCTCCTTTTGTGATGGTCTCTCGAACATCATCACCTTCCTTAACATCATTCTCATCAGAGAGGCGACGATGATCTCAATGGAATTAGACTCACTAGGACAGCTCAATGGCACTAATCGATTCGCCTTCTTGTCCTCCTTTTTGCCCCATAGCACTGCATAGAGGCTGAGTACTATGAACCCCGAACCTAGAATGCTGCCATAGAAATGGATTGAGAATTTCAGATATCTTGTGTCAATTATTCGAAGAGTTCAAATACTTTTAAAATATGTGTATATCTATCAATATATATACCTTCCCATATGCAATTTTTCGTCCAACACCATAGACCCCGCCAAGGCCACGGTCACAGCATCAAAGGATTGAAAACCGACACGAACACCGGTCCTCTCATCCGTACGCACCAAATGATTAGAGTATAGCATAAACCGGAAGCGACTATCCCCTGCAACACCCCAGGTGAGGATCAGTCGACGACACGTAACCGGGTAATTCAACGGTCCACATTGAGCCCTAATGAATTTGCACAACATTGCGAAGTAAGGGGCATGTAGTGGGTACCGAGTATGATACGGTGAGGAGCCTGACGTTCCATCCAAGCTTCCACTGGCTCCAATCTCCCTCTCGGCACAGTGTGTAAACCGCCTCTTGGATTGACCCCATGAAGGTCATCAACGCCGTGCTTGTGTATTGGTATGGGAAACCTTCAATCATCTTCGCCTGTCCAACAAATCATTTTGCATTACTATTTCTTGTTACAACAAATAGCTATTAGCAACATGCAACTGACCATATTTTCTCATTTTAAGAACGTTTTGATTAGTTATCCCAAGTAGTTACTATCTATTAGGTCACATTAGCCTCTTGCGAAGGGTAATCGGAAGTATCAATTTGACATCATCGGTGCAGGCAAAATGACCCTGTCCATTAGCGTCGGGCCAGGCTAGGCTCTACTCATAAGATGGTAGGTGTGACTTTTATGGTTGCTTTGGATGTGTGACATTAGGATTCAAATTAACAAGCTGCGCATCCAAGCTGAGTGCACTTAAACCACTCGGTCACTCCGATCCCTTGGAGGCTCATTAGGTCTTGTGGGTTGAACTCTTTGCGTTGAAAACCGCAACGCACGTCAGGAAAAACATCCCAGCTGAAGATCCCCGATTTACTAAATCATAAGCCAAGTACATGTCGAGGAACTTGCATGAGAAAATCCTGTACATACCCAAGAGAAACAGCCAAGACGAAGGTCACGGCAGGGACGAGGTTGGCCATGGCCGAGGCGTAGGTCGCAGATGTCATTGATAAGCTTGCTAGGTACAAATTTTGCCCCATTGATCCCCTGCAGTTCATTCAATCAGAGTCAACAATAAATGTCCAGAAACTTCCCCATGCATGAACACCTGAGTCTTCCACATTTATGTACTTAGAAGTCTCTTTTAGAAGAAAAATCTAGTAAAGGTTGCATCTAGTCTGCTGCAGTACATGGAAACATGGCTTTTATGCTGTTTACGAGTGCTATCTTTATAGCATCACAAGACACTAGGCACTTCCCAAAGGTTATGGATTCAACAACAACAGGCACTATACCCAAATAGCGCACAAAAGAAGGCTTGCAACAGCACTGTCCATGTTATCTTTGGCCTGCTCTTCCTGTTATATGTGAAAGAAGGAAATCAGTATACGCATACGTATTCAAATAGATTGATATCACAAAGGGAAAAAGTATACTCCGTTTGACAAGAGAAGAGTGTGTGACCTTTCTAAGAAGAAAGCACCGACAGGTTCATCCCGTCGCTAGCAGCGAGCTTGTACAGTATGTTGACTCCAGCGAAAGCAACCTGGACGACCACCATCATCAATGCGGGCTTCATTTCGTGCATGGCCTCGAACAAACGGTACATCACCATCGCTCGAAACCCCCCCCTCTCTCTCTCTCTCTCTTCTTGAGATATCGGTTCCTTGAACGAGTGTAAAAATATCTTTGTTAAACGGGAAATTTGAAATAAGACGGGATCTGCTTGAATCTTTGTACTGAAATGAGTAAGAAAGTGAAGAATGGATGTTGCAGAAGAGAAGAGTGTGTGGGATATATATATATATATATATATATAATGCAACACAGAAAGAGGCCACCAGGTGCTTTGCGTGGCTAAGTAGTCACGTCACAATGCAGTAAAGGACCCTCGCACGTGCGAGCCCCGGGCTGGCACGTGCCAGAAGAAGAGAGAGAGAGAGTCCATTTGGGTCTTAGTTTATTCAGTGCGCAGCAGTCAAACAAATCCAAGGAAGTGGAACCGCTTTCTAGGGCAAAGGCATCGCGTGGCTTCACGGATGATGACAATCTCCACTAATAACATGTATAAGTTGATGCGGAGTATTACTTTACTTTACTATTGTGTGCTTAGCTACCCATTCAGGCTGATCGAATTAATTGGATGCCCAAGTTTATTTTGTGCTCGAGAGCATCTATTTGTTTGCGAAGATTGATTGGGTCAAAAAAATCGGATGCCCTATACCATTAAAACATATATACTACGCATTTAAGTCTTAGAATACAAGGAAGCTCATATGCTATAGTAATTGAGGAGTAGTCGTGTGCACATGCCAAATTGGTGCGGCCTATTAATGTTTATTATTGTATAGGCTGATTGTATGGATTTAATACAGTTATAAACCTTTCGATTGATCTGTAATAATCCTAATCCTTCGAGTCAACTGATAAATGTAGGTTGGGTAATGATGATTAGACCGCATCATTAGCAATGTCAGGAAAGTTTTCCACGTCAAATCACCAATCATGACATATAGGATGGTTGACAATGACCGGATTGCAACGTTAGCAATTTTAGGAGAGGGAAGATTTGGTCAGGAGGACTTGATTGCATTTTCACACAAAAGTTTAGGTATATTGTATTAATTGAAAAGTTCATGATTTATAACTAAAATATCAAATTTCCTGATATTCTCCTCAAATTAATTAGAAAAAGACACTCTTATAGTTAAGAAAAATGCATAAAAGAAGAATATGGTATTTTTATATATTTTTTTATATTTCGATATGCAGTAATGAGGAATACACGAGCTTATTTATAGGCAATATGAGATGGTTAATTAGGGTAACAAAATAAACATAATATCAAATATAATTAATCAATGATATACTATATTAAAGGAGGCATATACATAATCTTGAGAGATATACGGAGTCAACTAAATATCCTAATATTGCTAACATCTCCTCAAATGCAAGATGAGTTGAAACAAATCGAGTTTGAAAAATAATCTGAACAACATCACAAAAATCTTCAATTAAAACAAGCTCAACAGATTAGAGATGAGGTGGCGTGGCTATTGCAAGCATAATAAGCCAGGCATTGCCAAGCAAAGGATACCATGGGAAGACACGTCTTTGTAGCGTTGAAAAATACCTCCATTGAATATAAAAGCTCGACTTGACTACACATTAGAGATGTCCTAACACAATCGCCATGGCGCTTGCTCAAATGGGAATAATACACTTGGGTGAACATTGTGAAGCTACGGGGATGGATTTATTTGCTTGTCACGCATGGGTGCGTTGTTGAGAATGATAAAGTAGAAAAAAATAGAATTAGGAAAATTTCTGAGGTGCATAGAGTGCGAATTACACTAGGATTGCCCTTTTGATATCAAGTTAAGAAGACATTCTCATCAAAGGAGATTTATGCATAATCCTAGGAGGTATGAGGAATCAACTAAATGTTGCTGACACGTATAAAGAGGACTTAGATATGGACGTGATGATGCCGGGGTAATCATTTAGATTCCCGGTGGATGCATGTAGACACACTAAAAAGACGCATGCTATATTTTCTTCCATTTTTCTATCTTCTTTTCATGGGTGGCTCACTAAGTTTGTATATGATAGCACTGCTAGGATTCGCCATCTTTTCCTCCATCATCTATCTTCTTTTCATAGGGTGGCTGCCTAGATTTGCCTATGATAGCACTATTTGCGATTCACCGCAAAATCATAAGAAAATAGAGAACAAAAGTCAGAAAAGAAATCAAGATACAAGGTTTTTATCCTGATTTACTCTTTAAATTAGGGCTATATCTAGCAGGTGATCCCACTATAATTAGTATCTTATGCTCTTGATTACATTCTTCAATTACAAGAGAAAAATAATATATATACACACACCCAATTGCTTTTCATGGATTTAAGTTAAAACTACTAATAAAATATAAGCTCAAACTATAAAAACCTTCTAGCATCTTGAAGCCGCTGCCCTCTCAACTCTTGGACCTTGCATGCTCATTGGGGAGTAAGACCTTAGTGCCATTCTATTGATGGAAAGTATAAATCACACTGCAACAAGTATTCCATCACGACATTCCTCTTGCATTCTATTTATAAAGTCGAGTCGGGACTTTACGATGATGACAAACAAGTGAAGAAATTACGAGGCACGTGAAGAATAAATGAAAATAATAAATGGCGGCACCGGCGGGCACGCGGGTGGGAAAACGCCTGGCGTGACGTTATTGAACGCAGGGTTACCGTGGTATGGCGCGCCTCTCATGCAAATCGGGCGTCGAGGTTGGCTTCGACGTCCCTCCCTTTCGAGCACGCGCACCGGCGACTGTGCTTGTCCCAAAAAAGTTCGTGTCGGGTCGCGTTGCTTTCCACTGCCCCACTTTCGACTATTTTTTCACTCCACTAACAGAAGCTGCAGCCAATCTGGCCTTTCGGATTTGAGACCTAATTTGTCTTTTGCTTCGATCTTTACTAAGCACTCGATTCCACGAACTGTCTGGCATTATCCTTAATGGACCGGTGAATTCGCGCCGTATTTTTAATAAATGACGATAAAATTATCCAAAAAATCCTCAATTTATTATATTAAATCAATTTAGTTCGAAATTTTTTAATTATGTTAATTGAATCCTAAATTCTTCTTACGCTTCACTAATTGAGTTTATCTAGTTAATTTCAATTGAAAATCGCATTCCCCGGGTAAGTAACAAGCCCTCTCCGGAAGTTGTCATATGCATTTGCATCCAAGGCCCTAGCAATAAAATATCAAAAACCCATAAGCGTAATGATGTAGCAGGCACCTATAACCGTCCAGCTTAGAGGAATAAAAGAGATGACTAAATTAAGCCCGTCCCATGCTAAACGGTTAAAAAAAAAAAAAAAACAAGATATAGGAGTCTGAATTGCTGCACTCCGTCAGGCCAATAAACAGGGCGGAAAAAGATGCTGCTCTAAAATATAGAAATCCAAAGGGTGCACGAACCTAAACCACGGTCGGACCTCATCCACCAGCCCGAGCACCTTCGAGCAATCCCCAGCGTCCTTACTTTGCCCCGTCACCACACACTTCACGATCATCACCACGAACTCCACCACCAACACCGCGAATTCCCCATCCTCACTCGCCTCCTTCACAACCGGCGGCAACAATCCACCTCTCTCCTTCCCCCTCCTGCCGCCGCCGCCACTGCTGAAATCGATCCCGCGGAGACTCTCTAACAACCTAGAGCCCTCGCGCACGGCGTCCGCGTACAGCCCACAGGACTCGAGGCAGCCCACGTATCTCAGCCTCTGGACGTGGACCGAGTAGGGCTTGCCGGCCAGTTGAGAGGAGAGCGAGCCGAGGCAGTCGAGGCACAGCCCGTAGATCTGGAGGAGGCGGGACTGGTTGGGGCGGGGAGCGGAGAGGAGCGGAGAGGAGCTTCGGAGGAGGGAGAGGGAGCGGTTGAGGAACGAGAGGTGCTGCATCGCGAGGGACCGGATTGCGCTCAAATTTCTTTCTAATTAGATTTAGGGGATAATAGCATAAATGATCTATGTACTTTTGGTTAAATGTGCAATGTCGTTCCTAAAATTCCGATTTGTGCAATGTGGTCCGTGAATTACAGCCCAACTTGTGACATCATTTATAGACTTTTAATTTGTTTCCATATAAGTCATGAACTATTGGTCAATGTTCAATATAGTTCATAAAGTATATACAAATATTTAAAAGTCTAGGGGATGGCATTAAGTATTGGGCCAAAGTTTTTTGAGACTATATTAAAATGATTAAAAGTTCCTAAACGATATTGTATATTTGACCAAAATTTGGAAATCTCATTAAATAAATTATAAGTTCATGAATGACATTGCAAATATATAAATTTAGTACTATCGCTAGTTTTATTTACCTAAAATATATAGGTTTATTTGTTTTTACAATTTTGATAAGTCTTGACATGATGTTACCTACCACATTACACCACAAAAGGCGCGGCCTAATTTCGCAAAAAATGGACGGATTTGGTCGAACATTTTAATTATAGTTAAAAATGGATATTTTGGCACTTATACTACTCAACGTTCTTATCATTTGCACATTTACTAATTTTCAACGCGAGAATCACATATTCTATCTCCATATTGAATTTAATAAAGTGGGTACATCGTAAAATCCATGTTAGCTATTTTGATAAAACATTCAATAATCGATTCATCTTCGAGTTTAATTGCATTGTTGAAATCGATCGATTTAATATAAGTAACTAAGTATAGGATAAGGCATTCGTTCCTGTAGGTATCGTGTGGTATATGAACTGAACATCCGTATTCCACTCAAATGTATGCTGTTATAAGGATGGTTTATACACTCTTGAGGACTTTTTTTCTACTTCTGAAAAATAGGTTATTATTACACCTGTTATATGTCAATTCTTCACTAATTGCATAGCATATTCTGTTAAATTGAATGACGTCCTTGGTATCGAAAGAAAGAAAATTATTAAATATGAATACTAGAAGGATTATGGACAAAAGGATCAATCGTGCATTCTTAATTGTATGTTACCGACCAAAAAAAAAAAAAAAAAATTGTATGTTTTCCTTTCATTTTTTTGTTGTTGCTAAAATGTCATTTTCAATGCAAAAAATTACTAAATGAATAGAAAGCAATAAAAGTAATTACTCGTGCACATATTCAGATTGTGCTGAGGGCACGAGCAATTAACTGGTTTTCTTCAAGACGAATCAACGACTCAGGGAACCATGCGATTTTACGTTTTTTCTTTTCCTTTATTTTGATAAATCATATTGTTGATCCCTATGTTTTTTTTTTTTTTAATAGAGTTCAATTTTGGTCCACATATTTTATTTTGTCATGATAGAAGATGGAAGGGAACAGTACGAGAGAAAGAATTGGGAATTTTCTTGTATATTCTGTATATGTTTCAATGTACAATGTCCTATTCTTATAATACAAACAGGATGTATAATAAAAGCAAGTGAATATTTCACAATTTGGGTCCGATCAGAAGTGATATTAATTTGATCTTTGAATGATGTGGAATCTTATTGTGTATCTTCCAACACTCCCCTTAAGCTGGTGGCTTGTAGATATCCAAGACGCCTAGCTTGCTTAGGAGATACGCGTGCTGACTTTGACATAAGGGTTTGGTGAAGACGTCCGCCGGTTGCTCCTCTGTTTGAATCCCTAGCATTTCAACTATCCCTTGTTGGATCTTTTCCCGTGTGAAATGGCAGTCCACTTCTTTGTGTTTCGTTCTTTCATGAACGATCGGGTTTGAGGCTAATTTGAGAGCCACATCATTGTCACAAAACAATTTTGTTGGCCCTTGAACTTGTACTCTAAGGTCTCGAAGTAATCCATGTAGCCACACTATCTCACATGTGGTCTTTGCCATGGCCCGATATTCTGCTTCAGCTAAGGATAATGAAACTGTGGGTTGCTTCTTTGTTTTCCACGAAAGTAAAGAATCCCCTAACTTGATACAGAAACTAGTTATGGATCTTCTGCTCATCAGGCATGTTGCGTAATCCGCATCACAATATGCTGTCATCCTCATATCACATTTCCTGGAGAGAAGAATCCCAAGTCCAGGACATTTCTTCAAATATTTCACCACTTTGAGTGCGGCATTCATGTGGGACTACTTTGGACTGTGCATGAACTAACTGAGGGTCTGTACAGCATAGGTAATGTCTGGCCTGGTCCTAGTTAAATATATGAGCTTTCCAACAAGTTTCTGGTAACTCATTGGATCTCTTAGTATAGGATCAGCTTCTTGAGAGATTCATGCGTCATAATTTGCTGTGGTCAGCTTGATATTTTGCTCAATTGGAATCACAGCTGGCTTACATCCTGACAATCCTGCTTTTAATATAATTTCTAGGGCAAATTTCCTTTGACTGAGAGATATTCCTTGGTATGATCGAGCAATTTCTATTCCAAGAAAATATTTTGGTGACCCTAGATCTTTAATATGAAAAGTAGAATGCAGGTACTGTTTGAAGCCTTTGATAGCCATCTCATCATTGCCCATAATTAGTATATCATCTACATATATCATCAAGTATATAGATGACGTACCTTTGGTCCTTGTGAAAACAACATAATCAAATTTGGATTGTTGAAAACCAGCAGTTATTAAAGACTTAGAAAATTTTGCGTACCATTGCTTGGATGCTTGTTTGAGCCCATATAGGGATTTGTGGAGACGACATACTTTATTCTCCCCCTGTCTCCGTAAACCCTGCGATATGTCCATATAAATCTCTTCATCTAGATCTCCATGGAGGAAGGCATTGTGAACATCCATCTGATGTAACGGCCAGTCTTGATAAGCTGCTACAGAGAGAAAAGATCGGACTGTCACATCTTTAGCTACGGGAGAAAAGGTCTCATGATAATCAAAACCTTCCTTCTGTGTGAAACCCTTTGCTACCAATCGAGCTTTGTATCTTTCAATTGAACCATCAGCTCGATGTTTGATCTTATAGACCTATTTGCATCCAATTGGCTTATGATGTGGAGGCAGGGTGACAAGTTCCCATGTCTGATTATCCACTAGTGCCTATAATTTTGCTTCCATAGCCTTCTGCTATTTCGGATCAGTGCTTGCTTCATCATAGCTTGAAGGCTCTTGCTCTTCAGAAATGCGGGAAATCCAACAGCTATGTTCCTCAGATAATCGATCGAAGGAAACATAAGAAGAGATAGGAAAAAGAATACCTGGTGGGTTTCTTATTCCACATATGTAATCTTTGGTCCAAGTTGGTGGATGTGTGACCCGTCTCGGACGTCTTGGCTGGATGTTTTGAGAAATTGATTGGGTTGTTTGAGTCTCCACAGGGGATGATTCTAATGCAATTCCTTCTTCCAGGTGTTGATGCCAGGAGTAGGTATAGGAGTAGTACCTGTATTCTCTGAGTATGGAACTAGAACATATTCTGGAACTTGAAGAGGCTCTTCGATATGATGAGAATGTCCTGGTTTATCTGTGCTGGATTCCTGGGTAGCAAAAGGGAAGAAATCTTCTTGGAATTGAACATCTCTACTAATAAGAAAATCACCTGTGGAGGGATCAAATATTTGGTACCCTTTCTGTAATGTAGGATACCCCATGAATATGCATCGACGAGCTCTTGGACCCATCTTATCCTTAGGTCCTACTATAGAAGCATAGCATAGACACCCAAAAATCCTCAAATGATTGAAATCTGGCTTTTTTTTCCAAAAAGAAGTTCAAAAGGGCTTCGACCGTGAAGAATCTTGGTTGGGATACCATTGATTAAATATGCTACAGTTAGAACACAATCTCCCTAAAAAATATCCGGAATAGAAGCCTGGAATTTTAAAGCTCGGGCAACTTCTAACAAGTGACAGTGCTTCCTTTCAACTATTCCTTTTTGTTGTGGTGTATAAGTACATGAACTCTCATGTAAGATCCCTTGGGATGATAATAATGTTGTACATTCATAATTGAAAAATTCTTTCCCATTGTCTGTCCGAATTTTTTGGACAGTTTTCCCAAATTAAGTTTTTGACAGGGAAAGAAAGGTTCTTAAATGTGATACAACCTGACTTTTAGACTACATGAGAAACAGCCATGTGGCCCTTGAATGATCATCTACAATAGTAAGAAAGAAATGAGAACCATCATGATTCAGTGTATGGTATGGCCCCCAAATATCAATATGAAGTAGAGAAAAAATATTAGCTGCACGACTTTTACTCAATGAAAAGGGGGTTCGTGATTGCTTTACAAGAGGACAAATATGACATTGAGAATAGGGAAATATAGAACTATGACCCAATCTGGAATGAAAAAGAAAATTTTTATCATTGGTGATCAAATTACACAATGATTGCTTATTGTAAGGAAATTGATCTAGGCTCTTGGGCGAACTTCTCCAGAAAAATAATCCTTCAAACAGATTATCCCATCCCATTGATTTCCCAGTCAAAAGGGCTTGGAATTGACAACTATCAGCATTGAAGGAAACTTGACATGAGTTTTCTTTACAAGCTCTAGACACAGATATAAGGTTGAACTAGAACTCAAGAATATAGAGGACTTTTGTGAAAACAATTTGAGAACTAAGATTGACTGTCCTAGTTATAGTGACATGAGTAACATTGCCATTAGGTAATTGCACTCTAATAGGGCTATCTAGTTCATCATTAATGGTAGTAAATAATTTCTTCTCACATGCAATATGGTCACTAGCTCTAGAATCAACAATCCAAGTATGTCTCGATATATTATTTATCAAACAATGAGAAATACTTGTAAAGCTGCTTCCCTTCTTTTGAAACTCTAATCTTTGTAGTGTTTGCATCAATTGCTCATATTCACCATGAGTAATAGGCTGATGCGCATTTGCTTGTCCTGTTAGTTGATATGCTGCTGCTGATATTTCCTTGCCCTTTTTTTCTCCAAGCCTGCCATATAACTTCTAGCAATTTTCAACTGTGTGATGGGGCCGTTTGCAAAAATCACAATGCAATTTCCCCTTATTTTTCGAATTTGGCCCGTAAGAGTTGGGCCCATAGGAATTCGGCCCATGAGAGTTGAGCCCATAGGAGTTACGCCCGTAGGGATTCGGCTTGTAACCTCGAGAAAAATTCCCACCGTTGGATCCTTTAATGAATGAAGCATCACCACCGTCCAGATCTCCAGGGCTATCCACTCCTCTCGAGCCGTCCGATCGAGGCGTGCGATCGTGGCCGTTCAAAGCAGCCCCCTGATAAAGCTTTTGTTCCATGAACCCTAGTGTTCCATCACGCCTCTTCTCTAGGGTTCGGAAGCCCCTTTCTGTTCTCACGGCCAGAGCTAGGGTTTCTGTCGCTTTTCCTTCCGTCGAGGCGAGCCTTTGGCTTTCCTCTTGCACGGCAAGCTGGAATATGCGGTCGATTGAAGGTGCAAGCTCCATTGCGAGGATCTGTGACCTGAAATGGAGGTAAGACTCATTGAGAATGAGTAAGAACCGTGTTGCTTTCTCTCTGTCTTTTATCGCCTTGTATTGTTGGAGAGTGGCTTCGGGTCCATCGAGCTTCTCCTTCCGCTGCTTCAAGCTCATTCTAGAGGGCTGAGAGCTTGTTGAAGCATGTCATCACAGACGTGTTTCCTTGCTTCAGTTCGGAAAGGGCCTGATGCAGTGAGAAAATTCTCGCTCGATCTAGCTTTCCATACATCTTGCGTATGTTTTCCTCTGTGGGAGGTAAACCCGCAGCTATTTCTAGGCTTATCAAATTTCCTATCCACGTCTGGACCGATTGGTTGCATTTTTTCCGATGTCGCCCTAATTTTTCATCAGCTGGGACCGGAATAGTTCCGTCGATGAATCCCTCCTTATCTTTTGTGACAAGGGCTCGATGGAATTCGCGTGCCCAATTTGAGTAGTTTTCCGGTCCTTTGAGGGGGGTGGCTGATAAGCTGCAACTGTGGTCCGTCAGCGTTGGAAACATATAGTGCGTCACCGGGTTCTGGACGACCCATGGCGGCCGCGAAAGGAAAGGGTAGAAACCCTATTCGAAATCCCGCATTATTTGTAGTCTGATTCGGATTGAAGGCACCCACATTTGAATTTCTAGATCCGCCCGTCTGCTCAGGGCCGATGGTTGTGCCTGCCCTAAGGTTGGTTGGTAGGCCTCCATCGGTTCGCATGCTTTGGTAGCCCGGTTGTGATGTGTCCGGATTTGATCCATGGATCCACGGCTATGGCATCCATTGATAAGGATAACCCGAGAAGGGGAACCCTGGATTGAATTGAGCCAGAAATTGTTGCCATTGCATGTGAATTTGGCCTTGCCTGGGTTGCTGTTTTGTGACAGATGACTCTGGATTTGGTGGTGAATGTGGCGTTAAATTCCTTGCTGGCTGATCTTCAGTGGCTGACAGTGAGGATGGGGTTTGTGGGTTTGTCATGGCTGAGTTAAGAAATTTAAAGAAGGTTTATAGTAATTCTGTTCTGCAGGTAAGGGCAGCAACTCTATATTGCAGTAACTCTGTTCTGTAGGTTATGGCAGCAACTTGTTCTGCAGGCTAGGTTTTTTTTCGAAGATTCAAAAGAAGAATTCCTACCGGGGACTATTTTGTTTTGCAGATGTTGCAACAACAAAAAACAGAAGGAAGCCGGAGGCAATTCGAATAGAAGTGCGGAAGCTAGGATCAGAAGTGCTCTGATACCATGATAGAAGATGGAAGGGAATAGTATGAGAGAAAGAATTGGGAATTTTCTTGTATATTCTGTATATGTTTCAATGTACAATGTCCTATTCTTATAATACAAACGGGATGTATAATAAAAGCAAGTGAATATTTCACAATTTGGATATGATCAGAAGTGATATTAATTTGATCTTTGAATGATGTGGAATCGTCTTGCGTATCTTCCAACATGTCATAATTCTAGCTTTTGCGATCCTTACCTGTACAACCCTTTAAGTGCAAATTTACACTTTGATCCTTGCATTGGCAATGTTGAATTTTTGCGTTTTCATAAAGAAAAAGAAAATTAGCCTCTTTATTATGCTTTAAAAGATGGCCTAATGAAAATATCAAATCAAGACAAACTATAGAAGATGTGATACCTTTATATAAATTCATCGAGTCAGTTTGACACAATTGGTTTAACTACATGCTATAATGAGTAATGGCGTCCTTATTTCTCGTTCATATCCATATAAGCATATTTAGAACTACTTGTGAAAAAAAAAAAAATCAGGTGGGGATAATTCTTGAGTTCTATTTTTTCGAGAAAAATAATTAATTTGGAAACTATTTTCTAAATAATGGACGTTTCTATTATTTAAAAAAATGAATAAACGAATTATATTTTCATTGTTTATGAAAATTTTTAGACATCAATTACTATCAACGATAAAAATATTTTCATTGATAAATTATTTCAGGTGATACAAATAAACATTTTTTATAAGTTATTTTTCAAATTATTCATTTCTCACAAAATAAATGAAACCTTGAATTATAATCGTTCGCAACATGAGATCATTGACTCACTACTTAGTTTGGTAACCTGATACGACAAAACAAAAAATAAAATGTGAAATGTTATTATATCTGTGTTTACCACCATGAAGGGGGGGGGGGGGGGGGCTGTTTTTTCTGCACTCATCTAATTAATATTCATGCGTAAATTTTTTCCTGTGAGTATAAGAAAAATACGTGCATATTACAAAAGTGAATATGTAAATTATGGAAATTAAAAGAAATCCCCCAATTACGAAAAAAGAAAACTTTCGAGATCAACCTCTTTGCAACGACCTGTTTATATATATAGTCACAGTACATAATTCATTGATTGCTAGCATACAATTCATTTCAAATAGCTCGGAAGATGAGAATTACATCTCTGATCAGCGTAGGTTGCCAATCATTATTTGTCGATGATCGAACAGAGCGATCTCAGCCGACATTTCCCTTCGCCACCAAGAGTTCTGCACGTCGGAGAAAAAATAAAATAAAAAATTGAATAACATAATAAAGACTGGACCTTCCACATATAGACTTTCCCCATTATATCGAACGACAAATTCAAGATTAGTCAAGCAAGAGTAAGTGAGGACGATTGATCAAATCTGGGGCTCTTTATAATGATATCAATCAAGAGAAGAATCAAGTGCTAAATCACTGATCCTATGATCATCTTCTTGCTAATCCGAGCAGCTCAGATTAGTTACTATGTCATGTCATTCAAACTAATGCGAGGGATCGGGCATGAACCCGATGCCGTCCGGAGCACATGGACATTCCCGCAATCCTGATCAACATTGATTCGTAGTTAAATGACCAGAGGCCTTGAACTTTTGCGGCATCAAGTAAACCTTTTCCAATGGCGCGTAGGATAGTTCTTTCGACGCCATGCTGGAAACTCGAACCATTTAGACGGGGATGTCAATTGGTCGGGCCGGGCAGGGGTTTAATGATCCGGCCCAGCCCGAAACCCTATAGGGGCATGCTTGACCCGACTCAAGACCCTAATATCATATTACCAAGAGAATGGGTTAGGTCGGGTTAGGCAGGTTGGGCTAGTGCCGACATCTAAAAATCCCTACAGACTAAGACCCGACCCTAAAATATCCAAATTTTAGGGTCTAGCCCGACTAGAGTAAGACCGATGCGGGCTTTTTTGACACTCCCAGTTTAGAGGGCCACCGGAGACCACGAGGACTAAAATCAAACCAAATCCACAAATCGGGGCTAAAAATGATACCAAATCCACAATTCGGGGCTCAAATGAAAACGAATTCACTCATTCTGCGCAAAATTAGAAACGGCAAAACATGCATAAAATGCAAGAGGACTAAAATCAAACCAAATTCACACATTCTGGGCTAAAAACGACGCCTAATCCACAATTCGGGACTAAAATGACAACAAATCCACTCATTCGGGGCGAAAATTGGAAACGGCAAAACATACATAAAGCGCCAAGATAGAGAGAGAGAAACCTGGTTCGCACTTGATCCGGCACTTGCGGTCGCACCGCGACATGAGCCTCGCTGCACAGTTCCCGAACAAAGCAACGATTTACCGCTAAATCCTTCTAGAATCCGACCGGCGAAGGGAGGGAAAAACCCGAAATCGGAAAAGCTATCCTCACCGTTGGGCTGGACGCACGCGGTGGAGCAAGCGTCGTAGCAATCCACGGCGGTGGACTCGACGATGACGTCCATCCGCGAGAAGACCGCCGTCAGGATCGGCACCGCCAGCAGCATCTCCTTCTTCTTCGTCTTCATCGCCATCATCTTCGTTGAATCTGAATCGTCCGGGGCGGAGTCAAAGTTTGACCGTGGGCTACTGGAGCTGAGCTCGAGTGGCTCGGCTCGAGCCGAGACTGAGCTTGGGCTGCGATCGTCAACTAGCCGAGCTGAGCTAGATAAAAAGCTAGTCGAGCCGAGGTAGGGGCTTGAGGAGTCTTAGCTTGACCGAGGCGGAGGCACATGGAAGTTAAGCTCCAACGACTCCATTACGCATTGCTAATGATATTCGTCCGAGTCGTTTGGATCGTTTCTTGTTACAATGATTTCTGACAAGTTCGATCGAATTAATTGAATCCAGAATTATATCATCAAGCCATGTTGAGGCATATCGGTTTTCTTAATCGGGGATGTTCGTATTGGGAGCGCATTTGGACAATAGATTAAGCTTGATCTTGGCCCACCATTTATCACCTTTCTTGTTTTTCTTTGTTTTGGTCAAAGAAATGATGCATGAAAGGATCTATGGAAAATCATAGAAATCACCCCAACATAATAGGTCCATATAATTGCAAAACAAATTAAAATCCAGAAATCAAGGTATATCATCGGAGCATAGTTAACAAAAGTAAGAATATGCTCATACCTCAAGAACAAATATAGCAAACGAATTGATGCGGATCACCAAATTACATATCATCATCGCATTAAACTAGTGACGAAAGCTAAGATGGTGTGAAGACTTTGACTAAGTGGGTAGAACTTTATAAGCAGGCAACTTAATGAATCAATTAATCTTGGCAAGAAAATCAATGAAAAACAACTAATTAGATCTATAAAATGTATTGAAATAAGTAATTCAACGAAGTGGTGAGCAAGAGTTTAGGTAATCCTATTCCCAGTTCCAAAGGGAGAACCAGACCTCTCGGACATATTGTTTTTATGTATTTTTTATTTCTTAAAAGTAAACCTAATAATCCTAAACTAAGCCAAGCCAATAAGCCTCATTGCCTAATATTGTACAAGGGAAGAAGCAATATTGTCCTCAAAATTCATCGTTTCAATTACTTCACTTGCCAACTATTTTACCATTTGATTTCACTCCCTCTCATCCCTTCCTCAACTCTCGAAATCTCTTTTGTAGTATTTTGTGAGACTACTATCAACTATTTTAGAATGTGTGATTTATTATTTAAATATTCTAACACTCCTCAGTATGTTTAGTTTAATCCTTTTGCTTAGTACTAAGCGTAAAAATATAAATGGGAAGGCAAATGGGGCTCATAAAGATTTGAACTTAGAACCAATAGTATGTTAAATCTTGTGGAGTCATTATCAATTATTCTAAAAACTTAAATTATTATATGAAAACATGATTTATTATTTAAATATTTTAACATCTTTTTCTCTCTCTCTCTGCGCACCTCGTTACAAACAACATCAATGGCAAACTACAAGAGCCGCCACTAGTGGTAGCAGCAAGCAAAGGAGATGACCCTCTAGGCCTTGAACACGATAATCAAGCTCCAGTTCGAGAAGACTATCGAGAAGAAGGAGGTCCATTGCCTCTTCCTCCTCTTCTTCATCTTTCTCGTCCTCCTCCTCAATGGTATCTCCCAATCGTCGTCCTGCTGCCAATGCTGCCATGTTGAGTCTCGAACTCCCTCCTCTTCCTTGCCCACCTCGTCTTCTACATCTCCATTGCCCAGACTCTCCGCACCAGGAACGGCTTCAAGTACCAGCGACGGTGCCACGGGACTAGTTCCATAGGATCACCTGGAATTGGACCGAACTGGGACCGGTTCCGAGCACATCCGATTTGGTCCTAGATTCTTGCATGGGATTGGACCAGATCAGGAATCGATCACCTCTAATTCGGTATATATGCAAAGATATGCTTTGATTTGTTGATGAGAGTTGTAACACGCTATTTATGTTAAGAGGCGGTGCAAATTGTTAATTATCTAACTTATAAATTTGTTAAGACATCTAGAGATAATACAATATATTTTCTTTAAAACTCGGTACGTTTGGATCATAAAATTAAATGGCTCCGGGACCATTCTTATAAAAAGAAGAGCTAACTGAAGTTACTCTTTTACTTAGGTAGCTAGCCTATTCATAAATATATATAATTCTAAGTGGGGCTATATCCTATACTTAGACGGACCTAGCGAAGACCATTTTCGTCATCTCACGTATGCATTATGTCTAGCCGACATAGAATTCATCATACCCATTATTTCATAATATAATTTATTACGTGGTATCCACAGAAATTAGCCAATAATTCTATGCTATATACAGGGAATTATTAGGCGAACCCACATCCAAGAAATACCCTACTTATTTCACGCACCTAGTAAGACGGAACAAGATCCTGGGTAGATAGCCAAAGATGGATCCCATAAATATTTTCTCAATGGGGTACACAATCGCATAGAAATGAAATATATTAATTTGAGATATAAAAGCAACTACATGTAGAAATCAAGTATACCCTCCTCTTTAATTGGGATTTACTAAAAAATTATAACATTGTAATTGAATTAATCATGCAAAAGGGAATGGCAAAACGTCGGTATATCTACACCCTTTGCATTCTATATCGTATAGACAATGTCTGACTATTTACCAAAATGTCCCCTTCTGGACAAGACGAAGTTACCCCTTTTTTGCACGTCTACATGCCTGCCTGCATTTGGAACAATTGTACATCGTACGCTTATACAAGGTCAGTTGCTCGTTCAACTTGATCTGCTTCTTCTCCTCTTTTCTCTTTGAAACTTTCTTTCGTCACTTCGCTCTCCTTTTGTGATGGCTCTCGAACATCGTCACCCTCCTTAATGTCGTTCTCGTTAGGAGAGGCGACGATGATCTCAATGGATTTAGATTCATTGGGACCGCTCAATGGCGCTAATCGATTTGTCTTATTATCCTCCTTCCTTTTGCCCCATAGCACCGCATAGAGGCCGAGTACTATGAGCCCCGAACCTAGAATGCTGCCATCGAAATGGATTGAGAATTTCAGATATCTTGTGTCCAGTTATTTGAAAAGTTCGAATATTTTAAAAATATGTGTATAACTATCAATATATACACCTTCCCATATGCAATTTTTCGTCCAACACCATAGACCCCGCCAAGGCCACGGTCACCAGCATCAAAGGATTGAAAACCGACACAAACACCGGTCCTCTCATCCGTACGCACCAAGCGATTAGAGTATAGCATAAACCAGAAGCGACTATCCCCTGCAACACCACAGGCGAGGATCAGTAGACGACACGCAACGGGGTAATTCGATGGTCCATATTGAGCCCTAATGAATTTGCACGACATTGGGAAGTAAGACGTTTGTAGGGGGTACCGAGTATGATACGGTGAAGAGCCTGATGTTCCATCCGAGCTTCCACTGGCTCCAATCCCTCTCTCGACACAGTGCGTAAACTGCCGCTTGGATCGACCCCATGAAGGCCATCAGAGCCGTGCTCCTGTATTGGTATGGGAAATCTTCACTCATCTTTGCCTGTCCAACAAATCATTTTGCATTACTATTTTTTGTTACCGACAAAAAGCAAATAGCAACATGCAAATGACCGTATTTTCTCATTCTAAGAACGTTTTGATTAGTTGCCCCGTGTGGTTAGTATCTATTAGGTCACATCAGCCTCTTAGTAAGGGTAATCGAAAGTATCAATTTGACATCATCGGTGCAGGCAAAACTACCCGGTCCATTAGCATCAGGCGTGGCTCTACTCATAAGGTGGTAGGTGTGACTTTTATGGTTGTTTTGGATGGGAAATGTTAGGATTCTAATTAACAAGCGGCACATCCAAGCTGAGCGCGCTTAAATCACTCGGTCACTCCGATTCCTGGGAGGCTCATTAGGCCTTGTGGGTTGGACCGTTTGGTATTTAGATAAATATCAGCCGTCAAGAAGAATCTCATTTTTATAAATTTTTTTTATAAAAGAACCTTGACTAGGCAAAGGTGAATCGCGCTAGAAAGATCTCCACGCATTGAAACGAAGCAAAATTCAACGGAACGTGGTGACGAATTGAGAAGAAAAGGCGAAGACCCACCTGGATGATCAACCACGAAGCGTAGCAGAAGCAGCTTGCCACGGCCAAGAGCGATCCCAGGAGGAGATCGCTCGAGCCCATCTGGCCCCGCTGGGTCGCCGCCACGTGGCGCAACAGGTTCACGTGCGTTGACCAGAGGTTGACTTCCGCGCCCTTGTAGAACGTGAGCAGCATTGCCCCACCGATCCCCATTAATGTTCCCGCCGCCTTTGCCTTCCCTGCAACTGTCCTCACCCTCAGCTTCTCCAACCTAACCAACGTCAACATGAAAGAAAACCGCAACGCACGTCAGGAAAAACATCCCAGCTGAAGATCGCCGAGTTACTAAATCATAAGCCAAGTACATGTCGAGGAACTTGCATGAGAAAATCCTGTACATACCCAAGAGAAACAGCCAAGACGAAGGTCACGGCAGGGACGAGGTTGGCCATAGCTGAGGCGTAGGTCGCAGATGTCATCGATAAGCTTGCTAGGTACAAATTTTGCCCCATTGATCCCCTGCAGTTCATTCAATCAGAGTCAACAATAAATGTCCAGAAACTTCCCCATGCATGAACACCTGAGTCTTCCATATTTATGTACTTAGAAGTCTCTTTTAGAAGAAAAATCTAGTAAAGGTTGCATCTACTCTGCTGCAGTACATGGAAACATGGCTTTTATGCTGTTTACGAGTGCTATCTTTATAGCATCACAAGACACTAGGCATTTCCCAAAGGTTATGGATTCAACAACAACAGGCACTTACCCAAAAAGCGCGCAAAAGAAGGCTTGCACCAGCACTGTCCATGTTATCTTTGGCCTGCTCTTCCTGTTATATGTGAAAGAAGGAAATCAGTATACGCATAAATATTCGAATAGACTGATATCACAAAGAGAAAAAGTATATTCCGTTTGACAAGAGAAGTGTGTGTGACCTTTCTAAGAAGAAAGCCAGGGGGGCCAGCACAGCCGTTGCGAACATGAACCGATAAGCGATGACCACTGACAGGTTCATCCCGTCACTTGCGGCGAGCTTGTACAGTATGTTGACACCGCCGAAAGCAACCTGGACGACCACCATCATCAGTGCGGCCTTCATTTCGTGCATGGCCTCGAACAAACGATACATTGCCATCGCTTGAAACCCTTTCTATTTCTCTCTCTTCTCTCGATATCGGTTCCTTGAACGAGTGTGCAAGTATCTTAGTTAAACGCGAAAATTGAAATAAGAAGGGATCTGCTGAATCTTTGTACTGAAAATGCGTAAAGAGAGTGAAGAATGGATGATACAGAAGAGAGGAGCGTATGTGGGATATATATAATGCAACAGAGAATGAGGCCACCAGGTGCTTTGCTTGGCTATGTACTCACGTCACAATGCATAAAAGGACCCTCGCACGTGCGATCCCCGGGCTGGCACGTGCCGGGAAGAAGAAGAAGAAGAAGAAGAGAGAGAGAGAGAGAGTCCATTTGGGTGTTGGCTTCTTCAGTGCGCAGCGGTCAAACAAATTCAAGGAAGTGGAACCGCTTTTTAGGGCAAATGCATCGCGTGGCTTCACGGATGATCACAATCTCCACTAATTACATGTATAAGTCGATGCCGAGTATTACTTTACTTTACTATTGTGTGCTTAGCACGCAAGTGCCAGATCAAATTAATTTGGATTCCTAAGCGCCCATTTGTTCCCGGAGATTAACCGGGTCAAAAAATTCGGATACTGTATACCATCAAAACGTATATACTGCGCATTTACGTCTTAGAATACAACGAAGCTCATATGCTGTAGTAATTGAGGAGTAGTCGTCTGCACATGCCAAATTGGTGCGGCCTATTAATGTTTATTATTGTGCAAGCTGATTGTATAAATTTAATTCAGTTATAAACATTTCAATTGACCAAACCATATTGTCAGCAATGTTAGGAAAATTTTCCACATCCAATCACTAATCATGACATGTAGCATGGCCGACGAACCGAACTGCAACTTTAGCAATTTCAGGGGAGGGGACATTTGGCCGGGAGGACTCAATTGCATTTTCAGATATATTATATTAACTGACAAATTTATGATTTTAATTGAAATTTATAGAATGGATTTAGAACTAAAATATTAATCTTTTTGATATGCTCTTCAAATTAACTAGAAAAGACACTCATATAGTTAAGAAAAATGCTGAAAAGAGGAATACACAAGCTTATTTATAGGCAATATGAGATGGTTATTTAAGGTAACAAGATAAACATAGTATCAAATATAAATAATCAAGAATATGCTATATTAAAGGAGATATATGCATAATTTTGAGAGATATGCAGAATCAACTAGATATCCTAATAGTGCCAACATCCCCTTAAATGCAAAATGAGTGGAAACAGATCAACTTGAATTTGAAAATAATCCAAATGTCATCACAAAAATCTTCGATTAAAATAAGCTCATTGGATCTAAGACAAGGTGGCGTGTGTGATGGCTCCAAGCTTCCGTTGATAAGAAGAATTCAATATGTTACCTGTGTGATGGCCATGAGTTCGGTGGTGGTGTCGGCTTCTTGAAACGAGAAATAAAAGGTTGAGAATCAAAGGCATTGGAGCCAAACAACATGCATCTTATGCGATCAACTTTGCTGGCGCGACAGTAACTTAACAACCGTAGCTGGTACGATTAGCGTGGCTACAACAAGCAGAGTATTGCTAACCAAAAAATACTATGCAAAGATGCAACTTTACGGCATTGAAAAATACCTCCATTGAAAATAAAAGCTCGACTTGTTACATGTTAGAGATATCGTAATGCGATCATCGTGGCACTTACTTAGATGGGAATAATAGACTTGGGTGAACATTGTCAGCCGGCAGGGATGGATTTATTTGCTTGGAATGCATGGGTGTACCGTTGAAAATGATAAAGTAGAAAAAAATAGAATTAGGAAAATTTCTGAGGTGCATATGGTGCGAAGTACATTGAAATTGCCTCTCTGATATTAAGTTACTTTCTATCAAATGAGATTTATGCATAATCCTAAGAGCTATGAGGAATCAACTAAATATTGTTAATACGTAAAAAGAGGACTTAGATATGGAGGTGATGATGCCGGGGCAATCTCTTAGGTGCAGTTTTTCCTGGTGGATGCATGTAGACACACCAAAAAGACACATGCTATATTTTCTTCCATCCTCTTATCTTCTTTTCATGGAGTGGCTGACTAAGTTTGTATATGATAGCACTCTTAGGAATTGCCATCTTTTCTTCCATCATCCATCTTCTTTTCATGGGGTGGCTAAGTTTGTCTATGATAGCATTATTTAAGATTCGCCGCAAAATCACAAGAAAATAGAGAGTAAAAATGAGAAAAAAAATCGAGACACAAGGTTTTTATCCTGATTCATCTTTATGGCTATATCTAACATAGGATTTCATTATAACTAATATCTCATGCTTTTTGTTGCATCTTTCAGTTACAAGAAAAAAAGAATATACATACACACACTCCCACACCCCCAGTTGCTATTCATGGCTCAAGCCAAAATTATCAATAAAATATGAGTTCAAATTATAAAAGTCCTCTAGTATCTTGGGGGTGCTGTTCCCACAACTCTCGGACCCTGCAAGCTCATCAAGGAGTGGGACCCCCATGTCATTTTCTCGATAGAGAGTATGAATCATATCACAACAAAGACTCCATCACGACATTCCCCTCACATTCTATTTACAGAGTCAAGTTAGGGCTTTATGACGATGACAAACAAGTGAAGAAATTACTAGGATGAAAATAATAAATGGCGGCACCGGCATGCCCGCTGGTGAGAAAACGTCTGGCGTGACGTTACTAAACGGAGGGCTAACGTGGGATGGCGCTCCAATTTCATGCATTAGTGGATCGCTTTGCTTTTCCCACCGCCCCCTTTGACTATTTTTCACTCCACTAACGGAAGCTGCAGCCAATTTGGCCTTTCGGATTTGAGACCTAATTCGTCTTTTGCTTCGATCTTTACTGATCACTCGATTCCACGAACCGTCACGTATTTGCACCATATTTTTAATATAAATACACACACATGCTGATAAAATTGTCCAAATTTTTTTTTAATTTATTATACTTTTAGCAATTTAGTTCGAAATTTTTTAATTATATTAATTGAGTCTTAAATTTTTTCAAGTTTCGCTAATTGAGTTCATCCGATCAAAACTTAACCAGAAATTGCTGAAGTGAACGTTGACCATTTTTTATAGCATAGTTGGCATTGATGTTGACAATTTTTTTAATTTTTATTTTTTTCTCAAGGTTTTATGAAAAAATAGAAAAGAAATTAAAATAGAAATTAAAAATTGCTCCCATTTTTCATTGACCATGATAATCATCTCATCTCACATTTTTCTGCATATAGTTATCATATCCTTTGCTTGGTGCTTTTAATGTATTCGCGAAAGTTTTTCAAAATATTGATATAGCCTATTTTACCCTTCATTCTAGGTTATATTGTTAGTCTCAACAAAAAATATCCCTCAAACAACAATAAAAAGGTGACCTTAGTCTTGATACTTGGGTGTAACATAGTGGAAACTATGATCACTAAGTGACCTATTCGAAACCGCCTATCTTCATTGTCGATATCAAAGACATAGTTCCCACGAGATGGGGTAAGTCCGATCAGAGTTTTCTAGCAACCGAAAGGCTGTATTCCTTGCATCGACAGACCTTCATAGTACCATGCGATCCACCAGAAGGACATTCGCTCCCCGTAGGTAAAACACACTGGTACACATCCATGCATTTGAAATTCTCAACAGTTTCTGGTTAGGTTAATGGCCGACTAGTTACTAAGGTCTTGACAGATGATAGGTCGACAATGAATTTGATTGCCTTACGAATGTTCCCTTGTTGGGTTTTGCTAGTGCGGTTGGCGATGCCGACGGGGTGGTGCTTGGTGACATTACAATCGGTACAAGAACACTTAAAAACGACTCGTCTGTAATTGATGCGGATGTATCATACAATCTATCGCTGAATAGAGACTGGATTTGCAGTAATCATTGTGTACCCTCGAGAAATTACTCATTTGCTAGCAAACCACCAGAAGCCGTTTTGAAAGATCTGGCTTTCTGTCGCGGGTCTGATAGAGGGGTCAAATGGATCTAAAAAAAAAATGGATCCTAAAAGAAATGGACTGGTGACATGGCAAGGGGAGATACTTTATGAAAATATTTGGGAACACTGTGTTCTGTTAGAGTTTTTGCGAAAGCCTGAAGATTCCGATTATTGATGGATGAACAAAAGCCGTGCATGCATAATCAGAATCGAACGTGGAACGGGACAAAAATTTGTATTGACCTCCAGCTTTTGATGAAATTCGATTGAAGCAAGATTTGTAGAGACTTGAATGATCATGAGTGGGTACTTCTAGTCAATTTCCCTCTCAACGTTGACGGAGGGTTTTTAGATTACGAGAGGGTTTGGCTTATGTGACTTATTTATATCCTCATTCAAAAACCCTTTCATATAACTTCTTCGGTCAAGATGGTTATCTTAATATTGGGCAATCATCATAGTTATCGAATAAAACGTTGACGGAATTAATTAATGTGGACAATAATAAATTGAATGTGGAATCACTCGCGATAGTCTAATCTCCCATAGGCGACAATTGCACCTTTCGAGCCAAGAGCTGCATCCCTTCTACATGATGTACAATAATGGCAATTCCATGCTTTCTTCTTTAGAAGGAGTGCTGGACACCTGAAGTGCTAAAACTTGGCATGGACGGACATTTAAATGCTAGAAGTTAGGAAAGTGGTAAACTGGATTAGTTAAATGCCAACGGAGAGAAAATCCAGCCAAAATGTTGACGTTGCGATCTTCCGACAAGGCAGGTGCAAAACAACGTCAATTTTGTATGCTATCGTGGCTAGACAAGTGCAAAAACGACGTTAGTTTGCTATTGACGTGGGTAAATAATAAATTTTAAAATTAATTAAATTAAATTTAATACAATTTTTTTAAAATTAAATTTAATTGATTTTTAATATTAAAATTCAAATCCGCGCAAAAACAACTTTATTTTTGCATTTTTTTGCTTAGTTAGCTCTCCGGCGAGTCACGTAGATGAGCAAAATTAATAAAAAATTGCCACATAGAATTTCGGGTGGGGTTCGCCAGAAGTGACACTCTAGTGTTCCATTTTTATTTTTATTTTTAAAAGTGGCACTTAATTGCCATTTTTTTTTTTACATTTTTGACACTTAAGTGTTATCTTGTCAAGTTTTGGCACTTGGGGTATACTTTTGCCTCTTTAGAAGCATACATCATTTTCGATTCCACAAAAATAGCAGACAGTCTTTAGCTTCTTTAGGTTGAACAAGACATTTAGTAGAAGTCTAGGTTACAAATGTGATTATTCCACTAACATGGCGCCCACCTGAACGGTCTATTGC
This sequence comes from Eucalyptus leucophloia subsp. euroa, assembly GCA_017140325.1. Lineage (NCBI taxonomy): Eukaryota > Viridiplantae > Streptophyta > Magnoliopsida > Myrtales > Myrtaceae > Eucalyptus > Eucalyptus leucophloia. The sequence goes on from CM029474.1 coordinate 9,209,961, forward strand.
AAATCTCTCATGGGTAGATTGCTTTTAGGATCATTGCAAGATCAACGGCTCACAATAGCGTTGACATAAGAATGCCTCCCATCAATCTAGTGCTCTCATATTTTTGCCAAAATTTTCAACATAAATTTTGTTTTGAGTACTTACGACTCGAGGGTGTTAGTTCTTGATATTACACCAGCATTACAAGTTCAAAACTGACATGGCACAACACTTATTAACCTTTTCTTTTGTTGAAAGAGATTTACATTAAAACAATTTGATAGCGAGAACAAATAAAATAAATGATAAATGGATGCCAATAGAAATTGAAATGATGAGGATATTAGAAGAAAATCACATATGTGTGTATAGATATTTTTATATAAAAGATAACTAAATTGATTCTTATTTCATCTTAACATCATTTTTTTCCCTTATACATTCACGTAAGAGGTTTCCTCCCTAATTGTGTAGGAGGATCCCATGGAAAACAAATATCATAGTTTCCATTATGTTCATTGAATCGACAAGGACCAGGGAGCCAGATTACCCAAGGACACCAAGCGCAATGTTTTTGGTCCCTCTTTTGCACATAGACATCAAACTGCTCAAAATGACTTGGCCATGCAATGCTACAAAAGAACAACGTCTTCTTAACAAGCTAAGTGGACGGGAAGGAGAATGCCCAGTTCACCTTTACATATTGGAACCCAAGATTGTCATCCTTGGATTTGCAATGCACCATTAGAGTAGTTTCAGTTGTCACATTGTTGAAGATCACGACATGCGCCTTGTCCCAAGGATATCCCAAACAAGTTAAACAACTAGTTAGCAACAAAGGTCAAATAAATATGAGCTTAGCTGATGAACTCCCCATTCTATGCTCCAATTTCAACATCATTCAGCTATTTAAGGACAAGGAATGGAGGCTATCATATGTGGTTAACTTTCCATAACCATATTATATTTAATTGGGTTCCTTTTTTACTCTGGGATAAGAATGGCTTTATCACCTTTAATAATTTTCCTTTTAATGGTATAAGAATCTCCATATAAACATCTGTTAGTACCAAGTTTAGTATCTTATGTATTGAATAATTATGATAGTTCTAAAAATATCTCTAGAATTATTCTTAGAATCCAGCTGCCACTTGGCTAGATACCATAAAGAGGGTAAGCGGGTGTAGAATGTTAATTTCACTTGTGATTCCATTGGCCTTTCAGTCAATTCAAAAAAGATATCAGTAGATAATAAATTAGCTTTTGAAGATCCAAACATTAAAATGTTAATTTTAAATAGTTTAAAATAAAAAAACAAGGGTAAGAACCAAAAGGATAAGCAAAGCTTTTGACATGCTTGGATTGTGCACTCACTTACCCAAATAGCCCACAAAAGATGAACTGCACAAGGACTGTCCGCGTTATTTTTGGCCTTCTCCTCCTGTTATACGCCCAAACACAAAATTAATATACACCTATACATTAAAATCAATTGATATCACAAGAGTTGAGATTTGTGAATGAAGAGAAAAATAATATTCTATTTTTTAAAAAATTCATCGGAAAGCGTCCAAATCATGATGGAACAGTGGTGGGATTTCCAGGTTCGAGATGCGACGGCGCGTGTGGTAGCGTCTGGCGGTGGTTGGCAACAAAATTTCAGTATTTCTCTTGTTTGAGGGTGATGAATTTGATGGTCGTGACCTTTTTTTTTTAAATGAATAGTGGAAATGTGCTAAACAGCAAGTTAAAGCTTCGGTCTTGACGGAGAATTGATAGAGACGCGGCTGGTGCGCTAGTGTCATGGCGGCCACCTTGTAGCAGACTCCACGGGCACACCTTAGGTAACAATGGCCCTAATACCAAGTTGAGATCTGTGAACGAAGAGAAAAATCATATTCTGTTTTTGCGAAAAACCCGTTGGAAAGCATACAAGTCATGACGAAACAGTGGTGGGTTTTCTCGGGTCCAAGACAGGATGGCGTATAGTGGCGCGAGTGGTGTTGTCCGGTGGCGATTAGCGACAAAATTTCAGTATTTTTCTTGTCTGAGGGCAGTGAGTCTACTGGTCATGACCTTTTTCAAAATGAATAGCGGAAGTGTGCCGAACAGCAACTAGAAAAGGAAATTGGTTTTATAGAAAAGCTAAACTGTACTCGCGAGTGCCCTTTCTAAAAAGAAAGCTATAGGGCCTATGATAGCCGTTGCAAAAATTAAATGGTGGGCGATGATGAGTGTCAGGTTACATCCCGTCGCTTGCTGTGAGCTTGCTTGGTATGTTGACTCCGGCGCATGCGACGTGGGGAAGCGTCCTTCATTTCATTCACGGCCTTGGACGAATGATACATTGTCGTTGCTCGAAACTCTCACTCTTTCTCTCTCCTCCTTAGATTTTGGTTCCTTGAACGAGTATGAAAGTGTCCTAAGGAAACATGAAGATTGAAAAAGATGGGGTTTTGAATGTGGCGTGCACGTAATGCGATGGAAGAGGACAGAGGAGGCTAGCTATTTTGCTTGGCACCCATTTCGAGCAATTTCTGTTACATCATTAACCAATTTTTTTGTAGCCTGGTAAGTACATGGTTCAAAGGTTTCCTCCTACAACAATTTAGGGTAAAAATAATTCCCCATGGTAATTGTGATTCTTAATTTATTAATCAAATGAAAACTTTGGGCAATATGATAAATTGTGTTGGATGGTCTTGGGTTTCTCTTACTCCGAAAGCTAGTTCAAAGGGTGAGACTTTCATTTACACTTATAAACCGATAATTAGTCCATTCTACAATTGATGTGGGATAGTCTTAACAATCCCACCTCACACATTGGGCTTGGGTCCCTATCCCCCACACATCGAGCTTGAGTCAGAGCTACACAAGTTTTGGGTCCGGACTTATTGGTAAGTCATGTTGCAACCAATGTGGGACAATCTTAACAATCCCCCCTCAGACATTGGGCTTGGGTCCTTATCCCCCCCAAATGTCAAGCCTAAGTCATAGCCGCAACATCTAAGATGTACAATTAAGTAGCACTAGGATTTCTGCTAACTCCAAATTGCTAAAAAAATCGGATTTGTGTTTTTATGTCGTCTGAGAAAAGTACCAAAAAATTTCATTAGTACCAATTCAGTTATAAACCTTTAATTAGGCCATTTTAGTCTTAATCATTTTCACATTAGTAGTAATTCAATTATTCTGATCAATTTAAGCTAAAAAATATTGACATTAACACTTGCCATCATATGTGGCATGATCAGCATTGACATGGATATATTTTAAAAATGAATTTTAATAATTTTTTTTTTCCTTTCTCTTCTCTTTTAGTTGGTCCTTGGTCATCGGCCACTGGCCATGGCTAGTGAGAGCTGGTCTTGCTAGGTTGCACCTAGTAGGGGTGAGCACTGACAAGTAGAGGTGAGCATCGGTCTAGGGTCAATTTTGGACCGACCCTAGACCGCCCCAACTTGCTGATCCTAGTCCGGTTCCTAGGGGGACTAAGTTGGTCCTTGATCCTAGGATTTCTGAATAAGTACTATGCGGGTTGGTTTTTAGTCTTGAGTTTAGGTTTAGTCCAATGCGGACCAACCCTTATTGTATATATTATATATAATATATCTAAAATATATTATTGATTATATATCAAATATTATTTATAATTCTTATATAGAAAAACCTTAAGTTAAATGGTGTCGACAACATTAAATGGCTCCTCAGTGAGGAATCTAAGTAATTTTACATTGTTCTTTACTAGTTTAGACTTTTAATGTCTTTTATGGCATAGACAATTATGATTTACAAATGAGAAAAATGTCTATATGAGGAGTCTTCACAGTGTCAAAAATGATATAAATAGCTCATCCCGGTATTATCCTCAATTTGCCAAGATGGAAAGATATAACTTCACCGCTCACTGCTCACTGCTCATCGCTCGGCACGCGCTTGCTTCTGGTTGCTCATATTGCTCACTCCTCGACACTCGACACTCGCTCTGCTTGTTGCTTGTTGCTTAATGCTCACGCTGCTAGTCGCTCGACGCTCACCTCATTTGACACCCTTTGCTCACCTTTCTTCCCTGACCTCACTTGTCCCCGAGTCCATTGGGCCAACTCAGTCCTCCATTGCCTTTTCAGGGTGTACAAAAATGAAACAAAATAATTATTGATTGGTCTTGAATTGACCCTGGAATTGAACTGAACCCATTGGGTTAGTTCGATCCTTGGTCTCAGGCTCAATATAGCTGATCTTCGGTTCCAAAAATTGAGGATCAACATTGTGCGGGTTAGTTTTAGGGTTATGGGGTAGATTGGCCCAACCTGGACTATGCTCACCCTTATTGACAAGGCCCCCTTGCTAGATTTGGCAAGGTCGATCCTCGCCCAAGCTAGGGCGACATGGCATGACACTTATGAACTTTTTTTTTTTTTTTTAAAGTTAAAAGAAATTTACATTAAAACATTTTCATGGTGATGACAAATGAAATAAGTGATAAAGAGATATCAATAGGAAGTGAAATGATGAGGATATTAGAAGAAGTGTATAGATATTTATATTTGAAAGATAAATAAGTTGATTCTTATTCCATATGAACTTCATTCCTCTCTCTCATACATTCAGATGAGCGGTTTTTCTCCCTAATTGTGTAGGAGGGTCCCATGGAAAACAAACATCGAAGGCTCCGGTATTTTCATTCTTCCTACAAGGACCAGTAGGTGAGATGTTCCACTCACACAAGGTGGAGCAATGCCTATCGTCCCTCTGTGACATATATATCAAACCACTCAAAATGATTTGGCCATGCGAAGCCACAAAAGAACAACTTGTCCTCAAAAAATTGATATTAAATGAAAATTCCCAACTGCTCGTTATATAATGGAACCCAAGGTCATCATCTTTGGATTTGCAATGAATTGTGAGAGTAGTTCTAGCTAGCAAATTGTTATGGATTACAACATGTATCTTGCCCCAAACATCACTCACACAACTAGCTAGCAATAAAGAACAAATGAATATGAGCTTAGCTGATGATTTCACCACGATGGGGTATCTATGCTCCAATTTCAGCATCATTAAGCTATTTAAGGATGAAGAATGGAGGATATCAAATGTGGCCAACTTGCCATAACCATATCATGTTTAATTAGCATTCCTTTTTCTTTTCTAGATTAAGAATTGCCATATAACCTTTTATATTTTTCCTTTTTTACATTGGTATAAGAATTGCCATATAAACATTTATTGTTACCAAGTTTAATATCTTTTGTAAAAATTATGATATTTCCGAATATCTCTAAATTTATTCCTCAATTTCATGCCAGATCTTTTGCAATTATAGGATCTAGTTGGCATTTGGTTAGATATCGTAAAGAAGGTAAGAGAAAAGTAGATTAATCAATCCTTTAGAGTGTTTTGTAGTCACTAGTTGGCATTTGGCTTGATACCATGTTTGACCTTTCCAAGAAGAAAACTATAGGGCCTATGATAGTTGTCGCTGGTATGTTAACTCCGGCGCTATGACCTGGGGCGGGGTCCTTCAATTCGTGCACGGATTTAGACAAACGATACATTGAGGTTGCTTGAAACTCTCACTCTCTTTCTATCTCTCCTCTCTTTAGATTTGGTTCCTTGAACGAGTGTGAAAGTGTCCTAAGGAAACATGAAGATTGAAAAGGATAGGATTTTGAATGTGGCGCGCGTATAATGCAATGGAGGAGGACATATGAGGCTAGCTATTTTGCTTGGCACTCATCTCGAGCAATTTGCATTACATTATTAAACAAATTGTTTATAGCCTAGTAAGTGGATGGTTCACAGGTTTCTTCCCACAACAATTTAGGGTAAAAAGAATTCACCATGCTAATTGTGATTCTTAATTTATTAATCCTTCGCGCGATACAGAAAATTGTGTCGGATGATCTTGGGCCTCTCTCACCAGAAAATTAGCTTAAAGGGTGCTTTCATTTATACTTATAAACTGACCCCTAGTCTCTTCTACAACCGATATGGGATAATCTCAACAAATTCCCCTTGGGTTAGAGCCGCAACAACCAAAATTCTTCCTTGTAACAATTGAGTCCAAAATTTGTTAGCAAATCGGGCTCTAATGTTAGTGTTAGGAGGTATTGAGTCTCTCTCACCCCCAAAAACCATCTAAAAGGGCGATCCTTTTCCTCACATTATAAACCTACAACCATCCCCTTCCATAACCAATGTGAGACGATCCCAACAAATTGTCTGTTCTCTTTTGTTCTTCGATGTTTGTTAATAATCTCAAGGTTGGGACACTTAGAGTGCCATAACTTGGCACGGAGGGACACTTAAGTGCCATAACTTCAAAATGGTACACTTAAGTGCTAATATCGAAGTAAAATGGAACACTTAAGTGCTACTCCGGCGAAAATTCGGCCAAATGGCTGACGTGGCAATTTTTCGGCGAGTTTGGTCCAAAACGACATTATTTTGCACGCTGATGTGGTAGAGAAAATGCAAAAACAACGCCATCTTATGTTTGACGTGTAAATAATAATATAAAAATTAATTAAATTAGATTTAAAATTAATTTTATTTAAAATATTCAAAAAATTAAAAAAAATTAAGAAAAATTTAAAAACTTAAAAAAATTTAAAAAATTAAGAAAAAAAGGGGGAGGTCGAACGGGGCGGCCGAGGGCTGAGCTCTCGCCGCCGCCGCCCCCCGCCGTCGCGCCAGGAAGGGCCGGCAACGGAGGGGGAGGTTCGGCCGAGGTCCCCGCCCTCGGCCGACCGACGGTGAGGGCTGCGAGCCCTCGCCGGATCACGGCGAGGGCCGAGACCCTTGCCCGGATCCGGGCGAGGGCTCGCCGCCGGTTGGCCGGCCTCGTCGGCCCCCGGCCAGGGCCCGCGACCCCGGCCGACCTTGGCCGACCCTCCCCACTTTGTCACCGGCCCTTCCGGCGGTGGTAGGGAGGCGGTGAGGCCCCGCGACCCTCGCCCCACGCGAGCCCTCCCCTAGATCCGGGGCGAGGGCTCCACAAGCCCTCGCCACCTCCCCACCGCCGCCGGAAGGGCCGACGACGGAGTGGGGAGGGTCGGCCGGGGCCGGCGAGGCCGGCCAACGCGGCGGCGAGGGCCCGCGAGCCCTCGCCCGGATCCGGGGTGAGGGTTGTGGCCCTCGCCGCGATTCGGTGAGAACTCGCAGCCCTCGCCATAGGTCGGTCGAGGGGCGGCGACCTCGGCCGACCCTTCCCCCTCCGTCACCGCCGCCTTCCACCGGCGGCGAGGGCCCACGAGCCCTCGCCCGGATCGGGGTGAGGGTTGCGGCCCTCGCCACGATCCGGTGAGGGCTCGCGGCCCTCGCCATCGGTCGGCCGAGGGCCGGCAACCTCGGCCGACCCTCCCCCTCCGTCGCTGGCCCTTCCCGGCGACGGTGGGGAGGCGGCGACGACGGCGAGGGCTTAGCCCTCAACCGCCCCATTTGACCTCCCCCCTTTTTAAATATTTTTAAAAATTTTCTTAATTTTTAAATTTTTTTAAGTTTTTAAATTTTTCTTAATTTTTAAAATTTTTTAAGTTTGTAAATTTTTCTTAAATTTTTAAATTTTTTGAATATTTTAAATAAAATTAAGTTTAAATCTATTTTAATTAATTTTTATATTATTATTTACATGAAATTGCGTCGTTGTTGCATTTTCTTTGCCACGTCAGCATGCAAAACGACGTTGTTTTGGACCAAACTCGCCGGAAAGTTGCCACGTAAGCCATTTGGCCGGAGTTTCACCAGAGTGACACTTAAGTGTTTCATTTAATTTCGAAACTGGCACTCAAGTATACCATTTTGAAGTTATGGCACTTAAGTGTTCTCTCGTGCCAAGTTATGGCACTTGAGCTGTTCTTCTACCTAATAATCTCCTTACAATATGTCATCTTTCACTCTATTGTTTGTACTTACAAGTATGCAAACGTGATGCTTGCTAAGATGTACAATTAAGTAACACTAGGATTTCTGCTAACTCCAAATTGCTAAAAGGATCATATATTTGTTTTGATGTGGCTTGGGAAAAGTACTGAAAAAGTCTTAATTCTATTGCATTGATGCAAATTAATTCTTAAACCTTTTTATTGAGCCAATTTAGTGCTTATCATTTTCATATTAGTACTAATTCAATTTGTTCGGTCATTTTAAGCAAGAAATTGTTGACGTGGACACCTACCATCTTATATGGCATGATCAGCGCTGACATCGATTTTTCTTTTAATAAATTTTAACAATTTTTTTTGAATTTTTTTTCTCTTTCCCTTTTCTTTTTGCCAGTCCACGAGCATCAACCATAGGCCATGGCTAATGAGAGTTGGCCTTGCCGAGTTGCACCCAAGTGGGGGTGAGCATCGATGATGCCCCCTTCACCAGATCTGGTGAGGTCGCCCTCACTTTGGCTTGGGTGACATGGCATGACACTTATTAAGCCTTTTTTTTTTCATTAAAAGAAATTGACATTGAAACATTTTGATAGCAAGAACAAATGAGAGATGCTAATAGGAAGTGAAATGATGTGGATATTAGAAGAAGTGAATAATATTTATATTTGAAAGATAGATAAGTTGATTATTATTTTATCTAAACTTCCTTCTTCTCTCTCATACATTCATATAAGTGGTTTCCTCCCTAATTGCGTCGGAGGATCCCATTAAAAATAGATATTATATTCTCCAATACATTCATTAATCCTACAAGGACCGGTGGGCGAGATCTTCCTGTTAGGGAAATCTCTTATGATATTTTGAATATGGCAAAATAAATCCGTTATGACTATGCAGATAATAGAACATATAAAAGATATTATCAAAGTCTATACTTGGAAGAACCAAAAGACAAACTTTATGCTGAAGCTAAATTTGTTCAAACTTACGTCCAGATTGCGTCCTAGCTTCTGCCAGTAAGCCTCCGCCAGTGAAGCTGTTGCCCTCACGCTCGCAGATTCACCAACGAAGACCGAAGCCCACTAACGAAATCCATTTCTTTTCTCCCTGCTTCTCTCACGCTGTCAGTGCCCCACCGATCTTCAATCTCCACCCAAGTTCAGCTGCACGTGGAGTGGTTTTTTTCGGTCACCCACTTACCAGCAGAAGCCCTTGTCGTTGACCCCTCCCCATGCATCCCGCAGCACCGAAGCAGTCCAGCATCTTCGTTCGTGTCTTGCTAGCAGCCCACGAAGACCTGCAGCCCACGCGTTTTGTTTCCTCAGCCCACAGTTCGGCCTCTTCAAGCCCAGCTTGCATTCTTTTTAGTCAAGCTCCAGCCCATCAACCGAGCGGCCCAAATCTTCAGCATCAGCCCACCAATTGAAAAGCCCACGGATCCAGCAAATTTTTGGCCCAGCATCTCCATCAAGTTCAGCCCATTTTTAGTCTTGAAGCCAGTCCATTTTCAGCAGGCCCAAGCCCAAGTCTAAGCTCAGAAATTTCTGTGGGCTTGCAAGGCCTTTTGAGCCCGGTTCGAGTGTCCATCGACATCGCCAAAAATTTGGCCACCGTCGTGCTACCGTCGCGATGATCTGGTCTTCGTTTTTAACAAGTGAGTTTCACTCACTAGTCTCCGCTTAATAGGTTAATGATATTTAGGGGTTGATTAGATTAAATTAAGTATGTTTAGGTTGATAGATTATATTAGATTAGTTAATTTAATTATCTGCCGATGTATGTTAGGTGGTTAGTTAGTACACTTAGCGAGTAGACACATTCTATTATTTATTTAACGAATCTTGGAATTTTTCCGAGTCCGTTTTGGCATCCAATTAGGCATTACGGGCATAAATTGGATTTATTACATTTATTTAATATTTTTCGTAAATAATTAATTAATTATTTATTTTCTGGAAATTAGGCTAAGGTAGCCGACGACCAAAATTTTATGCTGATTGCGGTTGTGCTTTTTGTTTATTTATTCGAGTACCTTGAATTGTGAAATTTTAGTGTGATTGGTGATTGTGGGGAATTATCCCAAAAGTGGATAATGCCGGTATTTAGTTGGAAAATGATCGTGAGATGTTGTGAGATGTTGTGAGATGGATCAAGAAAGCCGCTGAAGTATGGCTATGCCAATTAAGCCGAGATTCGCCACTGAATATGGAATCGATTTTGCCCTTTTGGGCCGTGATTTGTCACTTGATAGAGTTCGTGCCTATTGAATTGTAATTCACCACCTGATAGAGGTTGTGTCTAATATAAAAGCTTGACTCGGTTACGCGTTAGAGACGTCGTAACGCAACCACCATTGCACTTACTTAGATGGGAATAATAGACTTGGGTGAACATTGTCGAGTGGCAGGGATGGATTTATTTGCTTGGGATTCATGGGTGCACTGTTGATAATAATAAAGTACAAAAAAAAAAAAAAACATAAAAATTTCTGATGTACATAGGGTGCAAAGTGCATTGGGATTGCCTCTCTAATATCAAGTTAAGAAGATGCTTTCTATCAAAGGAGATTTATGCATAGTCCTAAGAGCTATGAGGGATCAACTAAATATTGCTAATACGTATAAAGTGGACTTAGATATGGAGGTGATGATGCCGGGGCAATCTCTTAGGTGCAGTTTTTCCCGGTGGACGCATGTAGACACGCCAAAAAGACACGCTATAATTTCTTCCATCATCTATCTTCTTTTCATGGGGTGGCTGACTAAGTTTGTATATGATAGTTGTTAGGAATCGCCATCTTTTCTTCCATCATCTATCTTCTTTTCATGGGGTGGCTAAATTTGTCTATTATAGTATTATTTAAGTTTCGCCGCAAAATCACAAGAAAAAAGAGAGTAAAAGCGAGAAAAAATCGAGACACAAGGTTTTTATCCCGGTTCATCTTTAAATTAAGGCTATATTTAACAGAGGATTCCACTATAATTAATATCTTATGCTTTCTGTTGCATCATTCAATCACAAGAAAAAGACAATATACATACACACACTCCCAGACCCCCAGTTGCTATTCATGACTCAAGCTAAAATTATCAATAAAATATGAGTTTAAATTATAAAAGTCCCCTAGTATCTCAGGGGTGCTGTCCCCACAACTCTCGGATCCTGCAAACTCATCAGGGGGCGGGACCCTCATGTCATTTTCTCGATAGAGAGTATGAGCCATATCACAGCAAAGACTCTATCACGACATTCCACTCGCATTCTATTTGTAGAGTCAAGTTAGGGCTTTACGACGATGACAAACAAGTGAAGAAATTACTAGGATGAAAATAATAAATGGCGGCACCCGCATGCCCGCTGGTGGGAAAACGTCTGGCGTGACGTTACTAAACGGAGGTCTAACTTGGGATGGCGCTCCAATTTCATGCTATTCGGGCGTCGAGGTGGGCTTCGATGTCCCTTCCTTTCGAGCACGTGCACCGGCGACTGTGCTTGTCCTAGAAAAGTTCGTGTCGGATCGCTTTGCTTTTCCCACCGCCCCCTTTTGACATTTTTTTCACTCCACTAACGGAAGCTGCAGCCAATTTGGCCTTTCGGATTTGAGACCTAATTCGTCTTTTGCTTCGATCTTTACGTCACGTATTGTCCTTAATGGACCGGTGAATTTGCACCATATTTTTAATATAAATACATAGACATGGTGATAAAATTGTCCAATTTTTTTTAAATTTATTATACTTTTAGCAATTTAGTTTGAAAATTTTTAATTATATTAATTGAGTCTTAAATTTTTTCACATTTCGCTAATTGAGTTCATCCAATCAAATTTAACCAGAAATTGCTGAAGTGAACTTGACTGTTTTATATAGCATGGTTGGTGTTGATGTTGACAATTTTTTCAATTTTTATTTTTTTCTTGAGTTTTTATTAAAAAAAAAGAAAAAAGCTAAAATATAATTAAAAATTGCTCCCATTTTTCATTGACCTTGACAATCGTCTCATTTCACATTTTTTCTGCACGTAGTAATCATATCCTTTGCTTGGTGCTTTTAACGTATTCGCGAAAGTTTTTAAAAAATATTGATATAGCCTATTTTACCCTTCATTCCAGGTTATATTGTTAGTCTCAACAAAAGAAATCCCTCAAACAACAATAAAAAGGTGACCTTAGTCTTATACTTGGGTGTAACATAGTGGAAACTATGATCACTAAGTGACCTATTCGAAACCGCCTATCTTCATTGTCGATATCAAAGACATAGTTCCCACGAGATGGGGTAAGTCCGATCAGAGTTTTCTAGCAACCGAAAGGCTGTATTCCTTGCATCGACAAACCTTCATAGTACCATGCGATCCACCAGAAGGACATTGGCTCCCCGTAGGTAAAACACACTGGTACACATCCATGCATTTGAAATTCTCAACAGTTTCTGGTTAGGTTAATGGCCGACTAGTTACTAAGGTCTTGACAGATGATAGGTCGACAATGAATTTGATTGCCTTACGAATGTTCCCTTGTTGGGTTTTGCTAGTGCGGTTGGCGATGCCGACTGGGTGGTGCTTGGTGACATTACAATCGGTACAAGAACACTTAAAAGCGACTCGTCTGGAATTGATGCGGATGTATCATACAATCTATCGCTGGATAGAGACTGGATTTGCAATAATCATTGGGTACCCTCGAGAAATAACTCATTTGCAAGCAAACCGCCCGAAGCCGTTTTGAAAGATCTGGCTTTCTGTCGCGTGTCTGATAGAGGGGTCAAATGGATCCTAAAAGAAATGGACTGGTGACATGGCAAGGGGAGATACTTTATGAAAATATTTGGGAACACTGTGTTCTGTTAGAGTTTTTGCGAAAGCCTGAAGATTCCGATTATTGATGGATGAACAAAAGCCGTGCATGCATAATCAGAATCGAACGTGGAACGTGAAAAATTTTGTATTGACCTCCAGCTATTAATGAAATTCGATTGAAGCAAGATTTGTAGAGACTTGAATGATCATAAGTAGGTACTTCTAGTCAATTTCCCTCTCAACGTTGATGGAGGGTTTTTAGATTATGAGAGGGTTTGGCTTATATGACTTATTTATATCCCCATTCAAACACCCTTTCATATAATTTCTTCGGTCAAGATAGTTATCTTAATATTGGGCGATCATCATAGTTATCAAATAAAACATTGACGGAATTAATTAATGTGGACAATAATAAATTGAATGTGGAATCACTTGAGATAGTCTAATCTCCAACGGGCGACAATTGTACCTTTCAAGCCAAGAGTTGCATCCCTTCTGCATGACGTGCAATAATGGCAATTCCATGCTTTCTTCTTTAGAAGGAGTGCTAGACACTTGAATTGCTAAAACTTGGCATAGAGGGACATTTAAATGCTAAAAGTTAGGAAAGTGGTAATGGATTAGTTAAATGTCAACGGTGAGAAAATCCGGCCAAAATGCTAACGTTGTGATCTTTCGACAAGGCAGGTGCAAAACAACGTCAATTTTGCATGCTACTGCGGCTAGATAAGTGCAAAAATGAAGTTGTTTTGCTATTGACGTGAGTAAATAATAAAATTTAAATTTGATTAAATTAAATTTAATACCATTTTTTAAAAAATGAAGATAATGAACAGTTGCAAGCAGCTAAGGGCTTAGCCCTTGTTTCCGCCACCTCTCCTTGCCATTGTCGGGAAGGGTTGGCGATGGTGGGGGAGGGTCGGCTAGGGTCGTCGGGTCTTGGATAGGGGCCGGCGACCCCGGCTAACTAGAGGTGTCGGGGCTTGTGAGCCTTGGACTAGATCTGGGGTGAGGGTCGCAGCCCTTCCCTAGATCCAGTGAGGGCCGGCGACCCCAACCAACCCTTCCCCCACCATCCCCAGCCTTTCTTGGCGATGGCAGGGAGGTAGTGGCAACGAGGACTGAGTCCTTGGTCGCTTGCAACTATTAATCTTCTTCCTTCCTCTCTCTCTCTCTCTCTCTCTCTCTCTCTCTCTCTCTCTCTCTCTCTCTCTTAATTTAATTTAATTGATTTTTAATATTAAAATTCATATCCGCGCCAAAACGACTTTGTTTTTGCGTTTCTTTGCTGAGTCAGCTCTCCGACGAGTCACATAGACAAGCAAAATTAATAAAAATTTGTCACATAAAATTTCAAGCAGGGTTTGCCAGAGGTGACACTAAAGTGTTCCATTTTTTTTTTATATAAAAAAAGTGGCACTAATATGTCATTTTTCTTTTTAATTTTTGACACTTAAGTGTCTCATCGTGCCAAATTTTGACACTCGGGATATACTCTGCCTCTTCAGAAGCATACAGTGTTTTCGATTCCACAAAAATAGCTAACAATCTTTAGCTTCTTTAGGTTGAACAAGACGTTTAGTAGAAGTCTAGGTTACGAATGTGATTATTCCTCTAACATGGCGTCCATCTGAACGGTCTATTGCAAATCTCTCATGGGTAAATTGCTTTTAGGATCATTGCAAGATCAATGGCTCACGATAGCGTCGACTTAAGAATGCCTCCCAACAATCTAGTGCTCTCATATTTTTGCAAAATTTTTCAACATAAATTTTGTTTTGTATACTTACGACTCGAGGGTGTTAGTACTTGAGTTTACACCAGCATTACAAGTTCAAAACTGACATGGTAGGACACTTATTGGCCTTTTCTTTTGTTGAAAGAGATTTACATTAAAACAATTTGATAGCAAGAATAAATAAAATAAATGATAAATGGATGCCAATAGAAATTGAAATGATGAGGATATTAGAAGAAAATCACATATGTGTGTATAGATATTTTTATATAAAAGATAATTAAGCTGATTCTTATTTCATCTGAACATCATTTTTTTCCCTTATACATTCACATAAGAGGTTTCCTCCCTAACCGTGTAGAAGGATCCCATGGAAAACAAACATCATAGTTTCCATTATGTTCATTAAATCGACAAGGACTAGTGTGCCAGATTACCCAAGGACACCAAGCGCAATGTTTTTGGTCCCTCTTTTGCACATAGATATGAAACTGCTCAAAATAACTTGGCCATGCAAAGCTACAAAAGAACAATGTCTTCTTAATAGGCTAAGTGGACGTGAAGGAAAATGCCCAGTTCACCTTTACATATTGGAACCCAAGATCGTCATCCTTGGATTTGCAATGAACTGTTAGAGTAGTTTCAGTTGTCACATTGTTGAAGATCAGGACATGCGCCTTGTCCCAAGGATATCCCAAACAACTAGTTAGCAACAAAGATCGAATAAATATGAGCTTAGCTGATGAACTCCCCATTGCGAGGTATCTATGCTCCTATTTCAACATCATCCAGCTATTTAAGGACAAGGAATGGGGGCTATCAGATGTGGTTAACTTTCCATAATCATATTATATTTAATTAGGTTCCTTTTTACTCTGGGATAAGAATGGCTTTATCACCTTTTATAATTTTCCTTTTTATGGTATAAGAATCTCCATATAAACATCTATTAGTACCAAGTTTAGTATCTTATGTATAGAATAATTATGATAGTTCTAAAAATATCTCTAGAATTATTCTTAGAATCCAGCTTCCACTTGGATAGATACCATAAAGAGGTTAGCGAGTGTAGAATGTTTTCTTTCCTCTTAGTCACTAGCTAAATAAGACTAGCGTATACAAGCAATTTTCCCGTACTTTTGATTTTAGATTAATAAGTCAACTAGCCAGTAAGATATGTTTCCAGCTAAAGGACATCACACTTAGATTGTCATTATTCTTTGCTTCTTTTATACTCCCATGCGGACATTGTTATCAAAATCTTTTAATTCTCCACTCGCAACGGCTAGTTTAGATCCGAGATTTAAATAATACGTATCTATTAGGAAAATTTTATAAAGCATTGTAGATATAGTTTTCCCGTTTATTCTTTAATTTTCAGTTCTGTATTTAATGATTTTGTGGCTGATATCGCTAGAATATTGTGGCTGCTTATTGCTGAGGTTATTTTGATATTAGTTGGTTGAGTTTTGGAAAGGTATTGACCATGGAGTTCTTAGTGAATTGTTATCATTTATCTCCAATAAAGTGGTATATGAGCTAGCATGATGGAGAAAACCAATGTCACCATGTTTTAGTTAAGTGCCTTAAATTATTCTATTTGGAAGCCTCGGATGGAAGATTGTTGACACCTAAAGTTTGACCTTCTTATTTAATCATTTATTGCATAAAAAATTAGGAAATATAATTATAATTTCGCCATCATAAAAATCAAATGAAAATGCTAATAAAAATAGGGGCGCTGAATAAAAAAATCCAAATGCGGAGAAGCTAACATTATTCAAACTCTTTCTTTTTAATTTGTTCTATTACACGTCTATCTCATTAACAATACGTGAAATTTATAGGCCAAAAATTTTGTTTTTCCAATCCAACAATTTTTTTTTTTTTTTACTTGATATTTCCTACATTCGATAGTTAACAACCCAAATGAAACTTGTGTCAAAATCTACAGAAACAAATAACGTAATGAAAAATAAAACACAAATAAAAATACGTTCTTCAATAAAGGTCAGCGCAAAGCATGGGTTACGCAATTGGAATGTTAATTTCACTTGTGATTCCCTTGGCCTTTCAGTCAATTCAAAAGAGATATCAGTAGATAAGAAATTAGCTTTTGAAGATCTAAACATTAAAATGTTAATTTTAAATAGTTAAAAAAAAAACAAGGGTAAAAACCAAAAGGATAAGCAAAGCTTTTTGACATGCTTGGATTGTGCACTCACTTACCCAAATAGCCCACAAAAGATGACCTACACAAGGACTGTCCACGTTATTTTTGGCCTGCTCCTCCTGTTATACGCCCAAACAGAAAATTAATATAAACATACATATTAAAATCAATTGATATAACAGGGATTTGTGAATGAAGAGAAAAATAATATTCTATTTTTCGAAAAATTCGTAGGAAAGCATCGAGGTGAGGACACCGGAGTGCCATAACTTGGCGTGGGGAGAATGACACTTAAGTCATAACTTTAAAATGGTACACTTAAGTGCCATCATCGGAGTAAAATGGGACACTTAAGTGCCACTCCGGCGAAAATCCGACCAAATGGCTGACGTGGCGACTTTCCGCGAGCTCCGTCCAAAACGGCGTCGTTTTGCACGACGTGGCGGAGAAAATGCAAAAACGACTTATTATTTGTTTCGCGTCTACGTGTAAATAATAGTATATAAATTAATTAAATTAGATTTAAAATATTCAAAAAATTTTTAAAAAAAGAAAAATTTTAAAAAATTAAAAAAAATTAAGAAAAATTTAAAAATTTTAAAAAATAAGAAAATTTAAAAAAATTTTAAAAATTACAAAAAATTTAAAAATTAAAATAATTTTAAAAAATTAAGAAAATTTTAAAATTTTTTAAAAAAAATTAAGAAAATTTTAAATTTTTTTAAAATTAAGAAAATTTTAAAATTTTTTAAAAATTAAGAAAAATTTTAAAAAAAATTAAAATTATAAAAATTATAAAAAAGGTGGGGTGGGAGGCCGAATGGGGCGGCTCCCTTGCTGCCGCCGCCCGGCTCCTCACCGCCGCCACCTCCGTCGCCGCCGCCTCCCCCCTTTTTTTTAATTTTTAAATTTTTTAAAATTTTCTTTTTAAAAAAAAATTTTAAAATTTTTTAAATTTTTTAAAATTAAAATTTTAAAAATTTTTTAAAATTAAAATTTTTAAAATTTTATTTTTTAAAATTTTTTAATTTTTAAAATTAAAATTTTTAAAATTTTCTTATTTTTTATTATTTTTTTAATTTTTTAAAATTAAAATTTCTAAAATTTTCTTATTTTTTAATTTTTTTTAATTTTTTAAAATTAAAATTTCTAAAATTTTCTTTTTTTAAAAAAATTTTAAAAATTTTAAAAATTTCTAAAATTTTCTTTTTTAAAAAAAATTTTAAAAATTTTAAAAATTTCTTATTTTTTAATTTTTTTTAATTTTTTAAAATTTTCTTTTTTTAAAATTTTAAAATTTTTTAAAATTAAAATTTTTGAAATTTTCTTATTTTTGAAATTTTTTTAATTTTTTAAAATTAAAATTTTTAAAATTTTCTTATTTTTAATTTTTTTTTTAATTTTTTAAAATTAAAATTTTTAAATTTTTTTAATTTTTTTTAATTTTTATGCTGATTTGGAGCTCCGGCGAGCCACGTAGGTGAAAAATAATAATAAAATATTACCACGTAGGATTTCCGGCAAGGGTCGCCGGAGGTGACACTTAAGTGTCCCACTCGAAAAAAAAAGTGGCACTTAAGTGTATCGTTTTGAAGTTAAGCGGCTTAGGAGTGTCGGTGTCTTGAAGTTATGGAAGACTTGTGGTGGACTTCTGCGAAAGCATCCAAGTCATGATGGAACAGTGGTGGGTTTTCCAAGTTCGAGACGCGACGGCGCGTGTGGTAGCGTCTGGCGGTGGTTGGCAACAAAATTTCAGTATTTCTCTCGTTGGAGGGTGATGAGTCTGATGGTCGTGACCTTTTTATGAAATGAACAGTGGAAATGTGCTAAACAGCAAGTTAAAGCTTCGGTCTTGACGGAGAATTGATAGAGACACGGCCAGTGCACTAGTGTCATGGTGGCCACCTTGTAGCAGACTCCATGGGCACACCTTAGGTAACAATGGCCCTAATACCAAGTTGAGATTTATGAACAAAGAGAAAAATCATATTCTGTTTTTTGTGAAAAACCCGTTGGAGAGCATACAAGTCATGACGAAGCAGTGGCGGGTTTCCTCGGGTCCAAGACACGATGGCATATAGTGGCGCGTGTGGCGGTGTCCGGTGGCGGTTAGCGACAAAATTTCAGTATTTTTCTTGTCTGAGGGCAGCGAGTCTAATGGTCATGACCTTTTTCAAAATGAACAGCGGAAGTGTGCCGAACATCAACTAGAAAAGGAAATTGGTTTTGTAGGAAAACTAAACTGTACTCGCGCGTGCCCTTTCTAAGAAGAAAGCTATAGGGCCCATGATAGCCGTTGCCAAAATTAAGCGGCAGATGATGATGAGTGTCAGGTTACATCCCGTCGCTCGCTGTGAGCTTGCTTGGTATGTTGACTCCGGCGCATGCGACGTGGGGCGGCGTCCTTCATTTCATTTACGGCCTTGGACGAATGATACATTGCCGTTGCTCGAAACTCTCACTCTTTCTCTCTCCTCTGTAGATTTTGGTTCCTTGAATGAGTATGAAAGTGTCCTAAGGAAACAGGAAGATTGAAAAAGATGGGGTTTTGAATGTGGCATGCAAGGCTAGCTATTTTGCTTGGCACCCATTTCGAGCAATTTGTGTTACATCATTAAACAAATTGTTTGTAGCCTGGTAAGTACATGGTTCAAAGGTTTCCTCCTACAACAATTTAGGGTAAAAAGAATTCCCCATGCTAATTGTGGTTCTTAATTTATTAATCGGACTAAAACTTTGGGCAATATGATAAATTGTGTTGGATGGTCTTGGGTTTCTCTTACCCTAAAAGCTAGTTCAAAGGGTGAGACTTTCATTTACACTTATAAACCGATGATCGGTCCCTTCTACAATTGATGTGGGATAGTCTTAACAATCCCACCTCACACATTGGGCTTGGGTCCCTATCCCCCACACATCGAGCTTGAGTCAGAGCTACACAAGTTTTGGGTCCGGACTTATTGGTAAGTTAGGCTACAACTGATGTGGGACAATCTCAACAATTCCCCTTCACACATTGGGCTTGGGTTCCTATCCCCCGACACGTCGGGTTTGAGTCAGAGCTACAACAAGTTTTGGGTCCAGACTTATTGGTAAGTCATGTTACAACCAATGTGGGACAATCTTAACAATCCCCCCTCAGACATTTGGCTTGGGTTCCTATCCCCCCAAATGTCAAGCCTAAGTCATAGCCACAACATCCCAAAAATTTTCCTTGTGACTATTGGGTTTGGACTTGTTGGCAAGTCAGGCTCTAATACTCTTGTTGGACAGTTTTGGCCCTCTCTCACTCCAAAAGTCACATCAAAGGGTGAGAGTTTTCCTCACATTTATAAATCAACCATCAACTTATTCCACACCGATGTGGGACAATATCAAAAAATTGTCTGTTCTCTTTTGTCCTTACAAGGTGTCATCTTTCATTCTATTGTTCTGACTTATATGTATGCGAACACGATGCTTGCTAAGATGTACAATTAAGTAGCACTAGGATTTCTACTAACTCCAAGTTGCTAAAAGAATCGGATTTGTGTTTTTATGTGGTCCAAGAAAAGTACCAAAAAATTTCTAAACTTATTACATTAGTACCAATTCAGTTATAAACCTTTAATTGGGCCATTTTAGTCTTAATCATTTTCACATTAGTAGTAATTCAATTATTCTGATTAACTTAAGCTAAAAGTTACTGACATTGACACTTGCCATCATATGTGGCATGATCAGCATTGATATGGATATATTTTAAAAATGATTTTTAATAATTTTTCATTTTTTTTTCCTTTCTCTTCTCTTTTAGTTGGTCCTTGGTCATCGGCCACTGGCCATGGCTAGTGAGAGTTGGTCTTGCCGGGTTACGCCTAGTAGGGGTGAGCACTGACAAGTAGAGGTAAGCATTGGTCTAGGGTCAATTTTGGACCGACCCAAGACCGGCCCAATTTGCCGATCCTGGTCCGATTCCTAGGGGGACTAAGTTGATCCTTGATCCTGCGATTTCTGGACAAGTACTGTTCAAGTTGGTTCTCAATCTTAGGAGTTTAGGGTTGGTCCAATCCAGACCAACCCTGATTGTATATATTATATATAATATATCTAAAATATATTATATATTATATATCAAATATTTTTTATAATTTTTATATAGAAAAACCCTAAGTTAAACGTCATCGATAGCATTAAACGGCTCCTTAGTGAGGAATCTAAGTAATTTTACATTGTTCTTTAATAGCTTAGACTTTTAATATCTTTTACGGCATAAACAACTATGATTTACAAAGGAGGAAAATGTTTATGTGAGGAGTCCTCACAGCGTCCAAAATGATATAAACAGCTCCTCACGGTATTATCCTCAAATACTTGTTCTCTCTATCTTCTTTTTCCTCTTAGTCTTCAATTTGTCAAGATCAAAAGATATAACTTCCCTGTTCACTGCTCATTGCTCATCGCTCGGCACTCGCTTGCTTCTGGTTGCTCATATCGCTCACTACTCACTGCTCGACACTCAACACTCGCCTTGCTTGTTGCTCACTGCTCAATGCTCACATTTCTAGTCGCTTGACGCTCGCCCCACTTGACACCCTTTCTCACCTTTCTTCCCTGACCTCGCTTATTGCTGAGTCCATTGGGTCAGCCCAGTCTTTCATCGCCTTTTCAAGGTGTATAAAAAATGAAACAAAATAATTATTGATTGGTCTCGGATTGACCCTGGAACCGAACTGAACCCATTGGGTTGGTTTGGTCCTTGGTCCCTTTTCAATGAGTAAAAAAAATGAAATAAAAAAAATTATCGATTGGTTATGGATTGACCTTGGAGCTGAATTGAACCTATTGGGTCAATTCGGTCCTTAGTCTCATGCTGAATAGAGTCGATCTTCGGTTCCAAAAATTGAGGATCAACATTGTGCGGGTTAGTTTTAGGATTAAGGGGTGGACTAGCCCAACCTAGACCATGCTTACCCCTACTGACATGGCCCCCTTGCTAGATCTGGCAAGGTTGATCCTTGCCCAAGCTAGGGCGACATGGCATGACACTTATGAACTTTTTTTTTTTAAGTGTTAAAAGAAATTTACATTAAAACATTTTCATGATGATGACAAATGAAATAAATGATAAAGAGATACCGATAGGAAGTGAAATGATGAGGATATTAGAAGAAGCGTATAGATATTTATATTTGAAAGATAAATAAGTTGATTCTTATTCCATATGAACTTCATTCCTCTCTCTCATACATTCAGATTAGTGGTTTTTCTCCCTAATTGTGTAGGAGGGTTCCATGGAAAACAAACATCGAAGGCTCCAGTATATTCATTCTTCCTACAAGGACCAGTGGGCGAGATGTTCCACTCACGCAAGGTGGAGCAATGCTTGTCGTCCCTCTTTGTCACATATATATCAAACCGCTCAAAATGACTTGGCCATGCGAAGCTACAAAAGAACAACGTCGTCATTATCAAATTGATATTAAATGAAAATTCCCAACTACTCGTTATATAATGGAACCCAAGGTCGTCATCTTTGGATTTGCAATGAACTGTGAGAGTAGTTCCAGCTGGCAAATTGTTATGGATTACAACATGTGTCTTGCCCCAAACATCTCTCACACAACTAGCTAGCAATAAAGAACAAATGAATACGAGCTTAGCTGATGATTTCACCATGATGGGGTATCTATGCTCCAATTTCAGCATCATTCAGCTATTTAAGGATGAAGAATGGAGGATATCAGATGTGGCCAACTTGCCATAACCATATCATCTTTAATTAGCATTCCTTTTTCTTTTCTAGATTAAGAATTGCCATAAAACATTTTATATTTTTCCTTTTTTACATTGGTATAAGAATTGCCATAGAAACATATATTGTTACCAGTTTAATATCTTATGAAAAGTTATGATATTTCCGAATATCTCTAAATTTATTCCTCAATTTCATGCCAGATCTTTTGCAATTATAGGATCTCGCTGGCATTTGGCTAGATATCATAAAGAGGGTAAGAGAAAAGTTGATTAATAAATCCTTTAGAATGTTTTGTAGTCACTAACTGGCATTCGGCTAGATACCATGTCTGACCTTTCCAAGAAGAAAACTATAGGGCCTATGATAGCTATCGCTCGGTACATTAACTCCGGTGCTACAACCTGGGGCAGGGTCCTTCAATTCGTGCATGGACTTAGACATATGATATATTGAGGTTGCTTGAAACTCTCACTCTCTTTCTCTCTCTCCTCTCTTTAGATTTTGGCTCCTTGAACGAGTGCGAAAGTGTCTTAAGAAAACATGAAGATTGAAAAGGATAGGATTTTGAATGTGGCGCTCGTTTAATGCGATGGAGGAGGACAGATGAGGCTAGCTATTTTGCTTGGCACTCATTTCAAGCAATTTGTGTTACATTATTAAACAAATTGTTTATAGCCTAGTGAGTGGATGATTCACGGGTTTCCTCCCACAACAATTTAGGGTAAAAAGAATTCACCATGCTAATTGTGATTCTTAATTTATTAATCCTTCACGTGATATAGAAAATTGTGTTGGATGGTCTTGGGCCTCTCTCACTAGAAAATTAGCTTAAAGGGTGCTTTTATTTATACTTATAAACCGACCCCTCGTCTCTTCTACAACCAATATGGGATAATCTCAATGAATTCCCCCTGGGTTAGAGCTGCAACAACCCAGGGCGATCCTTTTCCTCACATTATAAACCTACTTGTAATGACCTGGGCTCCATTGTGTAATATTGTTCGCTTTGGACATTGAGTCCTCACAGCTTTAAAACGCGTCACCTGGGGATAGCTCAGCGGAAGTGTACGTGAAACACGTCACACAGGTTAAAGGGATCCAACCCTTATAAACTAGCCCAGGACTCCCTCCTTAAGCGATGTGGGACTAGAGAAGACCCCTCCCCTTCCTTAGGCTGTCACACTCTTCACCCCTTAAGAGCACAACGTTCTCGTTGTGGCCGATCACACGTGGTCACGTGGTCGGGAGTCGGCTCTCATACCATTTGTAACGATCCGGGCCCCACTATGTAATAGGACAAGGTTGCACTCGGCCATTCCTTTCCCCAAACCGATATTGTCCGCTTTGGTGGCCCCACAGTGGGCCCCCACGAGTTTGTTTTCAGCGTAGTGGAAGCGTACGTGAAACACATCACACAGGTTAAAGGTACTCAAGCCTTATAAACTACCTCAGGACTCCCCACTAAGCGATGTGGGACTAGAGAGGACCCCTCCCCTTCCTTGGGCTGTCACACTACTACCATCCCCTTCCACAACCAATGTGGGACAATCCCAACAAATTGTTTGTTCTCTTTTGTTCTTCAATGTTTGTTAATAATCTCCTTACAATATGTCATCTTTCATTCTATTGTTTGTACTTACAAGTATGCAAACATGATGCTTGCTAAGATGTACTATTAAGTAACACCAGGATTTTTGCTTACTCCAAATTGCTAAAAGGATCAGATATTTGTTTTGATGTGGCTTGGGAAAAGTACTGATAAAGTCTTAATTCTATTGTATTGATACAAATTAATTCCTAAACCTTTTTATTGAGCCAATTTAGTGCTAATCATTTTCATATTAGTACTAATTCAATTTCTTCGGTCATTTTAAGCGAGAAATTGTTGACATGGACACCTACCATCCTATATGGTGTGATCAGCGCTAACATCGATATTTTTTTTTAATAAATTTTAACAATTTTTTTGAATCTTTTTTTTTTTTCTCTTTCCTTTTCTTTTTGCCAGTTCCCAACCATCAACCATAGGCCATCGCTAATGAGAGTTGGCCTTGGCCAAGTTGCACCCAAGTGGGGGCGAGCATCAATGATGCCCCCTTAGCTAGATCTAGCGAGGTTGACCCTCACTTAGGCTAGGGCGACATGGCATGACACTTATTAAGCTTTTTTTTTTTTTTTTTATCATTAGAAGAAATTGACATTGAAACATTTTGATAGCAAGAACAAATGAGAGATGCTACTAGGAAGTGAAGTGAAATGATGTGGATATTAGAAGAAGTGCATAATATTTATATTTGAAAGATAGCTAAGTTGATTCTTGTTTCATCTAAACTTCCTTTTTCTCTCTCATACATTCATATAAGCAGTTTTCTCCCTAATTGTGTGGGAGGATCCCATTAAAAATAGATATTATATTCTCCGATACATTCATTAATCCTACAAGGACCGGTGGGCAAGATCTTCCAAGCACACCGTTTGCAATGTTTTCATCCCCCTTTTGCACATATATATCAAATTGCTCAAAGTGATTTGGCAAGCAAAGCTACGAAAGAACAATGTCCTCATTAAGTAATGGGGTTCAAATTTGAATACCTAGCTGCTCCTCATATAATGGAACCCAAGATTGTCATTCTAGGATTTGCAATGAACTGTTAGAGTAGTTCAACCAGCAAATTGTTATTGATTACAACATGTGTCTTGCCCCAGACATCTCTCACACAACTAGCTAGCAATAAAGAACAAATAGAAATGAACTTAGCTAACGAATTCAGCATGATGGGGTATCAATGCTCCAATTTCAGCATCATTTAGCTATTTAAGGATGAAGAATGGAGGATGTTAGATGTGGCCAACTTGTCATAACCATATTATCTTTAATTAGCGTTCCTTTTTATTCTCGAGGTAAGAATTGTCTTATTACCTTTTATATTTCTCCTTTTTTACATTGGTATAAGAATTGCCATACAAGCATATACTGTTACCGAGTTTAATATCTTATGTATAGATTAATTATGATATTTCCGAATATCTCTAAATTTATTCCTTAATTTGACGCAAGATCTTTTGCAATTATCGAATATAGCTGGGATTTGGCTAGATACCGTAAAGAGGGTTAGAGGAGAGTAGATTAATGAACCCTTTAGAATGTTTTGCAGTCACTAGCTAAGTAAGGCTAATGTATGCAAAATGATTTTCCGATTACTTTTGGTTTTAGGTTAATCAGTCATCTAGCTAGTAAGAGATGTTTCCCGTTAAAGGACGTCACACTCATTATATTGTCATCATTCCAAGCTTCTTTATACCCCATACCGACGTTGTTATCAAATATCTTTTAATTCTATAGTCGCAACGCTGGTTTTGATTCATGATTTACATAATAGGAATCTATTCGGCGAATTTTATAAAAAAATTGTGGGTATAGTTTTTCTATTTCGTCCTTGAATTTTCAGTACTATATTTACTGATTTTGTGGTTAATATTACTGTAACATTGTGGCTGGTTGTTGCTGCTGAGTTTATTTTGATATTAGTTGTTGAGTTTTGAGGAAGGTATTGATCTTGGACCGATTTAAGTTCTCATTGAATGATATCAAAGGTAGCATGATAGAGACTGCGCTTGAGTTAAATGCCTCAAATTAATCATTTCTGAAGTCTCTGATCGAAGAATGTTGAGGCCTAAAGCTTGACATTTTCACTTAATCATTGACATTGACCTCTAAATAAAGATATATTTGACGTTGCATGATATACTTGGCAAACACTTGTGCAATGCCATCTCAGTGATGCGGTTCGTGTTAAGAAGTATTCGTATCGTAAGAATGGCATGAATGTCGGCTGGCCGGAGCAGGTTTCGCGTATATCCTCAACCGCTACCGCTGCATCATCCCGTGTGCACGATGACGCTACGACCGGAGAGTTTTGTAATCTTTGAACGAAATCTCCGAGGAAAAGCACATGTCGAGATGAAGAGAGCCCAAAGCTTTAACCTTCGCAGTGCAACTGAGAATTTCGAATGGCCTGAATCTCGGTTGATATTCCAATTCCAATCATTTCGTTCATCTTCTGCTGTAGTTTCCATCTTCCCCCGTTAACCCGTTCATCATTATCCAGCCGCCGGCCTCATTTCGGAAAGGAAACAGAGAGGGTTCGCCCTGCGGTGTTTTCTTCGTCAGAGAAAAGATACTTATTGCCAAGGCGGTTTACAACTCGTGATTGACAATCGTGCTTTCAAGACGACCTCTTCATCGCCTTTCCAGCATCCCCAAGCTGTCGTCTCCACCGTATCTTGTCACGTTGCCACGTGTTCGTTTTAGTCTCGTCCTGTAAAGAGGACACGAGACAGTTCATGGAATAAAAGTATTAAATCGTCCACAAATCAACCATACATTTCTGTAAAACAAGAAATAAAGTAAAATAAGAAAGGCCAGATCCAGGTTGCCCAACCCATGTCCAAACCGGTGACTGACCGAGAGTTCACCACCCGACCGATTAAAGCATTTTTTGGTAAAGATATGTCCCCTGAAGCAAGCCGTGTAAGAACTGAATGGAAGATGGCGAAATGAAAGGTTGTTCCGCTTTGCTCGATACATTTCGGGCAAGGGGGATTGTACTCTATGAATCTGGTCCTGAGTCTATTGGTACTGCGAAACCGACTCTTTGGTTGTAGCTTCGTCATGCGCACGCGTTGCTGCGGCGGTAGCGGTGGGTCGAGCATGTTCAGCCCCGGCCAAAAATCAGGACATTAACGCCCTTCTTAAGATGCAAATACCAATTAAGTTTCTCATGCTTTCTACCGACATTTATGACTAATAAGATCTGGACGACCACCATCATCAGCAGGGCCTTCATTCAGTGCACGGCCTCGGCCCTGCTAATGATGGTGGTCGTCCAGATCTTATTAGCCATAATCAACATACTCTACAAGCTCACAGCAAACGATGGGATGGACCTGATGCTTGTTGGAAGAGCTAGTACGCGCACCTAGTGGGGGGTGAATAGGTGTGAAAACAAATTTTGCAAAATATAGTGTAGAACTTTATTTTTAACCTGAGTCTGGTTAACAATAGACTTCGAAGGGGAAATTGGACTCTAACAATTAATAGAGTTATGAACAAAGTAAAAGAGTTTAGGAAAGAGAATAGGAATATAAGGTTTATAGTGATTCGGCTTAATCCAAGCTTACATCCACTCTCTCGCACTGATAGCTCACCGGCTAGATAGAATCAATTATGGAGATCTTGACTTACTTAAGGAATGTGACGATAGCCTACCAATCCTGCTCGCCCATACAATTAGGATCTAGGTTTCTATGAGTAGAACTTTCCAAGTATACTTTGCCAATCAACGGATCCAAATTACTTGAATTAATCTCAAAATGAATAATAGATCTTGAGATGTTTTCTCCAGCCGTGAGATCTTCTTTAGCCGCTCGAATCAAATCCTTAAAGAAATAATCAACCTGGATAAGTCTTCTTCGTCGGTCTAAAAACTGTCAATGAGAATAAACTTTAAATCTTGAGTCTGGCGATCTGGCAGTCTTCAGATTTTGACGAAAGAGTCTAGAAATCTTAATACTAGACTGATGAAAATGTTTTGTTAGCTTCAAGATAAATAAGGAAATTTTCTTCAACACTTGCCATCGCCTATGGCTTGATCATTGCGATGGGCGTCATGGGCCCTCTAGCTTTCTTCTTAGAAAGGTCACACAAATGTCCACACTTCTGTTAAACCAATCTTTCTGGTCTATTTGGGTAGGTGTGTGCGTGTGTTTGCGGGTGCAATGACAGCCCAAGAGCCATGTTTCCATGTACGCGGAATAGGAATTTCACGCTCTACAAGGGCGTTGGCGGGCCGATCCATATTAAGCTCTAAAGCGCTGGGAACGTTAACTGGGGTTGGCGGGCCGATGCTGCTCACGCTCTACGAGGGCGTGGAAGTCGACTTACTCTCTGGTTGACGCACGTGAACCACCACGCTGCGGCAGCGACGACCCAGCATTGCCACGGGGTTCGTGCAATCGCCTCCTGGGCTCGCTTTTGGCCGTGGCCAGCTGCTTCTGTTGAGCTTTGTGGTATATCTGTCAGGTGGGTCTTCGTCTTTTCTTTTTATATACGTCTTCATTTTTGTTGCCTTGAATTGCTTCACTTCACTTTGTGACATCTTTCTAGTGTGATTCACCTTTTTTCTTTTCCAAGGTTCTTCTGGTTGGTCTTATGTCCACACATCCCGAGTAGTTATTTTTTTATTATAGTATATGAACTTTCTAGCCCGCTTCGTGTTTTCTTTAGGGTCTTGATAAATCAAGGTACCAAAGAAAACACAATTTTCCAATAGGGATTTTCAATTGCAATGCAGTAACCCTATGTCCAGACTGGATGCATTTCTTATTTTAACATAGTAGTGTCCACATGTCTTATCTTTCCAATTGAAGAGAGTTTTTCTTCCCCTTACCTTTGGGAATATCTCTGAATTTTATATCCTAGATTTCAAACGAGGCAGTTTTAAGACATACTCAGATCCAAATACTCTGCGTATTGTTTGTTGGATCTAAAGGGCAAATAAGTCTTCAAGGTCTCAAAGATAACTGAGCGGTCAAGCGTGCTCAGTTGGAATGAGTGGGTTCTCTATTAAAAACCCAACATCTCCCACCCAGAGGAACCTCGTTAAGTTTTTTCCAACATCCCGAGTAGTTATTTTTTTATAATGTGCATGTGGCTGACTGCTATTTTCGGGTAACGAGTAAAAAGAATGCACAACGTCTTGTTGGACAGGCCAAGATGAGTGAGGGTTTCCCATACCATTACACGAGCACCGCATTGATGTGCTTCATGGGGTCTGTCACGCTCGGGCACGTGCCCATCCTTCTATTTGGTCGATTTTATAATGCGATATCCCAGGACAATGTATCGCCGACCCTTTTCAATTTTAAGCACATGCGGAAGCAGTTAAAATCCCCAGACAATAAAACGATGGGATAGAAAAGTAGGGCCATATTTTTCATATTGAAATTTATAACCAAACTTTTATACAAACCACAAACCCTTTCAAAACTATTCACATCAAAAAGGAGATCTCAAAAGAAGACAGAAACTTAAACGAACTAGGCCGTACCCAAGGCCCCTCTCGGGATTGTCTTCTTCTTCCAAAAATCCTTCTCTTCAGATCTCACCTCCGAGTTCCCTTCTCGGATTCCTCCTCCTCGCTCTTGGCGGGGTCCCGAAATGGTTTTCCCCAAAGCGGGATGAGACTACGTCTCGCGAGTTCTACCCCACTAAGCCCGATTAGTAAACTACTATACTAAAGACGCCTAAACACGCACGGGCGGAGGACTTACCTTGGCCTCGAGATCCCACACCGCAAGTCGGTACAATTCACAATAAATATCCATTCACTTCAAACAAATCGAGCCGTCGATTACATGTCATACGAATCAATCCCCTTTGCGGGATATTTAAAAACTAGGCCACGTGCATTCTCCGGGACGACCTTCCAAGTCTCCGAGTTCACGTGCCTCGAACCTTGGGCCCACGTGCATTCTCTCGGCGACCTTTTCGCCAAAGTGATGCATCAAGTCACCGAGCCCACGTGCCCTTTTAGATGCCGGGCCCACGTGCATTCTCTCGGTGCATTTCACCAAAGCGATGCATCAAGTCGCCGAGCCCACGTGCCCTTTTAGATGCCCGGCCCACGTGCATTCTCTCGGTGCATTTCACCAAAGCGATGCATCAAGTCGCCGAGCCCACGTGCCCTTTTAGATGCCCAACTCGTCACCGAGCCCACGTGCATTCTCCAGGAGTACATACCGAGTCTCCGAGCCACGTGCATTCTCTCAGGCGACCTTTTCGCCAAGGTGACATATTCAACCACTGAACTCACGTGCATTCTCAAGGTGACACTCCAAGTCACCGAGCCATGTGTCCTCTTTGCAGTGGTTACCAATTCACTTTCAATATCGACGACCAATGCCCAACGATTTCTCAATCAAATAATTAAATCAACTCAATAAAGCATTAAAATACTGAATAACATACTTGGCCGTTACCAATCAACAATTCAATCACAATCAATTCCAATCAATTTAGGGTAAATCCCTAAAATATCACAATTTAATTAATTCCATACAACGTAGAGCTCAAATAAATAAACGAACTGCGCCACGATGATCAGCACGAGATTTCGGTCGTCGGCCATCAAAATCTTAATTTCCGAAAAATAAATAATTAATTATTAATTTCGAAAATTAATTAATTAATATTAAAAAAATTCAATTTAGCTCCAAATAAAGCCCGATTCAATAAACGGACTTCACCACGGTCATCAGCATAATTTTCCGGTCACGGGCCATCCCAGTTGAATTTTCGGAAAATAAATAATTATTTAATTAATTTCGAAAATTAATTAATATTAAAAATTCAATTTAGCTTAACCTAAAGTCCGATTAAATAAACGGACTTCGCCACGATCATCAGCATAATTTTCCGGTTCTAGACCATCTCCCTTGAATTTTCGGAAAATAAATAATTATTTAATTTAATTCCGAAAATTAATATTTAAATACTAAAAAATCCACTTAGGCCCGAAAAGCCTAATTGGAGCCCACTAAGGGTCGGGAAAAATCCCGAGGCACTTCCAATAATTAGTAGACAATGTCTACTTGCTAATTACACATTCAATTTATCTAATTCACATCACAATTGGCTAATAATTGCTAATTTAATCTAATCTAACAACCTAAACATAATTAATTAAATCTAAACCAGCTTAAAGCATAATTAGCCACTAATCCAGGATTAGTGAGATTACTCACCAAATCGCGCGCAAATCGGATCAATCCGACGGCGGCGACGCGAGGAACGAAACTTCCCAAAGCACGGCTCGGGCTCGGGGCGGAAACGGCCCAAAAGCGGGCCCGAAGTGGCTGAAACCCACTTCGTGGGTATGCTGGTCGCGGCTGAACGGAGCAGCTCCGGCGGCTAGGGCGGTGGGGAAGACCGGCGGAGGGCGGGGTCGCGGGGAGGTCCCATGGGGTTGGCGGTGGCCGGAGGCGGCCGGAGATGGGCGGAAGCAATGGGCCGGAACAAGCGAACGGGGCTGGTTCGCTCGGCACGGGCGTGCGGACGAGCGGCCGGGGCGGCGGGCGAAGCGGGGGTGCGGCACGGCGTGATCAAGGGTGGCTGGCGGTGGCGGCGGCGGGACGAGCGGCGAGGGGCGGCCGGCGGTTCGGTCCGCACAAGGAAGAACGAAGAAGAAGAAGAAGAAGAAGAAGAAGAAGGTCACGTGGGATGAGGGAGAAGAGAGAGGAGAGAGAAGAGAGAGAGGGAAGAGATAAGGGAGAGAAGAGATAAGAGAGAGAAAAGTGAGAGAAAAGATGAACGGTGGGGGATTCGCACGGATGGGGGGGGGGGAGAGGAGAGAGAAAGAGAAAAGAGAGAAAAAGAAAGAAAAGAAAGAAAAGAAAAGAGAGGGGGAGAGAGAGAGAAAAAGAAAAAATTAAAATGCACACTTCCATTATGCAAATTTTTCTTTTCTCTTTCTATTTTATTTTGGTCTTCAATTTTTCTTCCGATAATTTCTTTATTGAAATTTCGGACTCGTCAATAAATTGACGAACGATGAGACAGGATCCAAAAAAATAAGAATTATGACGCGCTTAAAATTCGATTCCCGAAATCGAGTTCAATTTCGTGGTTAAAAATCGATCGGACGTGATTTTAGCTCAATCCAACCAATTAGGTAGCTTTTAGGGATTTTACGGCCGATACATCCCTTAACGGCTTCACCCAATAGGTTAGTTAACTCATGAGTGATCAGCTCGAGAGAAAAAGGCCGTAGGCACGCCGACGAAATGCCCATTTCACTTTATCGAAACAACGGGGTCGAATTTCGGGATGTCACAACTCTTCCTCTTATAAAAATTTCGTCCTCGAAATTTAAACCATTACACTTTGTTCAAAAAGGCGGGGCACAACTGTCTCATCGATTCTTCAGTCTCCCAAGTCGCTCCTTCGACCGTGGTGTTCCGGACCACTTTGACCAATGGGATGGTCTTTGTACGCAGAACTTGCTCTTTACGATTGACAATCCGAACCGGCTTTCAACGTATGACACACGGTCATCCACGTCCAATTCCTCGAAATTGAGCACGTGGGTCGGGTCGCTCGTACTTCCTTAACATCGACACGTGAAAGACGTCATGCACATGCGCCAATCTTGGCGGCAACGCAAGACGATACGCTAGGTTTCCGATTCTTTCAAGAATCTCAAACGGACCTACGTACCTCGGACTCGCTTGCCTTTCTTACCAAAGCGCGAAGTTCCCCTCATTGGTGACACTTTTAGAAAAACGTGATCACCAACTTGGAATTCCAAAGACCTTCGACGCTTATCGCATAACTCTTCCGCCGCTTTGCGCCGTCTTCAACTGTCTCTCGATCACCGCCACGGCATCTACCGATTGCTTGAACCAATTCGGGCCTCGTTATCTTCCTTTCTCCGACTTCATCCCAACACACCGGAGTTCTGCATGCTCGCCATACAACGCTTCGAATGGAGCCATCTTGATGCTATGCTGATAACTGTTGTTGTAGGCGAATTCCACCAGATGAAGTTGATCCTCCCAACTTCCTTTGAAGTCTATTACACACGCTCTCGGCATGTCTTCAAGAGTCTCGAATCGTCCTTTCGGGACCGGCCATCCGTCACGAGGATGATATGCCGTCTTGTCTTGAAGTTTTGTACCTAAAGCACTCGCAAGCTCTTCCAAAAAGCAGCAAGTAAACCTCGGGTCTCTATCGAGATGTTATCGTAATGGCACTCCATGCATACGAACCACATGACGCACATACAGGTCTGCGTGTCTATCCAGACTCAGGTCCTTTCGAACTGCAATGAAGTGAGCCGACTTTGTCAGCACTGTCGACTACTACCCAAATCGAATCGTTTCCCTTTTGACTCCTTGGTAGTCCGTCCACGAAGTCCATCGTGATATGCTCCCATTTCCACTCGGGAATTGCGAGAGGTTGCGAAATCCTCCCGGCTTGCAATCTTTGGGCTTTTACTTGTCGACAAGTCAAACACTTGGCCACATGCTTGGCGATGTCCGCCTTCATACCCGACCACCGGTAGTGTTGACGCAAATTCGATACATCTTAGTGCTTCCGGGATGAACGCGTAATTGCTACGATGTGCTTCGATAAAATTTCTTCTCTAAGCTCTACATCGTCAGGTACAACCAAACGTCCACGACACCTCAGTACTCCATCATCAGAAACTTGAAAATCAGCTTTTCTTTTGTCGGTATCCTCTTGAAGAATTTTCTGTACGTCTGGATCTGTCGGTTGAAGTTGTTTGATTCTAACCTGGATATCTGGCTCAATTCTGAGGGTGGCCATAAAACTTGAGAGGTGGCCTACTTCAAATTTGAATTCCGAATCTCGAGCTTTCTCGATTAAGTTCCACTCCTTAACCAAGATTCGTGCCACTGAAGACTTCCGACTCAATGCATCGGCGACCTTGTTCGCCTTTCCGGGTGATATAGAATATCACGGTCGTAGTCTTTCGTAATTCCATCCATCGCCGTTGTCTCATGTTCAATTCCTTCGAGAGAACAAATACTTGAGACTACGATGGTCCGTGAAGATACGAAACTTTTCCCCACACAAGTAGTGTCTCCAAATCTTCAATGCAAATATGATGGCTGCGAGTTCTAAGTCATGCGTCGGATAATTCAATTCATGAGGTCTCAACTGCCGAGAAGCGTATGCAACAACTCTGCCATGTTGCATTAGCACGCAACCCAATCCCCTGAATGACGCATCACTATAGATCTCGAATCCTCCAGGACCGAGATGGAATCGTCGGCAAAGTGCGGTAGTCGGCTTTTCCTTCGGCTCTTGGAAACTACGCTCGCACTTGTCTCGACCATACAAACTTCTCATTTTTCTTTGTGAGCTTTGTCGAGGCGACGCTATCGATGAAAACCCTTCCACAAATCGTACGTAATAACTCCGCTAACCCCAGAAAACTTCGATCTCGTCACGATGTCGGTCTCGGCCACTTGATCACGGCTTCTATCTTGCTCGGGTCGACGGAGATTCCTTCTCCAGGAAATTACATGACCTAAGAACGCAACACGAGTCGCCAAAACTCGCATTTGCTAAACTTAGCATATAGCCGATGAGTTCTTAAGGTGCGAAGCACTAATCTCGATGATTCTCGTGCTCTTCATTACTTCTCGAATAGACCAGGATATCATCTATGAACACGATTACAAACCGATCTAGATATTCCTTGAACACTCGTTCATCAAATCCATAAAGGCGGTTGGAGCATTTGTCAATCCGAACGGCATCACTGTAAACTCATAATGACCATATCGGTACGAAATGCCGACTTAGGAATATCTTCTTTCCGAATCCTCGGTGATGGTATCCTGTCCTCAAATCGATCTTCGAGAATATTGACGCTCCTTGCAGTTGATCAAATAAGTCATCTATCCTCAGCAATGGATACTTGTTCTTGATCGTTACGTGATTGAGTTGCCGATAGTCGACGCACAAACGCAACGAACCATCTTTCTTCTTAACAAACAGAACTGGTGCTCCCCAAGGTGATGCGCTAGGACGAATAAATCCTTTATCCAGTAACTCTTGCATCCGCACCTTCAGTTCCTTCAACTCGAGATAACGACATTCGATAAGGTGCCTTTGAGATCGGTTCGTCCCCGGTGCTAGCTCGATTACAAATTCAATCTCTCTTTTCGGCGGTAACCCTGGCAATTCTTTTGGAAAGACATCTCGGAAACTCTGTACCTGCTTGCAATATCTTCCATTTTCAACTCTTCAAGCGTCGTATCCACGACAGTCGCTAATACCCTCGGCAACCCTCGTCTAACAAACGAGCTGTTTCGACGATGAGATTAAGGAAATCGAAGGTCCTCCTCGATTCCGACAAACTCAAAGCTCTTACCCTCTAATGGGTCAAACCGAATCGCTTTGCGATAGCGAGTCCATTTTAGCTCGTTGATTGGTGAGCCGAGTCCATGCCAATTATCAAATCAAAATCATACATGGCTAGGACTAACAAGTCAATTTTCCCCACTCGCTCACCAATCTCTAACTTGCACCCCGAACATCCCAAAGCAGCAATAACTTTATCTTTCAAAGGTGTAGATATGCAAATTGCCGATTCCAACAATACAGGATTCAATCCTAGCATCCTAACATATTGCTCTGCAATGAAGGAATGGGTTGCTCCCAAATCAAATAAAGCATAAGCAGGTTGGTCGTTGAGCGAGACCGTACACGTAATCACGCCAGCGCGGCTTCGCCGACCTTGGGTGATCGCGTACACGGTGCCCCGAGTGGAGGTCTCTGCTTTGTCCTCCTTGCGGTGCATTACGAGGGGCATACCCTCCTATCTGTCTCATCGGTGGCGGCGCGGCAGCAACGGAAGAGGTTGTCCTCTTTGCTTCTTTGGACAAAATCTGGCTATATGGCCCTGTTGGCCACATTCAAAACATGCACCCGTCCCGGGCACGGTCTGCCCCGCCCATGTCTTCTCCCACAGAAGCGACACTCGTTAGTCCTAATAGGTCCTGACCTATTAAATCCACTCTTCTTGTTGGGCGGACTTTGGAATCTATTTCCAAACATCGGCCTCTTCCCTTGGCGGATGTTGTCTCTGTGCGAGCTAAACCTCGATCCGAGATGAGGCCTGCTTGCTCCGATATACCTCTCTCTATCATTTGAGCCCGACGGTAGACTTCACGATAATCTACCAAATCCAATGGTAATAGAGGTTGTTTCGGTTACGTACGAAGACCATTCCTAAATCTCCGAGCTTTCTCCTCGGGGTCCTCGATCAATCTTGGGGCATATTGAGATAGTTCACGAACTTAACCCCGTCGATCGACGAGTCATCGATCCTTGGCGAAGGCGTTGAAACTCCTCCATCTTCAATTCTCGGGCAGCACTCGAAAAATATTGATCATTAAAAGCTTTGAGGAAGGTGTTCCACACCCTTGGTACTCCTTCCGGAACACAAGCATCCTTGGTGGCTCTCCACCAAATGTTGGCATTATCTTGAAGTTGATACACAGCTAGTATCACCTTTTCTTCTTCATTACACATCAAGACTGCGAATGCTTTCTCCATATCTTGTACCCACCTTTGTGATGCGGCCTCGGGGTCTCCAAGTACCCCTAAACCTTGGTGGATCTAACCTTCGAAAGTGCCCCACTAACTTGCGATTGGTCTTTCGCAACCACTATTCCGGCCGACCTTCAACGTTCCTTTGCGGGAGGAACTATGGCGAGTGCGACGGGGGCGCGGAGAGCGGCTGGCGGCCCGGCGGCAGAGCGGCACGAGCGCGGCGCGCCTACGGCATTAGCGGCGGCCGAGCGGCGGCTTCAACCGTAGCGGCTTGCTGATCCATTCTATTACCCAATACTTCCAAAACACGCAAGATCCCATCCACCCCGGGATCATTAGGGGCCGCTACCCCGACATCTACGACAGGTGGATTCACTCCACTCGCGCTAGCTTTGTGCCGGCGCTCGACCACGTCCGCCTCGGGTTCCGACACGAGTCGAAGCTCTACCCCGAATAACGGCCCCTCGGTCCTCTTTGCGGGAGTTCTCGGCTCCCGATCGCTCATGGTGTAGCTTTACTCAACTAACACCTGTTTCCAATTCAACACCGAATTAGAAACAGAGCGATCCAAACAACAAACAATTTTAGCACTCGCCTAACACGAGACATGCACCGGCATGAATTTAAAGGCCATCCTACTAACTATCCCATTAACCATCGCTCCTTATCACTCCAATCTTCAACTTCGCTCTGATACCACTTAAACCGGATGTCACGCCCCGATCCTCGGGCACGTGCCCATCCTTCTATTTGGTCGATTTTATAATGCGATATCCCAGGACAATGTATCGCCGACCCTTTTCAATTTTAAGCACATGCGGAAGCAGTTAAAATCCCCAGACAATAAAACGATGGGATAGAAAAGTAGGGCCATATTTTTCATATTGAAATTTATAACCAAACTTTTATACAAACCACAAACCCTTTCAAAACTATTCACATCAAAAAGGAGATCTCAAAAGAAGACGAAACTTAAACGAACTAGGCCGTACCCAAGGCCCCTCTCGGATTGTCTTCTTCTTCCAAAAATCCTTCTCTTCAGATCTCACCTCCGAGTTCCCTTCTCGGATTCCTCCTCCTCGCTCTTGGCGGGGTCCGAAATGGTTTTACGGCGGGATGAGACTACGTCTCGCCGAGTTCTACCCCACTAAGCCCGATTAGTAAACTACTATACTAAAGACGCCTAAACACGCACAGGCGAGAGGACTTACCTTGGCCTCGATCCCACCGCAAGTCAAGTACAATTCACAATAAATATCCATTCACTTCAAACAAATCGAGCCGTCGATTACATGTCATACGAATCAATCCCCACTGCGGGATATTTAAAAACTAGGCCACGTGCATTCTCCAGACGACCTTCCAAGTCTCCGAGTTCACGTGCCTCGAACCTTGGGCCCACGTGCATTCTCTCAGGCGACCTTTTCGCCAAAGTGATGCATCAAGTCACCGAGCCCACGTGCCCTTTTAGATGCTCGGGCCCACGTGCATTCTCTCAGGTGCATTTCACCAAAGCGATGCATCAAGTCGCCGAGCCCACGTGCCCTTTTAGATGCCCGGCCCACGTGCATTCTCTCGGTGCATTTCACCAAAGCGATGCATCAAGTCGCCGAGCCCACGTGCCCTTTTAGATGCCCAACTCGTCACCGAGCCCACGTGCATTCTCCAGAGTACATACCGAGTCTCCGAGCCACGTGCATTCTCTCGCGACCTTTTCGCCAAGGTGACATATTCAACCACTGAACTCACGTGCATTCTCAAGGTGACACTCCAAGTCACCGAGCCATGTGTCCTCTTTGCAGTGGTTACCAATTCACTTTCAATATCGACGACCAATGCCCAACGATTTCTCAATCAAATAATTAAATCAACTCAATAAAGCATTAAAATACTGAATAACATACTTGGCCGTTACCAATCAACAATTCAATCACAATCAATTCCAATCAATTTAGGGTAAATCCCTAAAATATCACAATTTAATTAATTCCATACAACGTAGAGCTCAAATAAATAAACGAACTGCGCCACGATGATCAGACGAGATTTCGGTCGTCGGCCATCAAAATCTTAATTTCCGAAAAATAAATAATTAATTATTAATTTCGAAAATTAATTAATTAATATTAAAAAAATTCAATTTAGCTCCAAATAAAGCCCGATTCAATAAACGGACTTCACCACGGTCATCAGCATAATTTTCCGGTCACGGGCCATCCCAGTTGAATTTTCGGAAAATAAATAATTATTTAATTAATTTCGAAAATTAATTAATATTAAAAATTCAATTTAGCTTAACCTAAAGTCCGATTAAATAAACGGACTTCGCCACGATCATCAGCATAATTTTCCGGTTCTAGACCATCTCCCTTGAATTTTCGGAAAATAAATAATTATTTAATTTAATTCCGAAAATTAATATTTAAATACTAAAAAATCCACTTAGGCCCGAAAAGCCTAATTGGAGCCCACTAAGGGTCGGGAAAAATCCCGAGGCACTTCCAATAATTAGTAGACAATATCTACTTGCTAATTACACATTCAATTTATCTAATTCACATCACAATTGGCTAATAATTGCTAATTTAATCTAATCTAACAACCTAAACATAATTAATTAAATCTAAACCAGCTTAAAGCATAATTAGCCACTAATCCAGGATTAGTGAGATTACTCACCAAATCGCGCGCAAATCGGATCAATCCGACGGCGGCGACGCGAGGAACGAAACTTCCCAAAGCACGGCTCGGGCTCGGGGCCGGGAAACGGCCCAAAAGCGGGCCCGAAGTGGCTGAAACCCACTTCGTGGGTATGCTGGTCGCGGCTGAACGGAGCAGCTCCGGCGGCTAGGGCGGTGGGGGAAGACCGGCGGAGGGCGAGGGGGTCGCGGGGGAGGTCCGGCGGGGTTGGCGGTGGCCGGAGGCGGCCGGAGATGGGCGGAACAGCGGCTGGAACAGAAGCGAACGGGGCTGGTTCGCTCGGCCTGGGTGCGCGGACGAGCGGCTGGGCGCGGGCGAAGCGCGCGGGTGCGGCACGGCGGTGCGGCGGTGCGGCGGCGCGACGGCGGGACGAGCGGCTGAGGGGCGGCTGGTCTGGTTCGGTCCGCACAAGGAAGAAGAAGAAGAAGAAGAAGAAGAAGAAGAAGGTCACGTGGGATGAGGGAGAAGAGAGAGGAGAGAGAAGAGAGAGAGGGAAGAGATAAGGGAGAGAAGAGATAAGAGAGAGAGAAAAGTGAGAGAAAAGATGAACGGTGGGGGATTCGCACGGATGGGGGGGGGGGGGGGGGAGAGGAGAGAGGAGAGAGAAAGAAAAGAGAGAAAAAGAAAGAAAAGAAAGAAAAGAAAAGAGAGGGGGAGAGAGAGAGAAAAAGAAAAAATTAAAATGCACACTTTCATTATGCAAATTTTTCTTTTCTCTTTCTATTTTATTTTGGTCTTCAATTTTTCTTCCGATAATTTCTTTATTGAAATTTGATTTCGTCAATAAATTGACGAACGATGAGACAGGATCCAAAAAATAAGAATTATGACGCTTAAAATTCGATTTCGAAATCGAGTTCAATTTCGTAGTTAAAAATCGATCGGACGTGATTTTAGCTCAATCCAACCAATTAGGTAGCTTTTAGGGATTTTACGGCCGATACATCCCTTAACGGCTTCACCCAATAGGTTAGTTAACTCATGAGTGATGTTCAGAGAAAAAGGCCAGAAAGACGCCGACGAAAACGCCCATTTCACTTTATCGAAACGGGTCGAATTTCGAGGATGTCACAAGGGTCAATCCAAGCAGTCCTTTAGGCGTTGTGTAGAGGAGAATCTGGAGCCAGTGGAAGCTCGGATCGAACATCGGGCTCCTTATCGTATTATACTCGGTACACCCAACAAACACCTCTCAATGTTGTGTGCATTTTAGAGCTTAATATGGATCGTCGAATTACCCTGGTATCAATCTATAGCTGATCCACCACCCCTCGTGATGCGATTTCGCCTATGGTGGTGTGGGGGATCATTGCTTCCTGGGTGTGCAACGTTCTAATTTTATGGCGTGTGGATGAGAGGGCCAGAGTTTGTGTCGGTTTTTAATCCTTTGATGATGGTGACCGTGGCCTTGGGGGGATCCTTCCTTTTGGACGAAAATGCAGTTCCCCTTTCATATTAAAATGTATTCCACGTCCAATCAATTGATCACCCAAGTGAACAACGATGGGCGAGGATGGCGTAACGAGTGGGTTACCCAATGGGTCCGCGGCATTAATTTCACTAGTAATGTTCTGCCTCTGTTAGGAATTTCTAAGATAGCATTTTTTCCAAGCTATTATTCCTGAATATTTTAGAACAATCATATTTCCATGCAGTAAAGTTAAATTAGACAATAATGTGGATTAATCATTATATTGGGTTTATCCTCTCCTAGCGGATTTGTGCTAATATAATCTGACGTTTTTCAAATTTAGCGAGAATTGCCGAGGATGGTCGGTGAAGTGGGATTAACTGGGGTCCGGTGACATGTCGACGATGCTGGAAAGTTGTAAAGATTTATTTAATGTTCTGCTTATTTAAGGAGAAAACTTGTTACCTATGGACGCATTTTTACCGGATTCTTTTTATTATGGAGATTAGAGATATCGGATATCGAGATTTGAATTTCCACTTTGGCTTTGGCGATATATTCAGGATATATAGTTTAGGTGCCTCGTGTGTGTTTGAGTGTATAAATATGTACATACGACGTCATCACATGTACCATTTCAATCCAGTCATCTAAAGATAGGGAAAAATATAAAAAGTCATAAAACTATTGTATTAGTGCCAATTCAATCATCAACTTTTTAATTATGCTAATTTAATTCTAAATCGTTTTACATTTTATCAATTGAGTTAATTAGGCTAATTTTGATTGGAAATTCAGCCTGAACACTAGCCATCTTACGTGATATGACTAGCATTGACATGAACATTTTTAATAATATGTTAATATTTTTCTTATTTTCTTATTTATTATTTTATCATTTTTGTTTTTCCTTTCTTTTCTTTTTTTTTTTTCCTTTCATTTTGGCTAGTGAGCGTCACGGCCCTTGCCCAAATCTAGCTCCTTTGCACCTCGCCTTGGGCCAATAGGGCTGCAAAGTAGGGGTGATCGGTTCCCGGTTCAGTCCGGTTCTACCTTGGAACCGGGAATCGGACCGAGAGCACCGGTTCCCAAAATTGCAAACCGTGGACCGGATTGTTTGGTCCTAAGACTGAACCGAACCATCGGTTTCGGTCCAATCCGGTCCGGTTCAACAAAATCGGCTCTACTTTTTTGCATTAAAGAGTGATCGCGCTCCAAAACGATCAATCCAATTCGGTTCTTGGACGATTCAACAAAACTAATTACACATGTTCCCACATGCAAAATATTCAAACTTCACTTGTGTGATTCACACTTAACTTCAACCATGAAGGCCATGAACAATTTGGCTAAAGGTTGGGCTTGGTTTAAATTTTATAAACAATCTCTCTTATGCTTTTTGAATGTTTAGTCGAGAAGGAGATTTTTTTCTATAAATAAAAGAGTAACAAAAATGGTTTTAATGGTCTCTTGGCCACATAAGAGGTTCCTATCTCAAATTGCAATTTTTGTTGCAATAAGTTATCATGTTTATATATTTTATTAATTCTATGTATATAAATTATATATTAAAAAATTTGGTTCGGTCTGAGTCGGTCCAGTTTGGTCCGGTTCCCAGTTTCAAGGCAGGAACCGGACCAACCGGGAACTGGACCGCCGACCGTGGGAACAGCCCAAAACCGGCCGGTTTGGTCCGGTCCGGCCGGTTCCTAGTTCGGGTGGTTCCTGTTGCACACCCCTACTGCAAAGTCCTAGGGGAGGGCTTTTGCACCCTTACCCATGGCCAATGAGACACCAAAGTAAAAAAGAACAAATACTAAAAGGTAATATGGCAAAACAAAAGGTAATATGCGAATCCTAACTCCAGGCCAAAAAAGAAGAAAAAAACAAAAGGGTAATGAAAATGAGATATTATACTTGATTTGTCGCTGATTTTATGTGGAAATTATTATCCAAAAAGGATTGGATTGGACCGGATCTATCTAGATCTCGGGCAGTCTAATGCAACCGGTGAAAGAGGGAGGGAGATATTCGATCATTAAGGTTGGGAATAGGCTTCCTATCTCTTCCGAAAGAACAATTAAGAATGTCGACTGTGGTTTAAGAATAGTTAGATCAGTTCATCGGAATCAAAGAAACAATAAGTAAAATGTTTAAGGCAGCAACACCCATGTATAGGGCCTTCTCTTGAATTTGATAGAGCCCAAGCCTTTTGAGAATAATGAAAAGATCTTGTTGCCCCTTTAGACTGAGCTGTTAAGCGCGGGAGCAACACTCCAGCCAAGGTTTTGGAGAGGACTAACCTGAATTAAGCAAACGAAAAACGGCAGTAAATGAACCCAACTCGAACATTCAAAGCTCGTGGTAAACACAAAAAATCCAATTAATCAAGGCTACATAAACACTTTCAAATCGAGAGGGAGGCATTGAGCTCTAGGGAGTGGCCAGAGTGAGGGCTGCGATCCTGACCAATGGCCAGCCCTTGCCCAATGGCGGGTAAGGGTTTTCAGCCAAAATAAAAGGAAAAAGAAAGAGAGAGGGAAAAAATAATTCAAAATTTTTTTAAAAATTGTAAAATTATCCACATCAGCGAGTTCTAGTTAAAATTGGCCAGATGAACTCAATTGACAAAATATAAAAAAAATTATAAAAAAATTGGTTAATTTAAAAAAGTTTAAAATTGAATTGGCGCAAATGTAACATGTTTATGACTTTTTAAGTACTCTTCTCTTTCAAGACGATACGAGATGATTTTTAATACGATGTTCTAGATAAAAGTTAGAAACAGAGACATATTAGATCACAAA
The DNA here is from genome assembly GCA_017140325.1 of Eucalyptus leucophloia subsp. euroa. Lineage (NCBI taxonomy): Eukaryota > Viridiplantae > Streptophyta > Magnoliopsida > Myrtales > Myrtaceae > Eucalyptus > Eucalyptus leucophloia. The sequence goes on from CM029474.1 coordinate 9,253,344, forward strand.
TCCAAGAAGCCAAATTGGCTGCGGCTTTCATTAGTGGAGGAAATAGATAATAAAAAAGGCAGTGGAAATCAGATAGCACTCAACCTGGTCAAGAAAGGGCTATCCATCCAGCACGCTCAGTAACTGTTGCACGTGCTGCGAACGAAGCCACGTCGAAATGAATCCCGACACACCTCCCACGTTAAACACTACCTTCAATAATGTCGCACATGAAATTTCACGCTCTTTCTTTCGTTTACCTAGTCGCGGTGCTAATGGAATTTCTAGAAGAATGTTCGCTTTTCTTTTCTTTTTTTTTTTTATGTCTTCAAAATAATCGCATCTATTCCCCGAAGCTCCTGTACTTGTCTATCGTTGTCGGAAAGTCCCCATGACTCAACTTGATTTGGTTCAGCTCAATAATGTCGAGATAGTATCTCAGTCCAAGCTTGAACTTGGCCTTGATGGTCCTCGTCCATCGTCAGCATTTAAGGAAAGAAAAACCCATAGAAGGCCATCGCGAAGACTATTAGTTTGATAAATGAAGAAGGATTATCATAGCTACCCGGTCCGTGTAATCTATTTTGTCATGGAAACCCGCCTCGATCGCTATATATATAGCTCGACTTTGAAAATTTGACTTTCTATCCAATCGATGCTGATAGATGCGAATTGTGTAGAGAATGAATTACATTTACGGAAGGGCCAGCTTAGTCAAAATATATGAAATTTTGTGAAAGCACTATCAACCCCTCTAAAATTTAAGTTCTTAGATAAGGCAAGTTAGTAGACTGTGCGAGCCAGGGACAATTTGCCCAACCCCACCATAAAATTACCCAGCACGCATTCCATATGGCGTCACGTCCACGTCTAAACCTAGTTTAGGCGAGGTTATTTTCAAAGAATTTCCTAGTTAAATTAGGCACGAAGGCAGAAGTTAAATGGCCCCATCAATTTCACATGTGCACTCGAGTGCTCCACAATCACTATGACGGATGAGTTCTGTCATATCCTTGGACTTAAATATGAATTATGTACGCTTTAATAAATTTAAGCGTTTGAATTTGATTGCCCCGTTACTGTCTACGAACACAAATCCACACACACACACACACACAACACACATATATCAGGCACACAAACACGACATAAGAGAAATAAAAGTGAGAAAGAGAAATCGTGACACGAGATTTATCCTTAACTAGGGATACATCTAGTAGAGGGTTTCACTATAATAAGCGTCTTCCACCTTTTTTTTAATATCATCAATTATAAGAAAATCACATTATATACAGGCAACAGTAACTATTTATGGACGCAAATCCAGACTACCAATAATATACAAGTTCAAATTATAAAAACTCTTCAGCGTCCAGGGGCCTTGTCCCCTAACCCCTGCCGAGGTAGCCCCTCAACATAGAGCAAATTTCCCATGTCTTGCTGTCAACAGAGTATGAAGCTAACATAAACATGGCACCAGTAGTCCATGCTGTAAATGATGACAGTTCGCCCTAGGTGTCCACGGATCAAGGGCCCAACTAATGTGTGAAACACTCCGCCTGAGGAGTACAGTCACGAGACCGAAACTCAAAGGAATTGATGGGGCCTGCACAAGCGGTGGAACATGTGGTTTTAATAGTCCAAATTAATTTTTTTATTTGCTTGAATCGGTAGCTAAGCACTTATGATAGAAGTAAAATAATACTCGGCATCGACTTAGGTGTAATATAAGTGGACGTTGGGATCATTGGCAAAGCCATGCAATGCTTTTGACGAAAACAGCGGCTCCACTTCCATGCGTTTGTTTGGCGTCCGTGCGTTTGTTTGGCGATCGTGCATTGAAGAAGCCAACACCTGAATACTCTCTCTCTCTCTCTCTCTCTCTCTCTCTCTCTCTCTCTCTCTCTATCCTTCCTGGCAAGTGCCAGCTCAGGGATGGCACGTGCGATGACGATTCAGTGCATGGTGACGTGAGTACATAGCCAAGCAAAACACCTGGTGGCCCTGTTCTCTGTTGCATTATATATAACCCTCACTTCCCCTCCTGTCTTCCCGCAACATTCGTTCTCTCTGCCTCATTTTCAGGACAAAGATTTAGCAAATCCCATCTTTTTCAGTTTTCACGTTTGATTAAGATACTTCCTCCATACTCCTTCAAGGAACCAAAATCTTGTTTTCACGTTTGATCGAGATACTTCCTCCATACTCCTTCAAGGACCAAAATTTTGAGAGGCAGAGAGAGAGATGACGTTGTCTCGTTTGTCCGAGGCCGTGCACGAAATGAAGGCCCTGCTGATGATGGTGGTCGTCCAGGTCGCGTTTGCTGGTGTCAACATACTGTACAAGCTCGCCGCGAGCGACGGGATGAACTTGATGCTCGTGGTCGCCTACCGCTTCATATTCGCAACACTTTTCATGGCCCCTCTGGCTTTCTTCTTAGAAAGGTCACACACTACAACACACTTCTCTTGTTAAACCAAATTCTAATGTGTATAGGTATTTACTGATTTCGTGTTTCGGTTTGTAACAGGAAGAGCAGGCCAAAGATAACGTGGACCGTGCTTGTGCAAGCCTTCTTCTCTGGGCTATTCGGGTAAGTATATGTTTCTGGATGTGCTGATGTTCAGGTTCTTGATTACCACGCCCTTTGTTTTGCTTAATCTATAACATATGGGAAATGCTTTGTGACTTGTGGCGCTATAAGATAGCACTTATCAGAATAGCCTAAAAGCCATGTTTCCAACTGCAGCAGACAAGATACAATTTTTACTAGATGTTTTTTTACAACAGAAACGTCTAGAACATTAATATGGAGGACGCAGGTGTTCACGTATAGGGAAGTTTCTAGTCTTGTATAGTTAACTCCGATTGAACGAACTGCAGGGGATCATTGGGGCAAAATTTGTACCTAGCAAGCTTGTCAATGACATCGGCAACCTATGCCACGGCCATGGCCAACCTTGTCCCCGCGGTAACCTTTGTCTTGGCCGTTTCGCTTGGGTATGTACAGTAATTCTCACGCAAATTCCTCGACATGCAATCGCCTTATAATTTAGAAGAATCAACCATGGAAAATATTTTTGGGGATCTTCAGCTGGGATGTTCTTCTGACGTGGAGCGTGGTTTTGCTTCCGTGTTCACGTTGGTCGATCGAAATTAGGTTGGAAAAGGTGAAGTTGAGGACAGCTGCAGGGAAGGCAAAAGTGGCGGGAACATTAATGGGGATAGGTGGGGCAATGCTGCTCACGTTCTACAAGGGCACGGCGGTCAACATGTGGTCAACGCACGTGAACCTCTTGCGCCACGTGGCGGCGACCCAGCGGGGCCAGGAGGGTTCGAGCAATCTCCTCCAGGGATCGCTTTTGGCCGTGGCCAGCTGCTTCTGCTACGCTTTGTGGTTGATCATTCAGGTGGGTCTCTGCGCCTTTTCTTCTCGATACGTCTTCATGTTGCCGCCTTCGATTTTTCTTCGTTTCACTGTGTGAGATCTTTCTAGTGCCGATCACCTTTTCCTTTTCAAGTTTCTCCTAGTTTGTCTGGTAAATGATTGCATGCGCGTCCATACATCCCGAAGATTCTTTTCATGGAACGCGGATTTTCTGTCCTATTCGATGCTTCACTTGTTATTGTCTCAATAGATCTAAGCGAGTGATGTGCGGTTTCTATATTTGAATCCCGACATCTGCCATCCAAAATAACCATGAAGGTGACACTTACCACCTTATCAAAACGTTCAGTTTTTTGCTTGAAATAAACAAATGGTATAGTTAAAATGAAGAGAATATTGTCATGTGCACATCGCTAAGTGTGGTTTCTCAGTAACTAGAAATCATTATGAAGAATGATTTGTTTGACAGGCCAAGATGGGCGAGAGGTTCCCATGCCATTACACGAGCACAGCGTTGATGACCTTCATGGCGTCAATCCAAGCAGTGGTTTACGCATTGGGTCGAGAAAGGGATTGGAGCCAATGGAAGCTAGGATGGAACATCAGGCTCCTCACCGTATCATACTCGGTATACCTATGGCAAACACCGTATTCTCTAATATTGTGTGCATTTATTAGGGCTTAATATCGAACTATCCTAGCATGTGTCGTTAGCTGACCCGTCACCCCTTGCGTTGGCGCGATTTTGGTAATGGTGTTGTAGGGGATCGTCGCTTCCGGATTGTGCTATGCTCTAATCACTTGGTGCGTGCGGATGAGAGGACCAGTCTTCGTGTCGGTTTTTAATCCTCTTATGCTGGTGACCGTGGCCTTGGTGGGGTCTATGGTGTTGGACGAAAAATTGCACTTGGGAAGGTATATATATTGATAGATATATGTGTATCTTTAAAGTACCTGAACCCTTCGAATAACTTAACACAAGGATATCTAAAATTATCGATTTATTTTGATGGCAGCATTCTAGGTTCAGGGCTCATAGTACTCGGTCTCTATGCGGTGCTGTGGGGCAAAAAAAAGGAGACTAAGAGGATGAATCAGTTAGTGCCATCGACTGGTCTTGGTGAATCTGAATCCATCGAGATCGTTGTCGCCTCTCCCGACAAGAGCGGCATTAAGGAGGGCGAAAATGTTCGAGAGTTGGCGCAAAAGGAGAGTGAAGTGATCAAAGAAAGCTTTGAAGAGAAAAGGGGAGGAGGAGGAGAACCAGCTTAACGAGCAATTGACCTTGGAATACCGTACGATGTACATTGTCCCCAATATAGGCAGGCATAGAATTGCAAAAGTGGCAACTTCGACTTGTCCAAGATTGGACCTTTTGATAGGTAGCCGATATTGCACAGCAATGTCTATACCATAGTCAAGAACTTGAGATATCCCCGAGTCTTTAGCTATTCCCTTTTGTATAAGTAATCAGTTCATTCATTGAATGATATATCCAACTCAGATATTGGGCCTCTCCAAATGACAATCTTTCTTTTCTTTTCTTTAAACAATCTTTTCCTTCAACCCAATTAGAATGGGGAAAATTTGTCCAAAGATGTTTGAACTTATTGGACTTTTACCAATTCATTCACAAATATTTCAAAATTTTCAATTGAGTTCTAAACATTTTTACATTTTGTCAATTGAGTTTATCTAACCAAGTTTGATCATAATTTGCTAACATGGACGCCGAATATCCTATGGCCAGTACTGATATAGATAAATTTTTAATAATATTTTTCTTTTTTCTTTTTTTCCTTTTTTCTTCCTTTTGGCAGTGGCTAGTCGACCACGAGCCATGGTCAGGCTAGCTAGCCTCACCTAATGTTACCCTTGCCTATCTTGGGGCTCGCTCTCTCCCAGTTGCACCTCCCCTATGGTAGGCGAGGGCAACCCTGGACCAAGTGAGGCTAATTGGGCCGACCATAACCATTTACGATTATGCAAGATGTTAGGTAAGAATAGCCTAAAGGTTGAAGACTAATCCAAAGCAGGAACTCATTTAAAGGGGACATGGCTATCTTAATATGGAAATAAACTAGTCAACTGAAACTATTTTGCTTTGACCATTGAACGAGCATCTTCTTTTGTGAGCTCATTTCATTTAACCGTTAAAATACTGTATGCATGGGTACTAGAATCATAATGTTTCTACACAAGGGTGATCATATAGAACCACTCAAAACAGAAATCGTCTAGACCAGAGCACATTGGTCGGTTATGGGTGATTCCCAAGGTGTCAGTCCAATTCCTGATTCCATAAAATTGGAAACGATAATTTTCAATTGGGTTCTCAGTGAAGAAAATAAACGGAATTAAGAAAGCAATGATTTAAAGGTAAATTTCACAGGAGAAGAATGTTCTTCACTGAAAGCCATAATACACACTTTGCTTCTACAGTACATAATTCTATTTATATTAGGAAGAAAACTAGATTTCCTATTCTATATTCCGAATATATAATCTTACAGACTGAGTGAATCAATCAACCCTCAATTAGAACAATCATAATCAAATCATCTTTCCTACTCTAATTTAATCTTCCGATGGCAGAATAATATTATCAACCTTATTAGCCTCCCTCAAACTGGGGTTAGGTGGAAAACTTAGTCTTAGTTTGTATCGTAACCTACAATGATCAAAGCGCAATAAAGCTTTTGTAAATATATCAACAATTTGATGAGTAGCATGAGCATAGTGAACTTCAAGTAACTAGAGAGCGACTTTCTCGCGGATGAAATGAAAATTGATCTCCATGTGCTTTGTCCTTGCATGAAGGACTGGATTTGCTATCAATGAAATGGCCGGGTAGTTTTCACTACAAAGCAGAGTCAAATCCGTGAGCTGAAATACCCAAATCTCTCAATACAAAAGAGATCCGTATAAGATCCACTGTGAAAGAAGTTAAAGGCTTATGTTGATGACCTTGACATTGTCACTTGCCATGTTATGGACCATGAAATGATATTTGATCCCAAGAAAGTGCAAAACTCGGCCGTTGACCTTTGAGTTACAAATAGCCAGCCTAATCAGAGTCCGCATACCCATATAGATTTAGTGTGCCATTAGAGTGAAGATAAAGCCCCAATTGTTGTTTCTTTTACATACCGCAATGCCCATTTAATAGTTTGAAAAGGCCATTCGTAGGAGAATGCATTTTTTAACATACTTGATTTACTGAATAAGAGATGTCCAATCTTGTGATCGTTAGATATTGTAATCCACCCGCAAGGATTCTAAAGGCATGAGGATCAAGAAAAGATTCCATGTCTTGTTCTGTTTGATGAGTTTTGATAGGCAATGGGGTCTTAGTCGACTTGCTGTCTTGCATTTTTGCTTTCTGCAACAAATCACCAGCATGTTTAGATTGTGTTAAAAATAGATCCAAACTAGTAAACTTGGCTTCAATACCAAGAAAATAATGAAGTCGTCCAAGATCTTTCATTGAAAAATATATGCTTAAAACTTCTATTAATTCCCAAAGTAAAGATGATGAGCTGCTCGTGAAAATAATATCATCAACATATAATAATAATACCAAGGTGTGCTGACTCGTGTGAATAACAAATAACAACTGATCGGTAGAGCTGTAACGATATCCCTATACCAGCAAAAAGTTGCTGAATTTTTCGAACCAAGCTCATGGAGCTTGTTTTAAGCCATATAATGCCTTCTTGAATAAACAAACCAAATTAGGCATCGTAGAACTCATAAAGGTTGGCAGTTGTTCCCATAAACGCCATCTCATTTAAAGACCCATGAAGAAACGCGTTCTTCACATTTAATTGATGGATAAACCATCCTTTAATAATTGCTATGGAGAGGACAATTCTTACAGTTGCTTGTTTAACCATAGGACTGAAAATTTCGGTGAAACCAACGCCTTCCTCTTGATAGTACCCTTTCACCACTAATCGTTCTTTCAGTTTATTAAGGGTTTCCTTTCGCATCTAACTTGGCTTTGAACATAGACTTACATTCGGTGATATTCATATATGAAGATCTTGGTACTAGCTCCCATGTTTGATTTAATTTGAGAGCCTCCAATTCTTCTATCATAGTTTTCCTCTAACTTAGATGACTTAGCGCTCGTTTAATTGTTTTCGGCTCCTTTGGAATCTCACGGATTGCATAGAAAACATAATTTGGATTAGGCTTCCTTATTCCCAATTTCAACCTTGTTTGCATTGGGTGAGTAGACTATTGTTGAGTGGATGGAACTAGTATATCACTTGAGGCGAGACTATTATTTTTTTATGTGTTTCACAATCTATGCATGGTTCTTTTGAACCCAACCGTGGTTGTTACATATTTATCTCATAAGGCAACTCATAATTTTGTTGTTCGGAGTTGTTATCATCAAATAGAAATTTCATGCTCATGTGTTGTGATGTTTGCCCTTCATTTATTGTTGTTTCAGATTGTCTAGTAAAAATTCCACCCCTTGTAACCAAGTTTGACACAATTGTGAATACCCAGGAAAAATAGTCTCCAATTTATTAGAAAATGGGAATCTCATACACCCTTCTTGTAGGTGGATAAAGACATCGATAACCTTTATGTCTCTAACTATACTCAAGAAAAATGTAGGGTAATGAGCGTGGATCAAACTTTGTTGCACCATGTGGTTTAAGATGTGGATAGCACTCACACTCGAAGACTCAAATAAACCGTAGTCATGCTTTTTACCAAAAAGCTTACCAAATGAACTAATCATTTCCAACACTAGTGATGGTAGCAGATTGATAAGAAATATAGCAGTAAAAAATGCATTGACCCAATAAATCAATAGTACCGGTGTATGATAAAGTATAGAAAGACCCAACTCAACCATGTGCTGATCTTTCATTTCGGCATTTCCATTTTGTTCCGGCGTATATGGGTAGGATACCAACATTTTAATTACTTTCTTATTCAAATGATTAACAAACTAGCTACTATTAAATTCCCCCCTATCGTCACATTAGAAAGATTTGATTCGACTTTCAAATTGGTTCTCAACAAATTTTTGGAACATGACAAAGATGGAAAAGAACTTAGACTTTCTCTTCATTGGGTACACCCATGAGAATCGTAAAAAACTCTCTTTGAAGACTATATAGAATTTAAACCGTCGAAAATATTCTATCGGGACAGGCCCCCACACATCACAATAGATTTTTTCAAGTAGTTTACTAGTTAGAGATTCCGAGATATTGAAAGGTAGCTTGTTATTTATTCCAACCCAGCAGCTTCCATATATTCTCTTTGTCACCTTTGTAGATTTGATCTTATTATTCTCCATAAATTTTATTATTTGACAGTTTAAGTGTCCAAGCCAAATGTGCCAGACTTCACTACTGGCGGTCTGCCTTCTTTAAGAGTACCATGCCTGTGTTTGTGTTTGATTCACCTTGTAAAGGCCCCCACATTTCTTTCCCATAATTACCAAATTTGTCAGATGGTCCTTGATAGACACACCAAGTTCATCAAAGATTAGAAAGCAAAGGTAATTGTCAGTTAACTTAGATACCAAACTCAAGTTGTTCTTAGTCTTTAGGACTTCCAAAACCCCATTTAAAAGAAATGAATGCAGTTTAGTAGAAAAAGATGTTGAGCCAATATGAGTAATGGGCAAACAAACTCCATTTCCCACTACTACCATGTTTGAACCATTGTAAGTAGAGAAAGAATTGAGATTATTAGTCAATGATATGATATGGGCTATTGCCCTAGAATCTAGGAACCAAACTCCTCCTTGATCATCCTCCCAGTAAAAAGCAATTAAGGCATTTAGTATCAACTCGCTTTGATAAGAATTATCAAAGCGGTACCACAACGTAAAGGGTCATGTCCCGGCCTCTTGCATATTTGACATTGAAGCTTTGTCTTATCCACATAAAACTGTCTATCCAAAGTAGAATTACCACCTATAGGTGAATACTCCTTTGAATTAACAACCTTAGTTGTAGTGTTTGTATACGAAAGCCTTGATTCTGTGAAGGTGAATTTGGTTTGTAATTTTCACTAGATTGATGACTAACAGATGAATCACCAAAAGTTCCTTAGGGTCCATAATTATGGAATCTGAGATAATTTCCGAACCTCCACCATAGCCTCTTCCTCTTTTGTCAAACTTGTCATTTCTTCCTTCAAAACCTCAATTAACATTTCTTTGGCTAGCAAAAAAAAAATGTTGAATTAAATGAACCCGAATCAAATTCACTACTCAATTTAGATTGATCAATCTTTTCACCAAGTAAATGCCAAATTAGGTTTATTTGATTCGACAAATAATTTTGATGTTGCACTTCATATCTCTTGAGCTCAGCAATAACATCTTCGTAGCTTGACTCGAGTTTGAGACAATACATAATTGTCTTAAACGTCTCATAGTCACTTTTGAGACCTTCTAAAACATTGAAGACCTTTGTGATTTCATCGATCGTTTCTCAATCGCGTTTAACTGTTCACAGATTAATTTGAACTCATGCAAATACTCGATCAAGAGCCTACTACGCTTTTGATATGATTGAAGCTTACCTCTTAATTCGAATTCTTTGGCCATAGATCTTTGAGTAAAACGATCACACAATGTATTCCATATCTCAAAAGCTAATTCAAGACCAATTATGAGCCCTAGCACATCCTTAGAAACGGATCCAGTGATCCACGATGACACAAGTTGGTCAGTACGATACCATCGTTGATATTTCGAATTAAGGACATCTTCACAATTTTCCCCTTCTATGCGTGAGATTACGAGTGGTGGAGATTGAATTTGACCATTGATGGAAACCCAATAGATCTTGACTTCTAAGGAAGTGAAGAAATTATGTCTACCATAGAAGGATATTTCCTTCGGAAAGTTTGATAGTCACAAAGTTTGAGAGGTTTCGTGTATAGGGTATGGGTATCTCGATTTTGGGTTTTTCGCCATGATTGTGTAGATGAAGAATAGATGAACTCAAGAAAAGGATAAAAACAAATATGATAAAACCGACTCAAAGTATAAGGCTTTGATACCATGAAGAAAATCGAGGAATTAAGAAAGCAACGATTCAAAGGTAAATTCCCCAAGAGAAGAATGTTCTTCACTAAAAGTCATAATACACACTTTGCTTCTATAGTACATACTATTATTTATATTAAGAAAACTAAATTTTCTATTCTATATCTTGAATGTCAAATCTTATGGATTCACCGAATCAATTAACCTGCAACTAGAATAATTAAAATAAAAATCATATCTCCTACTCTAATCTAATCTTTCGATGGCATAATCAAATTATATCTCCTACTCTAATCTAATTTTCCGATAGTAGAATCAAATCATACTCCAATCTAACCTTCCGATAGCAAAATAATATTATCAACCTTATCACTTAGTTCTAGTATGGGAATTGGAACTCTGAGACTGAAGTTTAGGGCCTTTTTTTTTTTAATTTTTTTTATTTCTTAAAGAAAAAATAGTGTTTGGTGGTGTGTATGTGTAAACCCTAATGAATTGTCTGCACTGTCATGCCTCCTCTTTCCTTCTTAGCTCTCATGCCAATCGATTAGGGGAGAAAAGAACTTGCTAGAATCGAAACAAGTAGGCAAAACAAGAATGGGTAGATATTGAAAGAACGAAGATTGTCACCTTATAATCCTCTAAGATTTGCTTGCACTTGGCCTTAAGGTCATACTCTTGTGGGGCTGCCACTTCATGGCCAGCTTCTTGTAGGCTTTCTTCAAGTCGTCGTCTTTGGCACTCCTATCCACCCCCAACATCCCTTGTCTTGAAGGCAAGTGCTATAATAGGTTTGGTTTTATTTGCAAACAATTTACTTAGGCTAGCCTCTCACGACAAAGAGATGATAGGAAAACAAAAGAAAGAAAGGAAAATCATCCACATCAATTCCATTGAACTGTTTGAGACCAGCTCAATCTAGTCTAGTTCGTAGATCAGGTGGTTTGGTTCTCATTTCCCATGTAGGACTAGAGTACATCGGATTCGATCATCCCTATTTTTGCATGCTCATGCCCTCATTTTGTTTGGAGTAGTTTTTCAAACTAGATAAACAATGCGCTATCTCCACTCTCTTTGGAGAAGTCCAAATCAACAAATCATCCGGCATAATGCTTCTTGATTTTGAAAGATCATGAAATACTAACTTTCTAAAAGTCATAAGTGTTCTTGAGTCTAATTTCTTGAATTCTCGGCTTAGTACATATTTAGAAATTTCTAATAATCTAAATAATTTAAGCACAGTTGTGGTGATTGAAATTTAATGGATAAAATATCTTAGCCTTATGTTCGGTTTGATTCCTACAAATTTGCGATCATTACACCTTTTAACCAAAATTGAACTACATTTTTAGAACAATCAGGTCAAGAGTTTTCTGTAGATACAAAAATCGAGTCAATGAAAAAATTATTCCCAATCAAATTTTAGCCATATTTCGGTTAAAAAATCTAAATATCCTTTTTCAATGTTTGTCTTAATTAGATGATTTGAAATACTAGCCATTGTGAGTTTTAAAGCTTTGTAATAATCTAATTCAATAAGGACAATCTTATTTTTGAGGAAGAAAATATCACATACGTCTAGCTCAATTCCTAGAAATTTGCTCCCGATACTTAAAAAAATATATAATTGCAATTTTTGAACCAATTGTTTGTACCTAATATCCCTCCCTCTATTAAAATGAATGGATAATAATACGACAAACTCCAAACTTGTATATATATGATAAATTTACCTCAAACTAACCCAAATTGGTATAAATTTGCATTGTGTTAGTTTTTGTTAATTTTATTTGTCAAATTATTAAGTTGGATGACATATGATAGCTGACAGATATACTAATTTTGTAGTTTTACTTTATATTTGTCACGGGTGCATTAGTTTGTAGTTTTTTATGGTATTAATCCAATTTAATGATAACTCACTTTGGATTTTTAGTGATATTAACCCTAGAATGAAATCGTCTAATTAAAATTTGGCTAAATTTGATTAGTCAAAATTCATGAAATACTAGCTTTTTCCTGTGGCTATTAATTGTGGGCGAGCAATTTTAGTTTTAGGTTCTAAGTTCGAGGTTCCTTACAAGTTCCATTTAAACTTACACATTGGTATAGGTTTCTTTTGTTTTAACTTGGAACCTATCTATTAGAACTTGGAACCAAGAACCTTTTTTGTCACAAGTTCTAAGATCAATTCCAAGATCTAAAATGTTTTCTTTTTTATTTTTATTATTCATTTTAATTATGTAAAACGAAAGTGAATGCAACAACAAAAATGAAATATTCTCATTTGTCAATAACAACAATCCATAAAAGATAAACACCTAAAATAAAATAAATAATAAAAGGTTCAAAACATGTAGAATAAAACCTAAATTATAGAACTTCAATCCCCAATCATCCATGAAAAAATGTTCCAAATTCTAACCACTTGAAATCAATACAAACAACAATCATAATTAATTACTCAATAAAAGTTTTAAATTTTAAATCACTATTAACTAAACTAAAATAATTATTAGCCTCACCACATCCATTCATTTTGCTTTAACTAGTAATCTCTATTTACTGATAATAATATCCTTATTTAAACAATTCATATATTAAAAAAAGGTTAAATAAAATTTTCACTTATTAAATATATAAAAATTACTATATATAAAAATATAAACATCACTTTAAGTTTCAATTTGGGAGAAAAATTAGGAATTTTACTTGAGATTCCCGATTCAAGAAGTCTCTACAAGTCGTTCTATCAATCTGCTAGCCGTCTCCAAGGGTCGGCTTCCCTAGGTTCTCTCCGGGCATCGTTGGTGGCAAGTATAAAATATTGGAAAAATGTACTTTGCCATCGTGAGAAGTGAATTAGCTTTTTTGGTAATTTTCTGAAATAATACACTTTCAAATTCATAAAAAAAAAAAAAAGAAAGATTGATTGAACAATGATTAAATAGATTCACATACGTTATCAAAAAGAATTAATTCGAATGATTTTCGTGCAGCAAGTTTAACAATTATCGACGCCCCCCCCCCCCCCCCCCCCGCCCCCAACAGCCCCCTTTTTTTTGCTAGAAATAATTATTTTGCAAGGAAAAATTTTCAATTGAGTTGTTGAAAATGACAGTGATTATTAAATCCAAAATAAAAATAAAATGGTTTTTTGGTCGAAATTAAAAATAAAATGGTTACCCATCAAAATATAAATAAAAAAAAATAATTACAAAGTTCTCTTAGGACTTCCGCAAATTCGATCCCTTCTCCGAGGCCGAACTGAAGGTGAGACCGAGCGAGCGAGCGAACTTGGGCCGTGAGCGCAGCCATGGCCACGGCCGCGGCCGCGGACGGCGCCGGCGCCACGGGCGACGGCGGAGCGGCGGTGAGGCCGGCGAGGCCGGCGCCGAAGCGGTTCACGAAGTCCCAGATCCCGGACGCCATCCTCAACAACGCCGCCCTCAACGCCGCCATCGCCCTCCTCCCGGCGAACTACAGCTTCGAGGTCCACAAGTGCGTCGCCCGCATCCTCGCCGCCGGCGCCAAGCGCGTGGCCCTCCAGCTCCCGGAGGGCCTCCTCATGTACTCCCTCGTCCTCTCCGACATCTTCGCCGCCTTCGCCGCCGTCGACCACTGCTTCGTCCTCGGCGACGTCACCTACGGCGCCTGCTGCGTCGACGACCTCGCCGCCCGCGCCCTCGGCGCCGACCTCCTCATCCACTACGGCCACAGCTGCCTTGTCCCCGTCGACGCCACCGCCGTGCCTTGCCTCTACGTGTTCGTCGAGATTCGGATCGACGTCGCCCATCTCGTGGAGACCCTGAAGCTGAACTTGGGCGGGGAGTGGTCGGACGTCGTGCTCGCCGGCACGATCCAGTTCGCCGGCGCGATTCGCGCGGCGAAGCCCGAGCTCGAGGGCAGCAGGTTTAGGGTTTTGGTGCCGCAGGCGAAGCCGCTGTCGGCGGGTGAGGTTCTCGGCTGCACCGCGCCGAGGGTCCGGTCCGACTCGAACGAGGGGACGGTTGCGGTGTTCGTGGCGGACGGGAGGTTTCACTTGGAGGCTTTTATGATAGCGAATCCGGGGATTAAGACCTTCCGATACGATCCCTACATGGGGAAGTTGTTTCTTGAGGAGTATGATCAAAAGGGGATGAGGGAATCGAGGCGGAACGCGATATTGAAGGCGCAGGAGTGCGCGAGGAGTTGGGGAATCGTGTTGGGGACGCTCGGGAGGCAAGGTAATCCCAGGATTTTAGAGAGATTGGAGAAGAAGATGAGGGAAAAGGGCTTTGATTACACGGTGGTTTTGATGTCGGAGATCACTCCTGGGAGGATCGCTTTGTTCGAGGATTCTGTGGATGCTTGGATTCAGATAGCCTGTCCAAGGCTTTCCATCGACTGGGGGGATGCATTTCATAAGCCGGTATTGACACCATTTGAGGCGGAGATCACTCTTGGTTTCATTCCTGGTTGGTGGGAGAGAAATTCGAAGATGAATTCAGGTTGCGTAGCTGATTCCGGTTGCAGCAAGGGCGACTCAGGATGCGAATGCGGGAGTAGTGTAGCTTCGAAGAGTGACGATATTGGAGATTACCCGATGGATTATTATGCCCAGGATGGTGGGGAGTGGAATTCTACTTATGTGAAGAAGTCGTCCCGGCCTGCACGGAGGACTCTTGTGCCGTCTGGAGGCAGCAGTAGCATAGCTTAGCGTTGGGTATGTACATCTTCTGTACTGCTCATTTGACGCATAATGGTGCTTGAGTCTCTGCTTGTTTTACAAAAGTTAGCCAGTGTAATTTTAGTGAACTTGGCAGAGTTTTTCACTCGATTCAATTCTTTCACAGCCAGGAATTTTGCTTCTAGAAAGATTGCTTCCATTTGCTAGAGTTTTGTGGGGAACTGTAAACTAAAGAATTGAGTTTTAGCCAGTACTTAAAAATGGTTGGGACATTTGGCCTTCAAAATATGAGTTGAAATTGCAGACACTAAGATGGAATAAGTGGGGCAATCCAGTTACCCACTTCTGGTCTTCAGGATCAAGGACTATATTGTTTTGTGTTAGGAAGCTGAAGAATTATGTGCTCATTAATTTTTATGGAGAAGCTAGTTGTACTGCCTGTGCTGCACATGGGATTTTGTTATTTTAGTGGAAATGTTCTTTTTACTGGAGAAATGAAAGTGACAAAAGGAAATGCAACGATGACATCAAGTAGTAGATATTGTTTCTTTGGCATTTTAAGTTATTTTTATTCTTTTTCTTCAGTAGATTAAAATTGAAACATAGAGAGGGGCAGGAAATACGATTCCAGTGACTTAATCATGAAGAAGGAAGTGTTCTGAGAGCATGAAGATGCGAAAAGAACTACTTTGAAAAATGAAGTGAGATATGTAAGTTGAGAAAATGATTCAGGGAAGACTGTTGAAGATCTCATGGTTCACTGTACTTCCATGTTGCTGGCATCTTTATTATCATCTTTTGTATTAGGAACCTTGGTTGTTTTAGCACAGTAACTCTAGATAAAAGCTACATATTTTGGCCTGACTCAAAACCAGTCTTGGCAAATATAATCCAGCTTAATTAAGGATTGGCCTTGTCTTTTATTAATAGTCTTCACATAGCATGCTATTGTTGGATATTGCCTTCAGAAAGGCTATTTTGAAGCTTTTGAAGTAGGACTTATCCTAGATATCAGGACCTTAGTGCCAATCTTACCTCCTTTGAGTACATTTGCTTCGGTGATCCAAATGTATGATGATGATAAGCCTTATGCTGTTGCACGTTCCAGGGCTAAGATCAATGTTTGTCGGAAGTATTACAGTCGTACATTCTTTCAGCTGCAAGTAATGAGTGGATCTTCCTAGGATGTTTAGTGCATTTAGGAACTTAGTGTAATACATGAAATCTTGTCATGCATGACAATTCTTGTCATAAGTTTTATGTTTATTGTGTTCTTCCCTCTCGTCAGAGTGAACATGTAGTCAATTATCTCATTCAAGTGCCCTTTAGAGGAGTGAATGGAAGAAAAATTATATGAACTCTGTTGATTGTTGGGAGAAGTTGGGATATGTGCTTTCCCTTACCTGCTGAATAGGATGATGGTTCTTTTCTATTATGTGAAACTTCTCTGGGGTTTTTATTTCAGTCGATGGTCTTCTCCTTCTTTTCTAACTGTGCATGCTGCAGCGTCCTCATCATGTATGCATCACCTATTGAATTCTTGTTTCGAGCTGTTCACTTGTCCATCGGTTAAAAGTTGCATATATAAGCCACATCCTATCTCTAAAGCATGAACCATTTATGCATTCTTGAATAATATCCAATTGTTTACCTTTCAAAAGCACTGGCACAATTTGACTGAAATCACCTTTGAGAAGGTATGGTTTTCCCTTGAAATGGCTTGTCTGCAGCTTTAGGTGCTCTGAAACTGATAATGCCTTCACCATTCGAGTCATCTGCATGGTGCCTTATCCCAAATTATGAAAGCTGCTTCGTCAGGCAGCTCTGGTGAGATACTATTTCGGTCCGTTGGACATGTACTATCTTCGAAGAAGACATCTAGTGGTATGTCAAACCTGTCAATTGATGTTCTTCTTCTGGGTAGAAGCAACAATGCAATTGCTGGTCGTAAATGCAGTGAACAGCTAACAGGCAGTTTAAATGCAGCAGTTCATTTGTTAAATTTACTTATATTCCAAGGTTGAAAAATTACCTGACCATAGTGGCTGCAATGATGGGACGACCATTTTTTTATCGAGGCCTGAGTCTTGTAACCATAGTTTTATACAGAAATGCCTTCCAGTGCCTCCATGTCTATATACAAACACGATGCCGCCTTTCAAGTTTCTTTGATGGAAAAACGCACAAGCTACGGCATAATTTGTCTTATCTTGGTTATTGTTGCTAGTTAGATGTTCTCGTCTTGGCTGTCCAATGTTGTAATCGAGCAGTTCAGATAAGCACAAGGTTTTGATTTATTCCTCACAACTGAAGATTGGGATGGCCAAGTAATTCTACATTCTTGCTGAGGATATCTTCTGAGAAAGTTCCAGGTTCTCCGACTGAAGAACAGTAGTTACCTCTCAACAGAAGCGTAGTGACAAGAGCCCAGTATGCACCGTTCACTCTTCCTCATCATGCAGTAGTCCTCTTTTCTGCCAATGTCAATTGCAGTAGTTCAAGGATCTTGGACGTTGAACCATGTTCAACGAGTGGAATCCTGAGATTAGTATCTTTCTTCCGAATTTGGATGAGCATAATCTTGTTCTTGTCGTACACCTTTATAGTTTTTCTCTCCCTGCGGTGCTCTCTACTCGACTCATCCCGAACTCATACTGATGGAAACTCCGCATATGTCGATTCCCAATGGCTATTGGCCGGTTGTGCTCATCCAATTCAACCGTCTGAACATGGTGTCCATTAAGGATATCCAAATAGCCTTTCTAGAACCGGCTCCGGTTTAGTTCCATGTCCCAGAAATGCACATTCATGGGGAAAACAGATCCTCGGTTCTCATGGGGTTTCAATTGACTCGGTAACCCAATAAATCGGGTTGGTTTCCGTGCCGTGAACCGGTCTTCTTAAAGAAGAGCTTTTCCAGTTGATGCCGATGTGGACATCCGAAGTCGGATGTCCATATCTTGTTCCCGTGATACGCCTTCATGTTTTCCTCACCCTATGCTCTCTATATGACTCAATTTCAAACAAATACGAACGGAATTCTGCATATGTCGATTGCCGGTGGCTGTAAGTCGGCCGTGCTCATCTCATTCCACCGTGTGAATGCGGTGTCCGTGGAGGACTCCCAATATAGCCTTTTAGAACCGGCACAGCCGGTTTAGTTCCATGTCCTAGGTGGGCATGTTCACAGGGGGAGAAAAGGAGTCGAATCCCCCTAGTTGAGTCGTGGTTCAATCGACTCACGAATTGAATATTCTAAGTTGGTTTCAGGCTAAGATCGGCTTTTGACTTGCTATGAACAGGTCTTCTTAGAAAAGTTTAGAAATAAGTGCACTAAAGGTTTTGAAATTCATCACGAAAATATAATTGAGTTTCAAAATTTTTAAAAGTATGATTGAGTTCTAAAATTTTTAAAAAGTCCAATCAAGTTTCAAGAATTGTCATAAAGGTGCAATCGAGTCATATATTTTTAAAAAGTGTAATAAATTAAATGACTTGATAGGAAAATTACCAAAATAGTCCTAACTTTATTGTAATTTTTCTAATTCAGTCTTAAATTTTTGTAGTTATATCAATTCATCCATCCGACCATTTTGAGCTGGCCAACACCAATGTGGACAATTATTAAACGACGTTTTATTTTTTGGAATTTTTTTATTATTTAAATATTTTCTTTCTTTCTCTTTCATTTTTTCTTCACTTTCTTCTCCTTCTTCCAACCAATTTTTGGTGGAGACCAGCCGAAGAGCTTGAGGAAGCCTAGCCGTGGTTGGGCGACCTTGCCCAAAGTTGCCAACTAAGTTGGCGAGGGTTGAGCCTTGCCGTCATGGGCGAGGCCCGACTCGCTGGAGGTTGCAAGGTTGAAGGCTGCAACCTCACATGGCCTCTAACGAGGGTTGCCAATGGCTAGGCGAGGCTCACTCGCATTAAATCTTGGCTAGGGTCAAGCCTTCTTGGCCATGGGCAAGGCCCCACTTCGCTAGAGGTCGTGAGGTCGAAGGTTGTGACCTCACGTGGCCTTTGGTGAGGGTTGCTAGTGGTTAGGCAAGGCTTGTTCGCATAGATTTGGCAAGGGTCAAGCCTTGTTAATCATGGTCAAGGCTCGACTTTTCTAAAGGCCGCAAGGTTGAAGGCCATGACCTCATGTAGCCTTTGGTGATTGCTGCCAATAGTTGGGCGTGGCTTGCCCTCATTGGATTTAGCGAGGTTTGAGCCTTGTCGGCCATGGCGATGCTTGACCTAGTAGGATTTGGCAAGGCTCAGCCCCGCTCACACCAGAGGCAAGCAGGGCCTCGACTAGCCATGGTGAGGGCGGCCTCACCATCGTTGGGCAAGGCTTGCCCTCATAGTGGCTAGTGAAGTTGACCTCACATGCGTTCACCTATGGCCGGCCAGCCGGCCAGAGGAAGGAGAGACAAGGGAGAAAGAAAAAAAAGAAAAAACGAATAAACAATAAACAAATTGAAAGAAATAAAATATTATTGAAAATTATTTATGTTAACGTCGATTGAACAAGCAATATCCACGTCAATGCTAGTTAGCCAAAATTGGTCGGATTGACTGAATTGATATAATTGCAAAAAATTTAGGAGATTGAATTGGCAAAGAAAAAGATTCAAAACTGAATTGAAAAAATTGCAATAAATTTAAGATTATTTTGATAATTTTTTTTTATACTTGACTATATTAATTTAATAAATTTTGAAATTTGATTGAATTGTCCGAGCCAAATCAACTAGGCGGTTTTCTATATCTATGGCTCTTCCACCACGTTTTCTCTTGCTTTTGAAATCTGTGCAAGGTTGGGGCTCCACCATTTTCGATCCACCCAAGAACGATCCACCGACCCGAATTAATGTTCCTGCGGCGACCGAATTCAGGAAAAATTGCAGCAATTGGCCCCCATGGCCTTCAATTCCTGGAGTCTTTCAGCCTTCCCACTGTCTCAATCAGAACGACCCTAATATCTTGTGGGTACTGGAGCAGTAGAGAAAGTTATTGCATTTGTACCAAGCCGATTTACTTCACAATCATGTTCATTTCCATTTTGAATAAGTTTCGCGAATTCTCGGACTGCGGGTTGAAGTCTACAGTCCTTTTTTAAGGAAGAACGTCCGATTCTAAGGAAGTTTGGCCACAATTAAGGTCAATCACTCAATCCAGTGAATTTTAGAACTTTCAAGTCATCTCATTTATCTATAATTTTGATCATTTTAATTGTAAAAGGACTTCAAAAAGTTTAAATCAGCTGTTAGGGGGGCATTTTTGGTTCCAAAGAAAGAATGTCTATTTCAAAAAAAGCTTTATTACAATTTACTGTCAAATGCTTGACGTTGTGAACGTATTGAAAGTGACATTGGAAAAATTCCTAGTGATGGTTGGACATTACTAATTATAGATTTGCCAATGGTTACTTTCTCATGTAAAAACCTGCTAATCACAATCACATTGATAAGTTACTAACCACGTTAAAACCCCATGTTGCTAAGTAGATGGAAAAATTGCAAGCTGTTGAGATGGGTTCAACCCGCAAACTTGCTAATGGGCTTGTTTTTATATATTTAATATGATCCAATAATTGGCAATGACTTTATGCAATTCATCAACTCGTGTAGCTTTCTCACTTTATACTTTTACCGATTAAATCTTATTAACAACTCAAGGACTCTAGGAATCTCAACATCTCAACTGCACTTATGTTGGTTTAAAAGAGCCATCCGAATAATAAATACTCTCTCCTACCAACGTACTCAAAAAGCTTAGCTTAGTACGGTGCTTAATCATTCCAACCCTTCCATCTTCTCTAGGCCAGTACTTGGCATTCCCATCTCTACCCGTCCCAATCTAGGCGCAATCTCCATATCCCCAAATCGGTCCGGCACACGAAAACCGACACCGGTTGAGCACCGCACAAGGCTCTACCCGACTCTGACCCCAACAACCGGTCCACCTAAGGCCTTTTCTTATGTTCCTTTTCGACTATGATGACGGAGTCTGTTCCTTTGACACGCAATGTAATAAATAAGGAAGGTTTTTGCTCGAGCGAATGGTACTGTCCAGGTAAATTACCAAAAATGGGCCCCCCCACACGAGCCCTCGATTTCTCCCCAACTTGATTTTTGGCCCTACCGTCATCTTCACGTGCTCCAGCTGCAGTGCATTACGGTTGACCAACTTTCTACTTCTTCTTCTTCGTCTCTTCTTCCTCCTACGCTATTTTACAACAAGCCGAGCTGGAGTGGGGCCCCCGTGTCCCAATCGCCTCTTCCCCGTGACCGCGAGTATCTCGTGGGGCCCCACCGAAGAGGAAAACGCCGATCTCCCATTGGCCCTCCTCTTCAGCGGTCCTTCTCATGCTCCGCCCCTAGTCACTATCATGAAAAGGGGGGAGAATACGGATTCTACAAATTTTGGGAAAATTTTTATTATAAAATAATTTGATCTTTTAGGCCCCATCATAATAATATCCCTAATCTTAATTTATTAAGAAATCTCGACTTTTTATCATTCGCCTTTTTGGGAATTTTTTTATTATTGAAAAGTTCCGACAATAATGAGAAGGAAGAAGAAAGAAACTGATCTTCGATGTTCTGGTAACCGTACATGGGACTCTATGACCCTCGAGCTCCGTTGGACTTGCTAAGTTGGAAGGCACAACTTAAAAATGCCAAGATGTAGGGTTAATATTATGAAAACCCAAAATTAGTATATGACATTTACCCTAAAATAAATATTTTAACTACCAAAAACCCTCTAAATCGATATATCTCGTTGAGAATTTTCTCGTTAGTTTAAAATTTCGACGTAAGAACCTAAACTAATATATCCGTCAATTACTAATTCAGTAAATTAGTCGTAAAATTTAATGAAAATTAGTGGAGGGTAAATTTATCATAAGTTTACTAGTTAGAGAGTTTTTGTGATTAAAAAATTAGTATAAGATAAATTTCATAGGTATACTACTTTAGAGTTTTCGTGATATTAGCTCATTAAGGAATCTCGACTTCTTATGGCTCCAATAATGAGACAAAAAACCCAATCTTTGATGTTTGGGCAGCAGTACATGGGACTTTGTGACCATTCAGCTCGATCGGACCTACTAAGATGTGATTTGAACGAGCTTGGACAAAGCAGGTTTCCTTCTTGATTGAGGACCACCCAGTCGAGTTAGATCCTATCACAAGCAAAACTTGTTGTTACGTTGAATCATGGACCAGGTTCCTTGTCCTTGCTGGTCTTATCCCGATTAGATCTAGTCCATAACTATCGTTATCGAAAGCATCCACATTTACGCTTTTGAGAGCGATCTCAATAGAGAAATTACACTGATGATAAAGACATGGATTAAATTACAAGTTCCATACAGCAATAAAGTTGCCCAATGAGCCACAAATGGCCAGGACTGCGTCCCTATCTTTTCGCACTTTTTGCCCCCGGTCGTCGCAGGAATCTCTTTTCCTCCACCCCGCTCGCGGCCTTTGGACGATAGGCTTGGCCTGTTGGGTGTCTTCTACGGTACCTGTGATAAGTGTTTCCCTCCACCCTTTTGCTTTTGCAAAAAGGGAAATTGATTTCTCTAGTCGGTACAGAGTGAAGATGACGCTTTTGTTCCTTCTTTGATTCGACACCCGACTCAATAAAGAAATTCTACTTTTCCTTTTGTTGATTTCTCGATTTGATTGGACCCAATTGGTGCATCGATAGCCCTTTTTTCAGTTGTTGGCATTTCGAGATGCTTTCGAGCTTAAAAGAGGACAGATTGCCCGCAAGATGCTTCGAGCTTAAAAGAGGACAGATTGCACGCAACAAAATGGTGCCAACAACTGAAAAAGGGGCTATTGAAGCACCGATTGGGTCCAATCCAATCGAGGGCACCAACCGTATTGTTCATTATAAGGTAGGTGATGGCAATGATTGCGCAATGATGGGTTAGTACAAAACTAACGTTAGCTTTCGTTCATGATAGGATCGTTCCAACTCCATTGTCGGTTGAAGATCTTTCGCTTCTTCTTCGGAGCATTAAATGTTGTGATTTAAGACGCAAGTTATCATGAGAATTGAGCATACATATCAAATGTTATGCTTATAATACTTTGGATTAATGCCGATAAAATTCTTAAATCAGTATATCCATGAGACATTTACATGAACTAATTTTGTTTGATAGAAGACCTAAACACGAGCATCCTTGACTCAAATCTACTTTTCATCGGCATTCTGCTCAATATTTAGGAGAAATGCATATGTGTTGACACATGCGGAATATGTCATTCTCCATGTCCATCCATCTTGCAATCACATGTTATGTGTGTTGACGCACATATATATATATATATATATATATATATATATATATATATATATTGTTTAATCCTATTATAACACTCACTCTCGTACTACTTGCCTTCGGTACGAGGTGTGGGAGTCGAAACTCAATCCTAAAATGAAATCATCCCCACCCCAGTCCCTCCTGAAAAAGTGGGGATTTGAACCCTTAACCTCCTTTTCCAGAGTTAGAGGCCACAGTAAGGCTTAACCTCCATGGTTGGACAAAATATTGATAGGTGGTAGATTTGGGTTGTTTGAGATTTTTTGTAAAATAAAAATTAATTTGAGATAAATATGTCATGGATAACCGTTTTGATATTTTTAATGGTTTGAACTCTACTTTGCAATGAAGGTGGAACTATTTTTGATTAAATTCTGCATGGCTAAGCTCCACAGAGTAGTTTCTTGAGCTGGTTCCAACAATCCTCCCAATTTTGATCATCGGGAAAATGCTAATTTTTTGGCATTTCAGGTTCACATGACTTAATGTTCTAGTGACACGACTTTGTCACGATCATTATTGACTCTGAGGAACCTTGCACCTATAGCAAGGTACATTGATTATCTTTGTCGCAAATTATGGGTATATCAAATCTAGGTCTAGTCACACCTCATCCATATCGCTTATATTTTCTTGTATGATCCATTATCTCAAAAACGTACACCAAAAGAGAAAAAAGGAGATGAAGTGGAGAAAATGAATTTCTCATGTCAACATTGAGTGAAGAAGACGCTTGCTCTTCTTTATTTAGCACCCAACTCGATAAAGAAATTCACCATTTTTTTTTTTTTGGCTCCATTTTCTTGCATGCATTTTTGGTCCTATTTGTGTTCGAAGGCATCTCGAAGAGGCGACAAAGTAAATAAAAACAAGATGTGTATTGAAGGAATATTAGGGTCCCCCAAGAGGCACCAACCATTTCGTTTTCTATAAAAGCTCGACTGGCGTCGCATTGATTGTACGTATGGGGATACTACAAAATTAACGTTATCTTCTTTTCATATAATAGAATCGTTCCAACTCCATTGGCGGCTCATGATCTTTCCCTTCTCGTTTGGAGTATACTATGTCGTGATGTGGTGTACAATGTTATCTTGAGAATCGAGAATGCGTGTTGAATGTTGTACTTATTATAATCCTCATCATGGTCAATACCATTAAAAGTCCTAAACCCGCATGGTACTTTCACCCCCAAATTATTCTTGTCTCGTAAAAAATACCAAATGGTTATTCTACCTAAATCTACTCTCCGTCAGCATTTCATCCAATGCTTAGTTAAAAAGGATACGTATCAATACGAATGGGTTTTCCACGCCTAATCTGTCATTCTCCACGTCATATCTATTTTAGAGTCATCTGTCATGTGTGATAACTCATATGCATTATAATGAGATATTGAATGGAATAATGACGAATGGTAGATAAGAGCAAGAGGCAATAGTCGTTTTTTTTTTTAATACGAAAATTAGTTTATGAATAAATGTATCATGAGGTACAAATTTGAGACTTTTAATTTTTAATTAGAGTGAAACTATTTTGGGTTAGATTTCGTATGGTTAAAACCTTCACAAAATAATTCCTATAGCCAATTCAAACAACTCCACCTAGTTTCGATCATTCTGAAAAAGGGTTAATACTATAAAAAAAAAATCTCAATATGGGTATATTTGTACCGCATTTACCCAAATTAGTTCTTGTGACACAAAATTCAAACTGTTACCTTATCCCAAATATACTAGTGTCACATTTATCTTAAACTAATTTCATGTGATAAAAGAACTCAGATCACCAAAATTAGGGATATTAGGGATTTGCCAATATAAGACTTTGGTAATTTGGGATTTTTTTGTGACATGGAATTTAATGTGGGCAAAATATGGCATAAACATTCTAATTTGTGATTTTTATGACACAAAAATTAGTTTGTGACAAATGTAGCCCGTGTATCAATTTGGAACCTTGATGACATGAAACTTAATATTAGGTAAATGTGGCATGAGTGTGCCAGTTAAAAATTTTGATGATACAAAAATTAATTTGAGATAAATGTGGCCGAGTTTATCAATTTAAGATTTTTGATAATATCAACCCTCGAGAATTTTCTTTTTTCAGCATCTCAGGCCGACATGACTTGAGCCATTCTATTGATTAGCCACAATGATCATTGAGTCCAAGGTTCATTTATTTTTCAATAATCTGTGTCACAAAGTATCATAAGAGTAAACAAATTTCAGTTCTTTTCACTTTCTTTTTTTGCGGAAGAAATTTTGCTTTGCTTCCAAGGAGGGGAATAATACCGTGGCGGCTAGACAAGCTTCATCCGTTGATCAAAATTATTATCATTTGCTTCTGTTTTCTTGTATGACTTGAAGTTAATGCTCATAACATGACAATTTCATCTATATAAAGTGAAGAGAAAATCGAACCGGTTGGGTCCCTTCCATGTGACATACCGACATTAATTCATGCGATTGTTGACTCGAGTTCAAGAATCATGAGCAACCCACCTAATACGAGATGATCACGATGTGAATTGGCTTATCCGATACTCACCGTATTCATTTAGCACCTAATCGCCATCGTGTGATGCAAGGGTCTTTGCAGTCACATTCCTAATCCTTCGCACTAGATTAGCATGATTGGCTTAGCAATCACATGCACACTTTATCTCTAATGAGATCTTGTATTCGAGCCTTTTGACCGATTTGTGGTCATGGACCCGGGTTATATACTTCTTATACAATACTCATGTGATTTTCTATTTCATTAAAAGTAAAGCAAATTTAAATAAAATGTTTGAATCAGCATGGTGAGCATTTTCATAATAATAAATAAAAATGAGGATCCTCTGCAATTTTAAGGTAACTGGACCATATTGCTCTACACTGACCAAAGTACCCCATTATTTAATTGGATTTACACAACAACAATATTTCGTACGTTTATCTGTGGGGTTTAAATGGAGGTTCTTCATACCTACAAGTTTTAAGATTTTGAATTTGACATTTTAAAATTTTATCAGAACCATATTTGGCATAGTTTTTTCTTTTTTTTTTTTTTTCTGTGTATACAACCTCCTATTTGCCAAATTTCACGCATTAGAATACATACAATCTCCTTCCATCGATAAATTTAAATTTTTGGAACAAAAAACTCGAATCCGCTCTTCCTTCTCCATCCGTCTCTCTCCCCGTCCACCTCAGCCGCTCGGCTGCCCCCCCCCCCCCCCCCCACCATTGCCAATTGCAAGCTCGCCCTCGCCGTCACCGTCGCCATCGCCATCTCCCCCATCCCCACCTCCCCACTTCTTCTTTATCCCTACCCCTAAGACCTATGTCCCAAGGAGGAAGAAGCAGAAGGGGGAGAAGTAGAAAGAAGGAAAAAGAAAAAGTCTAAAATAAATCTTAATCCTGAGTTGGATTTTTTTTTTTCCTTTTCTTTTGGCCCATCCCCTCCATATGTACCATCTCGAATTCGGCGTTAAATACTCCAACAAACTCCAAGCAAACCCACCATCCCGTTGCCCCTCTCTTCTCTCCATCTTCCGACGCCCGATTCCTCAGCCCCGCCTCTTTTTTCACGAGAAGAAACCTCATCGACGAGCAACCCAAAAAACCACATCCATTTCAGCCATCGACACTCTGCTTGCTGACTCGTTCTCTGTCCCCCCCTCTCTCTCTCTAGGCGTTCAGACAAGCTGGCAGTAGCATCCAAACAAGGAAAAGCAGAGCCCCCTTTGTTTATCGAGGAGAGACAGAGAGAAACCCACCCAATCACGGGCTCGTCCAGTGCTTTATCCACTAGTGCACTATTGCTAGTGTATGTATAGACCCATTAAGATTCTCCCTGTTGGGTTCCTCCATAGCAAGCGCCTCATTCACTGCAGCCTCGGTTTTCTTCATCCTGTTCCTCGTCCGATAGCCCATCAGCAATCACGGGCTGCTACAAAACAAACGCCTCCCCTGTTCAGCACCGCGTCCCGCCTTATATAACCCAGGTATTGCTCGTCTTTCCTCCGTGTCGCAGGGCATTGCATTTGTTCAGAGAGTTGCTCTCGGGAGGTCGCGCGCCCTCCCATGATGACCCCGCCCAGAACAGAGCGCCGAAGGTGTCCTCTGTTTTGCTCTGCCTCTGCTGCATTCATGCGTTCTTCGTGCGCCGTCCGGCTGGTCGCCGGCCAGACGCCCAAGCCGGTATTCGCCTGCGACGTAGACGGCAACCCGAGCCTCGCCGCCTTCGGGTTCTGCAACACGTCGTGGGGGGTCGAGGCGCGGGTAGCGGACCTGGTGCAGCGGCTAACTCTGCAGGAGAAGGTTGGGTTCCTTGTGGACAACGCTGGCAATGTGGACCGCCTGGGGATCCCCAAGTACGAGTGGTGGTCGGAGGCGCTGCATGGGGTGTCGTACGTTGGGCCTGGGACCAAGTTCTCGAGCCTCGTCCCAGGGCGACCAGCTTCCCCCAGGTGATCCTGACGGCGGCGTCGTTCAATGCCACCCCGTTCGAGACCATCGGGAAGGTTAGCGAGTTCACATCATATCACTCTCTCACTCTTCCTCTTTCTTGCGCTTCTCTGTTTTTGACTTCCGCATGCGGATTTGGATATTGTATTCGTGTCCGCTCGTCGTAGTTGTCCGCATCATGCACAATGATATGATATAAAAAAGTTCGAAACTTTTATCCAACGTGATAAGAAAGTTCGTAACAGACGGCCATCAGAACGGCTGGCGGGGACCACCGGCCACCGTCACTCGAATCGGTAGATGCATTGCGCACAGTGAAGTCAGAAACTTCACACCGTTACATAAGAATTTTCATGTCAAATTAGCCGCGTCAAGATTCTGTGAATTCTTTTCATGTCATTCCTTCGATCTAAGTTTCTGCGTTGGCGGCTACTGTTCCTGATATTCAGTTAATGCATGTTGACATTTGCGACCGACGTCCTAACTCGTAGTGTCGCATCTTGATTGCCATTCTATATCTTAACTCTCTAAATGCTGCGTTAAACAGGCCCCGATATATGTCATAGGTAGTGCTGGATGTAGGATTTACGCCGTTTCTTCATCCACTATTTGATTTGAATCCGAACCCACAAACTACAAGATCGAGAAGTACAAATGCAGATTGCTGCAGATGATCTCTCAGCTCTTTGCTGTGAGATTCCTGATACTAGGGAAAATGAAAACTCGCTTTTTTTGAGGTGAAACTGCAATGATGAAAATGGCCATGAAAAGTACTATGAAACTGGGAGGAGTAGAAGCGTCAGGTGCTGTAGGGGAAGAAGATCTTTTGGTTGGATCCTCAACCACTCTGGCATCAGTTGGTGCAACCTTTTTAGCTGTACTCCATATGAACTGCAGTAAATGCAACCCCCTTAAAGAAAAAGATAGAGAGAGCTGACCGACCCTGACTTTAAAGGCACTAGGCTAAAGTCTATCCATTCTTGGCTTGTTCCCACAGCCAAGTTTGACAAAAACATCAACAAACCTTCAACTGGATTGTCTGTACTATTGTGGAAAAACAAGTAATGTTGACACAAGAATTAGTAGGTTTTGATCCAGGGTAAGGTTGCTGCATGAGGAAATCTTGCCTAGATTGAAAAGAAAAGGACTGTAGAGAAGGGTCTCTGCATCTATGAGTATCACCACCATTTGGATCTGTTTGGTTGGTGTTTGTTAGTTGGTGGAGATGATAGTTACTGGAGCCGGCAAAAGGAGGGTGTCATGAGCATTACCATGTCATTGCACAAAGTTAGTTCCTTCCTTTGCACTCAATGAGGGGGACCAATTTCAATTGTTAAATGCTGGAAACAGAAAGCATTTTATAAGGGAGGAGTGTTTAGATGATTCCGCTAGAGTTTCAAATATATTGGAAGAAAGGATAGACAAGACTGTGACCGGAAAATAAGAGAAAATCATGAGTTGAGTGATTTAAGTTTTCGCTAAATGGGGAATAAGGAAACACAAGTGAATCTTTTCCTAGTGATCATATAAGAATACATGATCTGTTTCTTGACGGTACTTCTGCAATACCCAAACTTAAGACTATTTCATTCCAATACCCTTAGATTTCATACTATCTTGCTGATTGTTGTCACATTTGTAGTCCGAAAATGAATTAGTTTCTCATTCCGACTAGGACAAAAAGTTAAACGTTCTAAAGCTCTGCACAATAATATGGAGAAGAGTAGACGAATTATGCAATAGCTTTGCTGAAGCAGGTGGTTTCGACAGAAGCCCGGGCGATGAACAATGTGGGGTTAGCCGGATTAACGTTTTGGTCCCCGAATGTCAACATATTCAGAGACCCAAGATGGGGGCGGGGCCAGGAGACGCCAGGGGAAGACCCGCTGCTTTCGAGCAAGTATGCGTCAGGTTATGTCCGAGGCCTACAAAAGAGCGATGACGGAAATGCGGACCGGCTTAAGGTTGCTGCGTGTTGCAAACATTATACTGCATATGACGTCGATAACTGGAAGGGTGTCAATCGCCTCACCTTCAACGCTGTGGTAAATAACAAATTTTGGACTTCTGTTTCGTTTTCATTCAATTCGGTTTATCAACCAGTTACATGCATAACCATGTCAAGTTAATCTCCCGAACCTGTTGTGGTGGACTGACTAGGTAACACAACAAGATTTAGATGATACGTTCCAACCGCCATTCAAGAGTTGTGTCCTTGACGGCAATGTCGCGAGTGTGATGTGCTCCTACAACCAGGTTAATGGTAAGCCGACATGTGCAGACCCGGATCTTCTTGCTGGGATTATCCGAGGAAAATGGAAATTGAACGGGTAAAATTCCATTTCTCGTGCATTGCTAGTCGATACTTTGATCGATTATCGTGACGTTCATGCAAAAGGATCGGCTAATGCAGATACGTCGTTTCGGATTGCGATTCGGTGGAAGTTTTCTATAATAGACAACACTATACTAAAACACCAGAAGAGGCTGCAGCTAAGGCCATTTTGGCAGGTAGATGCAAATTTCATACTGTGCTTTGATCGATTGCAACGAGCCACAGAATGCTTTTGTGTCGATGATTGTTATTCACTTTTTTTGAACAGGGTTGGATCTCATTATGGATCTTTCCTTGGCCAACACACCGTCAGCCGTGAAAGTGGATTGTTGAATGAATCCGCCGTAGACAAGGCCATCTCTAATAATTTTGCCACGCTGATGAGGCTCGGCTTTTTTGACGGTGATCCGAGGAAGCAGTTGTATGGAAAGCTCGGCCCGGCCGATGTGCACACCGAGCAACCAGGAGCTGGCCCATGAAGCTGCAAGGCAAGGGATTGTGTTGCTTAAGAACACGGCAGGATCATTGCTCCTTGTCCTCGACCGCCATAAAGTCCTTGGCGGTGATTGGACCAAACGCCAATGTCACGAAGACCATGATCGGGAACTACGAAGGTGATCGAAGAATTTAAGCGATAGACCGTGCAACGTTGGATCAGCTTCATTATTTGTACCTGTCGCAGTGAATACCTTAATTACAAGTCCCATTTTCCTTGCAGGCACTCCTTGCAAGTACGTGACGCCTTTGCAAGGCCTAGCAGCCATCGTTTCGACAGTGTACGTGGCCGGCTGTGGATGTAGGATGCAGCACGGCCCAGACAGACGACGCGAAGAAAGCCGCAGCTTCAGCAGATGCAACGGTGCTTGGATGGTGCCGACCAGTCGATTGAGAGGGAGGATTTTGACCGGGTCAACCTCAACCTCCCAGGCCAGCAGTCGCTCTTGGTCTCAGAAGTGGTTATGAACGTGTCGAAGGGGCCTGTGGTCCTCGTGATCATGTCGTTGGGGGAGGGATGGATGTGTCCTTCGCCAAGGACAATGCAAAGATAACGAGCATTTTGTGGATTGGCTACCTCGGCGGCTGGCGGTGCTGCAATGGCGGACGTGATTTTCGGGGACCATAATCCTAGTAAGATTCAGAGTCTTTGGCCACTTGAAATTTTGCAACTTGATTCAAAATCACAAGTCGCTAAGCTCTAGCTTGAATCAGGTAGATTGCCAATGACATGGTATCCACAGTCGTTCGCAGACGCCGTTTTAATGACAAACATGAACATGAGGCCTGACCCGGCCACAGGCTACCCAGGCAGGACATACCGCTTCTACACCGGGCCAACCGTGTACGCGTTCGGGGACGGGCTGAGCTACTCTGCCTTCAGCCACCGTCTAGTCCAAGCGCCGCAGCTCGTGTCAGTGCCCTTAGAGGAGGGCCACGTTTGCCGCTCGTCGGCATGTAAATCGTTGGAAGCCACGGGCGAAACATGCTCGAATCTGGCCTTCGATGTGCATCTGAACGTCAAGAATGTGGGAAGGTTCAGCGGCAGCCACACGGTGTTCTTGTTCAGCAGCCCTCCGTCGGTGCACAGGTCGCCTCAGAAGCACCTGCTGGGCTTTGAAAAGGTGTTCTTGGCCTCACAAAGTGAGGCAAGTGCAATTCAAGGTCGACGTTTGCAAGGATTTGAGCGTGGTTGACGAGCCCGGCGGCCGGAAGGTTGCCCTGGGGACGCACATACTCCACATCGGCGACTTGAAGCACGCGTTGAGCATGCAGATCCGATCGTCTGGGCTCTCCCCGAGCCCTGCAGTGAAGTCATAAGTTTTCGCCGATCTTCGGCGAGACATTTCAGAATTGGGAAATCAAAGTGATATAAATTTGAGAGATGTTCGCAAGAATACTCTCTCATCCAATCCTCATGTAGCCAAATTGTTCAAAAGCAAATTGAAGTTTTGACTACTATGTAGGAACTATCCTTTGTTTTTAATTTACATCAGGGAAAATAAGTGAATACGACAGAGCAATACTTATTACAGAAGCTGATGGGGAAATCATGATTGAAGCTTATATGTATCAATACCTTTGTGAAGTATTGATTTTATTTGGTTGTATCAAAATTACAAGCTATTTCAATTATTTGACATCATTATTTGCGCAGCGTAATGTCTGTTAAAGTTACTAATCGATAAGCTAAAATTAGCTTGTAACTTAATTGAAGAATAATAGGTAATATTATTCAAATTAAGGGGGTAATGCGTATAAGAACCAATAATTTTAACACATTGATATGTTATGCAAATAAATAATGATAAATTATTATAGAATTTGGTAATTTTGAATTGACCAAATAAATTTTGATAGATGACTCAAATAAGAGTTGATGAGTTCAAATGAATTATAGTTTGCAATTGAAATAAAACCGATAAATTGCTATTTGTTTGTTTTGTTGAAAACGTAAGATTTGAAATTTTTTTTCTAAATATGATTGGTTATACTTATATCAATTAGAAAAAAATTAGTCAACATAAAAAGTCTTCATTATTGATAATAATTTATACTTGAGTAGTTTCGTGATAATGAAATTATTTTTCATTCAATTATTGTTGTAAGCAGTAGATGATCATACGTAGGTAAAAAGTTTTCCAAAATTACGGGTTTCTTACAAAACAAAAACATCCTTATAATAAGATAGTAATTGTAAATTGTTTGTAAGCTATGCAAATAAATGTTGCAAGTTGCCACAAATAATCTAACTTTGAGGGGACTAAATAATGTTGGTAATTGCGTCAAATAATGGTTAGAAAAGTAAAGATAATTTGTACCTAGGCAGGTCCTTGGAAAGCCTACAGGAAAGAGGGAGAGAGCTCCTCCAGGGTGGGAGTCCACATGCGCCTATTGCTAAATGGTGGGTAGGTCAGTATAGCTACTGGCCCCTATTTTGGGGTGTCTCCTAGCACTAAACTCATGGGATAGAGGCAGCTCCCAGCTTCCACGCCTCGATACACATAGTGGTTGGGACCATCCCTATAAAATTGATCTACAATAGGTTCTTAAAAGGCTTTAAAGAGAAGAAAGATGGGTAAGAACCTTGAGGGGTGAGACTTCCCAATGTCACTTCCTATTTTCCCTTTTAGATGGGAAGAAAAACTTGGCTAGGAATGAAGGAGGGGTGGGCAAAGTGAGCATCAACACATTGAAATAAGGAACCTATTCATTCGAGCTGGATGTCAAGTTATTGAATTACTATTGAAGTCCTTGTTGGGTTCTTCATAATAATATTAACTTAACTTCAGGTTTACACATTTGCTCAGAACTAACTTGTCAACTTAATACCCCTTAATTACAAGACA